>JARHVA010004120.1:1270000-1695290 GCA_037957365.1 Torreya grandis
AAATTTATTGAGCAAATCCATGAACAAAACATGAAAAAAAATATTTTTGAGATCTGCGACAAGGTTATAATTCCCCATAGGTTGGGGGTTACCTTGAACATCAATTTTTATGCAATTAGTAAGAGGGGAATTTTTTTTTATACTCCCTTATGTGTGTAATGATATTGGCCTTTTTTTAGTCTCGAATTTTATGACATCTATTATCCTAAATTTTCCTTAAGGGCCTAAACAAGGGGAGACATTAGGATTTGTCGATGTAAAATTTACATATTTATTATCATGAGTTCCAATAAACATAATATGGTTGATTGGATTGATTATCTTATGTAATATGTTTCCTAATATATTAAAAAATATTTAGGAATGGATTTTAGTTGATGTGCAAGTTAGCATTCTAAGGCACCATATGATCCATTGGAGAAGGTTGAGGGTTTTTGTCTACATTAATATAAAACATATTTATGAATCTTTGGCATTGGTCATTAGGGATTAATTGAATGTATTTTATATACTCCTTACAATAATTAGCATTTTGGTAATGATCCTATGGAAATTCAATAAACATTAGGATAGTAATCCCTCAATTTTGGTTTTGGTTTTACTAACCAAACCTTTGCTAGTTATTATTTTAATAAAAATGTTGATTTTGATATAGGACATTTGGGTTTTGATCTAGATTATGATATTGGTTATAGTATTATTTCTCATGAGGTCAAGGAAGGTTAAAATATATAGTGTTATTAGTATTTGGAGGGGTTTTAATTTCTCACACCCATATTGTTTTTATGGTTTTTATTGACATTTTGATTTTGATTATTGTTCACAACATTGTTATTTTTGGGTTAATCCATCAAACAATCCATAGTCTCATTTCAATTCATATTTAGGACCTCAGGGATTTTTATTATTTTCATTAATATTATCATAACCACCAATGTTTTGGTTGGGGTAATAAGTCATATATTTGAATTGTAATTTCTATGGAACTTTTTATGCCTACTTGGTCAATTATGAGTGCACTCTCTAGTGCTTCTTAATATGATCTATAAGGGAATTTATGAAAATGTTCCCTAGTTTTCTTATTAAGAGAATGGAGGAAAATTCCTCATAATTCTTTTTTGTCCATATATGGGGCATTAGTAGAGGAATAAAGTACTTTTCACCACATCAAAATGAAGTGGGAAACATATTATTAGATTCATATATAATATGTAAAAATTATCATATGATAGTCTTAAACAATTTGGTCATATCAAATGTCCTAATGAATTGTACCATGAGTTAGTAGAAAGAATGAATCGAAGCCTCATCAAGGTAGTAATAGTAGTCTATCATAATTCCCTCTAAGATTTTAAGGAAAATTTTGCAAACCACTCCATCTTAGGATAACAACTCTAAAATTGATGTGGCATAGGCTTTGACATGTATGTTGGGGTCCAGTTATCCCTTATATTTAGGGATTTTTAAAAGGGGCATATAAGAATGACCCCTCAATAGGAATGGTCAAGAGGTTCCTTTGATATATAGGTAAATTTAGAAAAGGTCCCAGATTAGACTGAATCCTACACCATTATGAATATCCCATCAAGATCTTTTTGATGGTATGTGAAACTTCAAAAATAGAGCTCATATGCTCATTATGTAGTTGGTCAAAGCCAGTCAATAGGTGGTTAAATATGGTAAAATTGAAAAAATTTAACATCATGGAATATTAAAATCTAGTTACATGACTTAGATCTCATCATAAGCTTTTTGACACATTTTACAATTTAAAAAATGGAGTCTATATGTGTAAGTTATGAGTAGTCAAAGTTATGATCAAAATGATGACATGGCAATAAAGTGACATGGAAATATGGTTCAAACCAAGTCTTTAATATTTGGGGATAAAAATATTCCATCATATATTGGGTAATAATTATCACCCTATTTTAAATGGATAATTTAAAATCCTATAAAAATTAGGTATGGGATAATTATGAAATTTATTAAAAAAGATTATGGATAATCATCCCAATCAGAAAAAGTGGACCCATAACAAGTATATAAAGGGGTTAGAGGTTCAATTAATTTAATTAAAAAGTTTTAAATCTCTCATTTCCATATCCAAGATCTAAAGATCTGAGATCTAAGAGTCGAGAGCCAGAGTTGAGATTTGAGAGCTAGAGCCAAGAGACAAGAGCCAGATCCAGAGCCAGAGCTGAGAGCCAAGAGATGAGATCTAGAGCTAGAGGTTATAGCCATATGTTGAGTGTCTATATTTTATGTCATTTGATGCCTCAAATTGAAGCTTTGTAGATTGTGTAATGGCTAATATAAAGACTATTCTGCATATATCCTAAGTTTAGGACTTATAGATCTTTACACTTATTAGTGTAAACTAGGGATTTGTCCTAGACTCTGAGATGATTTCAATAGTATGTTGAAATCCTTATTATTATTATTTTAATACCATTTGAAAATTCTATTTTTGAGACCTTTGGTAGAAATCCATAGAATTATGAGATTGCATTCGCACAACAGTAAGGTGGAAGGTCTGTTCGTGGGTATACTGAGACTTTTTAAAGCTCTATTGTTTGAGTTGTTTGTAATATTAGAGTATCCATTTGAGAATAATGAGGGTTGGCCATGTACTCACTTTTCAAGAAAATGGATTGGTTTTTACTATAAGTGAACTCGAAGATGTAGGCATTGTCAAACTCCATTATCAAGTGCTTGTCATGAGTTAATTTTATTTATACATTATTTTTTTCATTTTGATTAATTTTGTTTATTAATCATTAATAAATTCATAATTAGTCAAATACAACATATCAAAAAAAAATTGAGCACTTTGGGTTTTGAGATAAATATGTATTAAAATGTCAAATATAGTTTTGTTCCCTTGAGTTTTTTTGATAAATTGTGTGATTTGACAAAAGTATCCAATGTAAATGTTTTTTCACATAAATTAGTGCCAATTTATGGATCAAGATTGGTATTGGAGTAGTTAGTGAGCTAGGTTAGCTTTTGATTGTGTGGATTTGATATCAGTTGGTTTTAGTTTGGTTTCTAGTACTATTGTAGATTTTTTGGCCTTGTTAATATTCCATTTGTAGTGTGAAGTTTATAGAATTAGGATGTTTGCAGGAAATAGGAAGCCATGGGAAAAGCCTTGAAAATAGAGAAGCCTAATGAGCTTGAAGTAATTAATCAACAAATCTAGGAAGAGAATTATTTCCTGAGAGCTGATTTTTACTCCTTGGAAAAAGAGATTGCCCATTTAAAATCAAAGTTTCAAGCCAAGGATGAGCTCTTGGCATAGATGCAAGATGAAGAGAAACACTATCTTCATTAATTGCCTTTCACTATAGATGTAAGCACTATGACTAATGAATACACTATAAGTTGTTCATCTGATAATTCCTTTCATTTAGTTTTAGATGTTTTAGATGTTGTTTTTGGTAGTTTTAAGAAACACACTAAGGACATTGGATCTAAAATTTTATTGAAAATGGGATTTGATGGAAGGGCCTTGGTAAGAATGACCAAGGTATTGCTAACCCAATATAGGTAGAGCATAGATCTTTACATGTAGGATTGGGTTATACTAGTGATAAAATGGATGTTAGAGAGAGTTCCTCCATTGTTGGAAGAGGACAAGCTTGTGACAACCGAGATCTGAGGCCACTAGCAGAGCAAAATTCTTCCCTGTAAAGGAATGATGAGTGGTATAACAAATCAGGTAAAAAATGTATTGATATTCCACTTCCTTAATCTTACACTAGAAAAGGGACCAATAGGAATGTGAATTCCAAGACTTCTAAATCACTTTTTCCATTTAAGAAATTTGGTTTCAGTATTTAGAAGATGTTGCATTCTTTTCCTTGTATGGTTTGTATATTTAATAACCATTGTGCCAAATATTGTTGGAAAAGATAAGTTTTATTGAAGCATCTTGTAGGTGCTAAAGACCATTCTCATACTGGAAAAGTGAGAAATCAGAAATGGATGACCTCACCTAAGAAGAGAGATGTTTGCACTCATTGTCACGTGAGTGGACATCAGGTTGAGAAGTGTTGGAAACTTTGACCATCTCACCATACTAGTAATGGTAAGAAGATGGTTTATAAATTTAGTAATAAGGTAATTAATAAAGTTTTTATTCATTAAACCCATGTAGATGTCAGTAAATCCACTAAAGATATTAAACACCTTAAATAGGAGAATCTGATAAAAAGGGTTAGTAAATAGTTTCTTAATTTCATGTTGTCATGATTAGTGGATTAATGTTTCAAAGCATTGTTGGGATTCCTATTGTATGTTGACAAAGGACATTTATCCATGCTTTGATATATGCATTTTGGATCTACTATTGTGGGAACACATGGAGACAGGTTTATCATTTAAAGTTTTTAATTCTCACACTTATATTTTGAAAAGCTCTATTTTTTAAATCTCTAGTATTAGCTTTATAAGTTTTTTATTGAATTATGAAAGAATTTAACTCATTGATCAGCTTGGAAGATTTGATAGTAGTTACACAGGGTTTTGGTAGGATTTAGCTCTCCTATAGTACTTGTTTTAAAATAACTATTATTTTTGGAATGCATCTATTTATGGCATGTTGTGATTGGATGCATGATAAGACCCATTGGGGCAATGTATTATGACATGGTCATAACCAATATTGTATTTTTTTTACATTGACAAACTTGTCTTGAGGTTAAATTGGTGATTATTTTAGTGTTTGGTAGTTCATTGTTTATAAGATGTGATAGTGGAAAAATAGTTTGATATATTGTGACCTTATTGGGAGTTATAGGATTTAGTATAACTCATGCGTTGTTTTAAGATTTTTATAGTTTTGAGTTATGAATCATATTTTTCAACTATTATCTCTATGTTATGATTTGGGTACTATACTTGATATATTACAGAAGATCATTTATCAATAGTAGACAAGATCACTAGGGTTATCTATGTAGAGGCTCTTATGAAGCTATGTAGCAGAGGAAGTCATCACATCTTGATTCTATGTAGAGGCTATTGATGTTTGTGCAACAATAAAGGATTTGTGGAAGGTGTGATCAATCAATTATTCTAAGCATTATGGGTGCAATTTTGGAACCTGAGTAGACCGATAAAGACCCATCAATTTTTTTCAAAATTGATTAGCATTTCAAAGGATCAAGTTGGGTACCATCCCTCTTAGTAGGGAGGACTGATCTAAAGGTCAACTTAAAAAAGCTCCCAAATTAGACTAAATCCTACACCATTATGAATATACCATCAAGAACTTTTTGATGGTATGTGGAACTTTGAAAATACAGCTTGTATGTTCCTTATGTAATTGGTCAAAGTTATAGTCAAAGCCAGTCAATAAGTGGTCAAATATGGTTAAACTAAAAAAATTGACCATGTAATATTTAAAATCTAGTTACATGACTTAGATCCTATCTTAAAATTTTTGGCACATTTTACAATTTGAAAAATAGAGTCCGTATGTGTAACTTATGATCAGTCAAAGTTATGGTCAAAATGATGACATGACAAAAAAATTACATTACAATATGGTTTGACCAAAGTCTTTAATAATTGGGGATAAACATATTCCATCATATATTGTGGAATATTTATCACCCTATTTTAAATGGATAATTTAAAATCCCATAAAAATTAGGTATGGGATAATTATGATTTTTTTTAAAAATGTTGTGGATATCATCCTAATCAGAAAAAGTGGACCCATAACAAGTATATAAAGGGGTCAGAGGTTTAATTCATTTCATTCAAAAGTTTCAAATCTCTCATTAACAAAGCTAAGAGCTGAAGAGTTGAGAGCTAAGATGTGAGAGCCAGAGCTAAGATCCAAGAGCCAAAAGATGAGAGCCAGAGCCAAATCTAGAGCCAGAGCTGAGAACCAAGAGCCAAGATCCAGAGCTATAATTTCTAGCCATATGATGAGTGTCTAGATTTTAGGTCATTTAATTCCTCAAAGTGAAGATTTTTGGATTGTGTAATGGCCAATATAGAGACTAGTCTGCATATATCCTATGTTTTGAAGGACTTAGAGAGCTTTACACTTCTCAGTGTAAACTAAGGATTTTTCTTAAACTCTAAGATGATTTCAATAGTATATTTAAATCCCTATGATGATTTTTTAAGACCATTTTAAAATTCCATATTCAAGACCTTTGGTAGAAATCCATAGATTTATGAGATTGCATTCGCATGAAAGTAAAGTGGAAGCTCTGTTCATGGGTATACTAGGACTTTTTAAAGCTCTATTGTTTGAGTTGAGTGAAATCTTAGAGTATCCATTTGACAATCATGAGGGTTGGCCATGTATTCACTTTTCAAATAAATGGATCAGTTCATACTATAAGCAAACCTAGGGATGTAGGCATTTCCAAACTCCATAACAAGTGCTTGTCTTGAGTTGATTTTATTTGTGCATTCTTTTTCTACATTTTGATTAATTTTATTTATTAATCATTATTAAATGCATAACTAGTCAAATATGACATATTAATATAAAATTGAGCACTTTGGGTTTTGAGACAAATGTGTATTAAGAGGTCAAATTTAGTTTCATTTCCTTGAGTGTTTTTAGGAAGTTATGTGATTTGACAAAAGTATCCAAGATAAAAAAAAAATTGCATAGAAATTAGTGATAATTTATGGATCAATTGATGTCTTCAACATACATCCCCATTACATTAAAATCTATTAAATAAGTATCAAATGGGATTTGGATAGAGAGTGGGAATGGAATCACCAGGGGTGAATATTTTCACCTAAGTGGGTAGAGGATAATATGCCATAAAATAGTTATTTCGTTGTGTTGACTTGTAAAACATGTGGTAATATGGTAATAAAAGGTTTGAATTAGGTGTGTAAATTTGTGTTTGCATGGGTTGAACATATGTTGGTGTCATAAAAATAGGTATGTAGTTTTGAATAACCATGGGTGGAAGTGTGTTAACTTCCATAATTTTTATTTTATCATATCATAAAGGGATGCCAATGGGAGTTTGAATAGGAGGATGATTGGGTGTAGAAATATATTGAGTGAGGCACACCAAAATTAAGGTCTCATAAATTTTAGTTACATGTAAAAATGGTTGGAAGGGGAGTGGTTTTATATTGAAGAGGTTGGTAAGATGTTGTTGGAATCAAGGTTGTAGAGGAATAACTTTGATTATTGAAACTTGGAGCCATTCACTAGCTTGAAAGACCAATATGAATAAAATCATGACTACTCTACAAGTCTTGAGTGTGTCCCACCAAGGTGGACATCAAATCATTTTTATTTGCATTATTGGTGCGTTTATGGGCCTCTCCCATGCTAGGATCTAAGGGAAGAGGATGATATCCAAATATGAATGAATTTTGACCTAACGATTCATGAGGTGTCACTTTGGGTTGACAAGAAGTGGTGGATGTAATTGTAGCATGGTTAACCCATGTTCTATAGTGTTAACCCTCTCATTTTATTGATCTAATATTCCCATTCTCTTAGCATCAAGAGTTTATAACCTGATTTTTAATCTAGTTATAAAACGTGAATATAATCCACCTTCACTAGTTAAGGTAATGTCATTTGAGTCACTATAATTGTCGAAAGTTTACAATGAACCCCATAGCCCTTTGATTACCACATGATATTTGGTATGTGGTATAAAGTGAGAATATTTGTAAGATGGAGACAATTTTTCATTGTTTTGAATTTATGTGTTAGTCTAATTAAGTAATGAAGCTTAGTTTTTGGAATAAAAGCTTCTTTTAAAACCATCAAGGACTAGAAGGTTGTCAAATTCATCTCAAAATGTATTTGATAGGTGTATTAACACTTCAAAATTAAATGAAGAGGAGAAAATAAGGATGAAATAAAATTAAAAAATATATAAATGAAAAACAACAAGCCTTTCATGTTGGGTTCACTAGATTTATACACATAGAAAGTATTGGGCTTTCCTTGCTCACTTGACTTCTTGAGGTCTAGTCAAGATGGACAATTAGAGTGGTATGGAGATATTAAATATTGGTCTAAAAGGTTGTATTGAGCTTGTTTAACTAGATGAGTTGGTTTATTTAGTTTAAATATTCTAACAAAATTATGGGCTAGATTATCCTATATATATACTTGTAATTCACTACTTCTAAATGCTAGTTTAAGGGATAAAATGAAAGATCGATAAGATTAGAGAGTAGCCTAATTCTAAAATAACCAAATAGTGAAATTATTTTTCTATGTTTATTTCCTTAAATTTATTTAATTTGGTTTAAATCACTTTTGGTATTTGACCAATTATATCAGGTTGGGCTTGTCAAAGTAATGCCATCCTCAAAATGAATAAATTAGAGGCTAAACCTAAGGATGAAGAATTAAATCAAATTTTAGTATTATTCACTTTTCAAGATTAAAAATGAATTTGCCTAGATAGTTTGGCTTAAAATAACCTTTTTTGTTTATCTAAGGAATTTAATTGGATAATGACTAAGTTGGAAAATGGTGTTGAGAAAAAAAATTGTAATCAGAGCTCAAAGTGTATCTTTGGAGTCCAAAGGCCACACAAATTTTGATTAGTTCCTTGTTAGTGAAGAAAACAAAAATACATGCACAAAAATATAATGAAACTAAAAACCCTTTCCTAATAACTAGGGGGGGCTTAACATAATGTACAAGACCAAAAAATAAATATAAAAACACATAAGAATTTAACCTCCCTTGTCAAAATTGATTTCCACTTTTTGGCATAGTAGACGTTCATGCTCGATCTATCTCATTAGAGACTTCTATAAATGGTTCACCATGTTGTTATCACTTTTCCACTAGCTACTTATTGGTTTTATTTTATTTGGATTGGATTGGTGTGAATATTTGTATCAAATGGGCATTATAACATTACTTTGATGGCTTCTTGAAGGCATTCCTACAAAATAACCTTACACAAAAAATATTTTTTAGGTAGAGTGAGGGCACTTGTATTTATCGGTCTCAAAACTAAATCTAACCCTAAGGAGGTGAGGACTAATTTTGACCTTTGTTGAGTCTAAAATAACCTAGGTTGAGTTAGGTTAAGCCTGAGTTCGGTCAAAGCACTCATGAAGTATTGATAACTCATTTTTAGATATTTATGAGCCATGACAACTCACTTTAGATATTTGTGAGTTTGTGACTCACATTTTTTGGAATATTAGGAATTAATAAATCATTTTATTATCTATTTTGACCTTGACTTCATATTTGAATAAAAATTCCTTTTTTGATAAATGAAATTCACCAATTCAACTTGGAGTTTTTACTTTTGCAAGTTAATTGATATTTTTTTAATTGATCTGGCTTAGTGTTTTTTGGATTTTGAGAATTGTTTTATATTTTTTGAATTAATAGCTTGACAGGACTAGAACATCAATTTATTAGGTCATAATTTGACAAAGGTTAAAACCAAACTAGGTTATTGGCGCATATAAGGTAATACACCAAATAAGTAAGCCTCACCACATTTTTGAGAAACTAAATCCCTTATGCATATAAATTTGGTCAATTCAGATGATTTATAGGTTTGATTTGCATCTCTTTCTAGAGATCAATTTGGTTCTTAGTTTAGGCATGAAAATGGCTAAAATTGAGTGTCTATAGTTTGCCCCTATTTTAGAAGGTGTTTTGAGACACTAACATAGTAAAGTATTTTCAAAGAATGTAAAATATATAAAGACAAATGGTTCATACCCCAAAGGGTGGTTGATTATCCCTTGATGACCCCTCAAGGGAGCATGCAACAAAATAGATTTTTCAAGCATTCCCTCAAAATGAATAAAATGGCATGATCTAAATGGTAATAGGGGTAGAATTACTAATTTTTCCAAAGGAGGTTATAATCAATAATGGTGGTGGAGTCAGTGATTTTCCCAAAGGTGGTTATAATCAGTAATGAGGGATATGACACTAATTTTTTGAAAGGTGGTTATAATTAGTGTCATAAATATTTTTCCTTGTAGGGCAGTGGGAATGACATTGATTTTCCTAGAGGTGGTTATAATTAGTAACACAATGTGAGATAATGATTTTCCCAAAGGTGATTATAATCAGTGACACAAGAATTTGCCCCGATAGGGTCGATGGAGTGGTAAAATAACAATTTTCCCAAAGGTAGTTATAATCATTAGCATAGGATGCATAAATAATGATTTACCCAAAGGTGGTTATAATCATTAAATTTGTGAAAAAATAATTATTTTACCAAAGGTAGTTATAATAATTTGCACATTTAATTCCATGATTTGAAATGAGTGTGCCCTAGAAAGGCAAGATATATCATTGATCGATCAGAAAATAGTTTACCATACCTAGGCAAATTGACAAGGGGAACCTATGTGAAAAATATGTAAAGCAAATTTATGATGAGATGGAAAAGAGTAACAAAAATTTTCTATCCTAAGTGTGATTACGAATATGCACATTCACATAAATGCATAGTATAGGTAGAAAATTAATGTTTTTAAATGGGTCTTAGAAGAGCCCAAAAAGGTGGTCTAGTTACAACATGGAAAAAAAGGCATGGAGGATCAAACAACACACAAAATAGACCACAAGTGTCAAAAATACACCTCCTAGAGCATGCAGAAGGAACTTTAGGCCTTGGGGGGTAAAATTTAAAATTTATTACTATATATTCACCCTAGCTATTTTGAATTTTTGAGCTCTAATTTTTGACACATATTAACCAAATAAAATAGTAATTCAAGAATCTAGATGATATGTATCCAACCAATTGAAGGATCATATGTGACCATCACATGATGGGCCACTAGTGATTACTTCGACTTTTATCATTAATGTCATTTTTCTTGCATATATTACTAGCATTAAATTGAAAATAGGTGAAGTCACCATTGCATTTTAGGAAAAATAGAAGCTTTATGAAAGGAATCCATGATTTCAAGTGAAGTCACCATTCCTATAAATGAAAAATTATCCAAATGGTGAATACATTTAAAAAGGTGCAAAATTTCCAAAAAAACAACTTCATCATTTAGTAAAATGGTGACTTCACCTTGGAAGCCAAAAACACCTAGTTTATGGACCCAACAAGGTTCCAACCTCTAGGAGAGAGGGGGAAATAGGATTAATAGGCTAGGAATAGTCTTAGGTAGTAATATAGATTTAATCTAATGCTAACCTATCTGTGATTGTAGGAGTGACTAGCTATGTTTAGTTTTTTGAGAGTGATGTTCTCACTACTTATGCACCCCACAAATCTAGACAATTGGCATGATTGTATTCCTAAAGGCCCTAGATTTGTATGATTTGGAATAAATGCTAGTCATCTAAGTAGATATATTAAATTTGAGCACATTAGCTAAGCATTGGCACAGTGAGATATCCACTTTCCATCTAACTACTAAAGAGGCAATAATGACACTTGAGGATACATGGTGTATCCTCAAGTTACCCATGTGAGGATGGAGGATTTTATATATACCTCTAGAATAATAATAGGCCATACTAGATGATTTGGTTAGCTCCAAGGGAATTAACATGGATCATGATAAGGTAGATATAGATTTGATCGAGACATATAGCAATATTCATCATGATGACCTGACTCCTAACAATCCTTCAGCACTGACACTCATCAATAGGGAGGTTATGGTTCTAATGGATACTGTTAGTGGCATACTATTGCCTAACAAGAGTATCAGGTATTTCCAAATAGGAATTAAAGGCATAGTTTGTATCATACTAGATGAGGTGACATAGTTTATATGGGGGCCAACTATCTTAGCTTAGATATATAGAGACCTCCACAAGGTAACTTATCATAGAGGATGTAGCATTGAATCCTCCACACATGTGATGGTCTGGGACTAGGAAAACATTTCCATTGAGTAACCAGTGGATCAATAATGGGTATGGGTACCTGAGCAGCCATTTGCATAAGGATAGGTGCAGATGAAGGCTATCATGTGTAGACATAGGGGAGATATTTATTTCTACCACCAATGTTCAATGATCTCACCCCATAATTTTTCATCTATAGACCTTACCTTGTTTATCAGTTCTATTGGTTTTTTGATGGTTTTTATAATGCTAATATGACTACCATGTGTTTTCTTACTAACAAATAGTCTCACATCATTGAGGATCACTACCCAAATTAGGTAATTTAGCAGTTTAGATTTACACAAGATGTGTTAGAGGGGCCCAAGTGGTTTGTTCACATTATCAGATAGATCAGCTGAGACACTCATGTCATTTAGAGGAGTATAGTCACTACTAGTCATCTTAATGTTCCAAGAGTTACTTGGGCCTATGCAAGGGGTGTGTTAGATTCAAGTTTCCATTTGACATACATTCATTATTGGGTATAGGTGTAAATTTTGAGGATTACAGTTCTTAGTTAGGTAGGTGTGAATAGGCCTATAGATATTAATGAGATAGAGGATAAGACATCTAGTAGTAGTGGGAGTATTTGATAGAGTAGAGGGTGTGAGGAGGGTGATAATGATTATGATGATGTATTTGATGGTAGGGATGGTAAGGTAAATGAGGGAGGAGATAGATATTGGGATGATGGTGATGATTATATCTTAACCATGATGGTGTAGGACTCTAGCATAGTAGGTATTATAGTCACATAGGTTGATCTAGGATAGGTAGGGCCTTCTATTATAATGAGGGTAGGTCAAGATGCAAGTATTCTTGAAGAATATATCATCACCAAGTTAGGGAGATCATAGGATTAGATCTATAGGTGGATGATTTACAAAGTACTCTAGATATGCACAATGATGACATGAATCACCTTCAATCAAAGATTACCTAGATGAAGGTTGATGTGGCTAGGATGGTACAAGTATAGGTCCAAATTACTATAGAGAGGGACTAAGCCATCATAGATAAGGGTCAGACATTGGTTGATGTTTAGAGGCTTTGTCGAGAGTGTGATGAGGCACAGAGAACTAATACATAGGTAAGGTTTTCCCATATGATTATTGAGATCCTTCACGCTAAAAATGAGGCCTCATACTACCATAGAGCCTACTAGACTATTGTTCCCAAGGACTAGTAGGTAACATAATTTTAGGTCTAGGATGCTCAGAGAGAAGGTTACTAGTAGTTCAAGTCAATTTTAGACTAGGACCCATGTTGCAGGGGCTTTAAGGTAATCAATTCATCAGCCACATCCACCACCACTAAGGCCACTAGGGCCACCTCTAGTGACAGGTCCTATGGATATGCATAGCCAAATTTGATTATAGGCATCTTGGAATTTTGGCACATTATACTTTATCTAACATCATATTGATGTATTTTTTTCTTGAAGTTCTAAACAAAAACAAAGTGATTAAGAAGTGGTGGTGGTCAAGCTAACCTAAGATATCACATATATCTAAGTGTTTCCTACATAGTCTATGCAGACCTCAAGTTAATGTAGTTCTCCTAGAATTGGAGGTGAAAGGCCAAATAGCCTATAAATGAATCTTGATAGGTGATAAAGTCCATCCTAAAAAAAATAATGGATTTATATCTCACATCAAAATTATAATCCAATTTTCATGATTTTATGATTTTTAAGATTTTCCTATGTTTTTTTCAAATGTTTAGGGGTTTTTGAAACTATTTCAAATGTTTTTGGAATTGTATAGATATCTCAACTCAATGGATAAATACATGATACATAATGGTTCAACTCACAAAATTATGAGAGCAAGGCTTATGGTGGTTGAACTAACCTCAAAAAACACTAAACACTACCTACATAGTCCAAATGGATCTTAAGCCACTGTAGTTCTTCCTACAGCAATGAAAGTTGAGAATGTCTCCAATGTTTTGGTGTCTTTCATATCTCAACTCAATGTATAATTCAAACATATAACATGGTAAAACTCATAAAATGTCAAGAATGCATGGTTTTAAAATGCTCAAAAAATTATGAGAGAATGGCAAAGGAGTAACTGAGCTTACCTAAATTTAAATTGATCATTGCCTACATAGTCTTAAAATACCTCAAGTCATTATAGTTATACCTACATAAAAGGCACCTGACTAAGCACCAAATTTTTTTAGGTATATACAAATGGAAAGGTATGGCAATAGTAATGACAAGGTGATATGTTAATGCATGGTAAAGGGGTTTTTTCTAATTTACCAAAAGGTAGTTATAATTGGGAAATAATGACAAGGTTCAATGGTACTAATTTTCCCATAGTGTCTATAATTAGTATCACAAGACATGAAATATAATGTAACAACAAATGAAGGATTCAATTTTTAGGACCACTATCATAATGCTTTCATATACTACCATTCAAAAGTTTGATTCTAAAAAAACTACTAGAAATGCATATGTCATCAACCACTAAATATGCCTAAAGTATAAATGAATCAAAACCAAGGCCTAAAATGATAGTGGGGTTAGGTAAAAATAACTATATGTAAATAGGCTAAGGTATGGTAGGAGTGATATAGGGTATAGTAAAAATAATAGGTATAATATAGCGTTACTTCCTTATATATAATAATTATAATCACTAAAGCATCAAAATTTTTGAGGTGAATTATGTTCATTGGTTCATCAAGTTTATCTCCTTTTAGTGTAGCAATCTTGTATGTTCCAAAACTATAGTTATAAATAACTACATAATCCCCTAACCATTTAGGTTGGAACTTCCCTTTTTTCTTTGTCTCAACATTGACATTTCTATATATTTTATTATAACACAAGGTTACCAAGCTTGAATTCTTGATGCTTCATGCACTGATTGTATTAGCTTCATAATTTGTTCTGATAAACCTAAATGTTATTCAAAGTAGCCATGAATTTTCCATCTAATAGTTTGACCTATTGAAAGTGATCTACTTTGTATTCCTCATCATCAATGATATGTTGCAGTGAAATCCAAAGAGAAGGCAACTCAACCTTGATACGAATAATGGCCTCACTATCATAAATAAGGAATCAAGGGGTATCACTTATTGGAGTATGGAATGTGGTACAATATTCCTACAGGGTATTAAATATATAAAAGTGCCAATTATGACCAACATCATTAACAATCTTATTTAGAATATTAATAATGGTCTTATTAGAAGCCTCAGCTTGGTTGTTGCCTTGCGAGTAATAGGTAGTAGAAAAATGTTGTTTGATATAATATTAGGTACAAAACACTTTCACATATTTATTTGTAAATGATATAAAATTATCAAAAAAAAATTTAGAGGAGATACCATAGCAATTTTAGAAGCCTCAGCTTGGTTGTTGCCTTGTGAGTGATAGGTAGTAGAAAAATGTTGTTTGATATAATATAAGGTACAAAACACTTTCACATATTTATTTGTAAATGATATAAAATTATCAAATATAATTTTAGAGGAGATACCATAGCAATAAATGATATGTTTAAATATGAACTTGGATATTTGCTTACCAATTACCTAAGTGAGGAGAATGGCTCCCAGCCACTTAGTGAAATATTTGGTAGCATTTATGACATGTTATGGCCATCTAATGATGTAAGATTTATCTTACTTATGAGGTCAAATACACACATTGTTAATGGTCATGGTGTGGTTAGTGGTTTTGGCATCTTGGCTAGAGCATGAATCAAATTAACATGATTCTGACACTTGACACACCTCTTCGCATATGCAGTTGTATCTATTTCCATAGTCAGATAATAATAACTAGTATGCAATAATTTATTTTCCAAGATTACTCCATTGGTATGGGCTTCACACACTCCTTTTTGGAATTCCCCCAATGTTAATATAGATTTTATAGAAGGGTAAATAATGAATCAGAGTTCAATCATAACTTCTAAAATACAGGCTTGGTCTAAGTAAAGCATAATGAGAGGATTTATCGATGAAGTTTTTTCTTCTTATGTGAAAGATTAGGTAGAATAATTTGGTCTTAGAGATATTTATATATGTTAGAATACCAGGGAGACTTGAGACCAATAATGTCATAGACCATCTTGATAGTTGATTATTCATGTCGATGATAAGAGATGTTCAACAATAAATTTATAATCCCTGGCTCTATCAATGATAGGAATTATGGAGCCAATAGTGTCCATGGCATCAATTATTTTATTATTAGATCAAAGTATCTATTAAAATTGAATGTTGTAAATTTACTACTTGAGAGTATCTACCATGTATTTATATGATACCACCATTTCATCCTTGTTTTGGTACTAGTATGTGACTTGATTTATGATTAACTAAGAATCATCATAAACTAGTAAATGTTGGATGTTTCACTGTACTACTTGGTAAAGCCTTGTAATGAGTGCTTCATACTCAATCATGTTATTTGTATAGGGAAAACTAATGTGAAAATACTTAGGAATAAGACCCCCTTGTAACATGATAAATAATATTCTAGCACCTATTCCATGAGATATGAATGAAATGTTAAAGTACATTTTCCACTATTATACCTCAGGAGGTACTTTTTCTTCCGTTGTGGTCATGATGGGTTCATCTATAAATCTAAATGTAAGGGGTTGAGTATCATGAAGAGGAGATTTTGTAGGCTAATTTGAGAGTACCTGCCCCTTAAAGTCCATTTTGTTAGCATTTTCAATCTCAAACTCACTTAAAATCATGATCCACTTTGTCATGCATCCCTATAAAGTTATTTTAGAAAGTAGATATTTGAATGGATCTAATTTGGAAAAGATAATGGTCTAGTTGTTCAACATGTAGTGATTAAACTTTTAGGTTACGAACACAATTATTAAATAGTCAATTTCAATTAGCATATAATTGTGCTCATACACAACCAATATTTAGCCTAGATAATAAATGACATGCTCTTTATCCTATTCATCGTATTGTGCCAAAATTTCCCCCAAGGCATTTTTAGTCATTGAAAGGTAAAGTAATAATGGTTTATTTGGAATCGATGGTAATAAAATAGCTGGATTGGCTAGATATTCCTTGAGATGTTCAAATGATTTTTAACACTCATCATTCTAGGAAAACATAATTCCCTTCTTCAAAAAGTGTGTAAATGGATGTAATTTTTCATGAATTGCATTGAGTGGATCTTGCCCTATAAATTATGGAGCTGCTTCAAGGTAGATGGTGTGGCATTTTAGTAATGGGATGAACTTTGGTTAGATCAACTTCAATTCCCCTATAAGAGATAATGAATCTTAAATTTTTCCAAAAGTTATCCCAAATACACACTGTTTTGGTTTGAGTTTAACTTTATACTCTCTAAGTCTCTAAAATATTCTCCAAAGTACATATATATGGTCAGCACAGGTTTTTGATTTACTGAGGATGTCATCAACATAGTCTTAAATAATGTTGTACATCATATCATGTAAAATAACTATCATGGATCATTTGTATGTGGCTCCTACACTTTTTAGCCCAAATGGCATCACGTGATAACAGAATGTTCCCCATATAGTGGTTAATTTTTTTTGGTCTTCTAGTGCTATTTTATTTTGGTTATATCTTCAAAAGTCATCCATAAGAAAAAACAATCATATCTAGTCATAGAGTTGACAATTATGTCAATGTTAGGTGGAGGAAAGTCATCTTTGGGGTAGGATTTGTTAATATCCCATAAATTAGTGCATATTATGATACCTTATGGTCTCTTACTCACTATTACAATTTTATAAATCCACTCTAAATATTCTATCGACTAAATGCATCTCACATTTTAAGAGTTTCTCCAATTCTTTCTTGGCTATCACAACATTACAAGGATGCATTTTTTATAACTTTTTATTAGTTATTTTAACATCAATATTTAAAATAATATGGTGTAAAACCAAGGTGGGGTCTAACCGTAGCATATCCGAATAGTCCCATGAAAATATGTCAACAAACTCCCTTAAAAGGGCTGTAAAAACTTCACGTTCTTCCTCAATGAAGGATATACCTAGTTTGATCCACTTTGGGTCCTCTAGAGTCCCAATATTAACATCTAAAGTTTCCTCCACAAGAAGTTTAAAATCATATTATAAAATAGTTATCACGGAAGTAAATTATTTATCAATGGCAAAGTCTTCTATAGGATGAATTAGAATCTCCTAATGCTGGTAAAGGCCATGTGACAAATATTCTAGGTTACTCTTGGTTAATCTATGTAAACATTTTACACTACTCGGTACCAATCTTAGATCCGTAAATAGGCCTTAAACTATTGGTCTCCTATGTTTCATATGAGGAGGGGTGAACATCCCTATCTAATGGTGCCTAAAATAGGTTTTCACCAAGAGACTTGCCCTTTTTCTTTACTTATACCCTATTTAGAAAGCACCTTAAAAAGATTTTCACTTTTAGACCTCAATGTTTGATTTTTTTTTGGCCAAATAAGTTCACCCTCTCTCCAAAATAGGCAACTATATCTAATCTGATAGAAAAACCTTGATTATGATATCCAAGAGGAATGTGATTTCTCATACCCTAAAATTCATAGATGGCATCATCATTTTCAAACTCATCTAATGGCATCATTAAATCTTGTTAGTCATAGTCTATCAATGGTGGGTGATAAAGGGTAAGAGGTGAAGGATGATTAATAGGGTTAATGGTATAAATGGCATATGAGTTAAACAAATTTATATTAGCAAGGTCATCATAGATGCTATAATTAGAAACTACATCATTGTTAACATCATCTTCTCTAGTTTATGGTGTTATAAATCAAATAAGGTATTTGGGTTCACCCCCAAAAAATTTAAATATAATACCTTGGGTTCCCTTATACTTGGTCATTGAGACTAGCTCAACTATCCCTTGTTGATGTATCCCTAGGCCACTACCTTTTTAAGCTAGGTGATTCATAATCTGGTTAGGGATATGATACTTTGTACTTTGGTAACAATGATCCATCTCATCATTATAAATCCATGAATCATCTTAGGCTAAGGGGTCATGTTATAGTCTAGAGGCGTGTTTGAAAATAATGGGTTTGTTGAGCTAAGATTTTCCCTTGGTCTACCATTACATGCAAGTGTCCTAACCTTGGGTCTCCCATAAGATTTTGGATTTTAAGATAATTTGGAAATATGGAAGGAATCATGGATATTTTATTTTCAATACCATTATGAGATATATATATATATATAAGTTATTGGTAATATCTAGAGGACGTGTAAATGAGGTAGAGGTTAGGCTATTTGGGTCAATGTAATTGGATTTTGGTCTTGATTCAATGGCTTTGGATTTTTTATCTATTCCTCTATAGATTTTAGCATAAATTCAAGATAAAATGATAGTTATAGCTATTGTATTCAGCTTTAAGATGTCTACAATACTGATAGAGCTAGAGATCAGGTAGTATAGTCACTCCTATCCCTAAATGGTAAAATTTATACATTGGTGTAAAATGGAAGGTAAGGCCCTAATTTTATGGATTTAGGTTTAACCCAATAGAAAATTGTAAGATAATTCCAAGTCCAAATTATGGCATAGGTTGTCAAGGTTCAAAGGCCCAATGACCACTAGCAAACTAATAGTAACTTTTTATTCCTATTCCTCATTGTCATATGCCTTGATAAAAAAGGTATCTAGTTGCATATTGACTATTGTATATCTAAGATGTTTGACTAACTTTAAAGACATAGTGTTGAGTCCCAAACCATTTTATACAAGGACACACTTAACCTTATGGTTTTTTATACTAACCTTGATGTATAAAAAGTTATTATTTAATGAGATCAAGAATTACATGCCACTTTGGTCAAAGGTAAGGCATTGGCTAGGGGCCAAATGTTCAACCATGGCTTGAAATTTATCTAGTGTGATGTCATCTAGTATGAGGGATTGGCTCAGTATTCATTTAGTATATATTTATGGATTTTATATGTTTTCAACAAATTTGTGTGGGTGTTTTCTTTAGCTTTTCCATGATGTCATAGGTCTTCCCTTTGGTTTGGGCATTGAGATCTCTTGTGATAGGTATGGAGGTCTAAATGGGCTCATTCATGGTATTTGGATATGATTTTTTGATGGTAATCTTGGCTCATCAAGTTATGATTGAAAAATATCGATTTGGTAGAGGTATTTAGTAATTAGTTTTAGAGGTAATAAGGTGTAGTCCTAGGGTGGTGTTGAGCCTGGTTGGTAACAGGGTCTGAAGAGAGATTACTAGCATAAGGAGATTGATAGGCATTTTTACATAAAGGTCTTCATCTATTGGTATTTGGTTAGGGTACAACATTTTTATAGGTATATGCAATGGCATGATGGATTCCTTGGTTGGTTTGGTCAGTTTACCCTTTTTTCTAACCATTATATTATTTTTATTATGGTTAGTATTATTGATGTTGATTTTCAATGGAGTTCTCTATCATTTTTGTTTTGTTCTTGGTACTACTACTAGTTATTATTTTTATGTTGAGGAAATGGATTCTGATAGATGTCCAAGTTATGATTGGTCATCAGATCATCTCTTTGTATCTCTCCATTATCCAACATATTCTCAATTAGATGCCTTAGCTAAATACATTGGCATATATAATGTCCCTTGATAGGATGGTACTCACAAAATTTGTGTTCTTTATACTTGTTAGGAAAAGGAATTCTTTTACTAAATGGATTTGGTACTGACTAGCTAATAATTTTTACCTAAACTAATTTACAAAATATAAACTTAATAGGCTCCCTGAGGTCACTAAATTGTATATCAATGTGTGGTCTTATCTTTGGATTAGGGGATTTTAATTGGGCTTGATTTTATGGTTGTTGGTTTTTTGGAGGCCTTGGTTGAATGAATGTAGGTGGTGGTTTCTAAAAGGGCAAAGGTAAATGTACAATCAATGTTTGCACCATTTATACATGGCATGATTCAGTTACCCTGTTGCTAACAACATTATTATTGTGATTGTAGGCCTTTTTATTTATTTATATTATTGTCTTTAGGTGGCATTAAAGATGGTAAATAGGGTTCTAATTTTGGATACAACTTTAATTTTGGTTCTACTATATTTGATGTTAGTTTTGGCTCTAGTTAAAATAATATAGCTTGATGATCCCTTTATTTACAAAGGATTTCTCAATCTATATTCTTTTGGTGATAACCTCTTTAAATGTATGAGCACATTTCATCTCGATATGATAAAATATCTTGATGTGTAGGCTCTTAGTAAATATCATGACCGACTACTTGTCTAGTGAATTATGAGTGAACTATCTTGCAAGTACTCTCCATCATTGTAAATAAATAACAAAATTTTCACCACTTTTCTATTTTGTTTTGACTAAGTCAAAAAATGTAATCTCATGCTCAAGATTATATGAAAAATCTTGTATAAACTTCTTAGAAAGATCATTAAAGTTAGGTATATAATTCTTTGGCAATTTCAAAAGCCATTCCAAGGCTTGTCTAAATAGACTTTTTAGAAAGAGTAAAAGCAAATATATGTCACTATATGCCATTGGTTAGTAATCAATAAATAATTGTTTGAGATACTCTTTGGGGTCACCTTTGCCCTTATAATTTTCAAATTTGGGCAATTCATAACCCAAAGGAAATGGTATTTGAGGATAATCCATGTTTAATGGATATGAGCATATATCATTTATGTTTAACTTATTTATTTACTTTTTGATTTGAATGACTTGAATTGTATCCTTCATTTATTGTAACTCTTAGTCAAGGAATTTGGCTAGTGTGTAATGTTACTATTGGGGTTGCATGGTCAAAGGTGAATTTTCTTGACTAGGGTAAGAAAGAATTACATACTTAAAAATGTTTATCTATTTGTTCAAATGGCTAGGTATGCATATCTATGCATTGGGATTATAATATAGATATGGAATATGTTATTTTTGGAAAATATATTGGCTAGGATTGGCTAAAAAGCCTTCACAGGTGAATTATAGCTGTGATAATAACATTTACCTAGGTGGGATATGTTGGTATTACTAAGTTTGGGAAGGAACATGATGTCTACTTGTTGAACCTTATTATATAAATGTAACACATTCCTGACTAGAATCTTATTATTTAAGGTGTTGTAAGTTGGATCCCTATTATATGTGTATTAACCATTGGGTGAAAGGAAACTATTGCCTAGTGCTTGGTATCTATTGTACATTGGAACCTTTATATTTATTATACACCTATTATTGGTTTGGCACTTTTTAAGGGTTTGGCATTTGTTTTTTTGACAAACTGACACTTTTTTACCAATATAAACACATTATGGATTTGGAAACATGTTTTATAGTTGAGGTATATTGGTATGTGTTTATTATGGTAGAACATTTGTTGTCCCTTTTTGACGTGATGTAGTATTCTTCACTTATTGAGGTAGTATGTTGATTTATTTTTTTGGTTCATTGCCCCCTATTATATACTTTAGGATGAAACTAGTTGACGAGTGGAGGTTGATTATTATGTTTAGGAAATAGGCATACCTATCCCTTATTATTTTAAACTAACTGAAGTGTTAGTTGAAGGAATCTATTATGTGTTTTTTGGTGGTATAGTAGACCCACTTTGGCTCAAATTATATTTCACTTGTGTAGTATCTATGATGTTTTGAATAAGGTATTTCATTTGGGCAATAGTTTGTTTGATCATTATGGGCACATTAATCATGTCACCAACCAGCATGATTTGGCTAAATAGGTCTATGTTTTATTTTGCATAGCCTGAGGAATCTATTTGTGGCCCTATTGATGGAGTTATATCTATATGTGGCATGTTTGAAACAACCATTATATCAAAATTATTAGCTAAGTTAAGGTAATTTTGGTACACTTTATGTACCTATTTTAATTAATCATCCATTGGACCTTTCCCTTTTGCAAATGCACTTTTACTCTATTCAGGTACTTGCAATAAATATTAATTTTAACTAGTTGACACTTGTCCAAACTATTGGTTTTGATGCACATTACAAGGGGTTCTAATCAAACTAATCAGACTTTCATGTGGGAAGTCTAGAAGGAATTTTGCTCCTACATTTATGGCCTTGATTAGAATTTCTTATTGTTTATAACAAATGGTGATCAAACTAGTATAGATAATAACTTGTCTATGATGGTGTTATTACATAATAGGAATATTATTGTTGGCTTTGTTATATAATTAGCATTGTTTGATCAAGGTACTCTATCATTTTATCTTATTCTTGGCTTAGATAGGATGGTGCACTCACCAAATACTATTCGAATGGATCATGCCTTTGTTCTACATATGAAATGTTATAATATGCATATGGATCCATCTCATATGCTATGTCATCACCATATGGCTCTTGAAAAAAGGTGTCACTAGTCACAAATTTCTCATATTCTAGATTGTACATAGTCCTGTTACATGTATAATGAGGCATGTTTAGATCTATGACTAGGTATCTTGAAAAAAAAGGTCTCAAACAAATAACCTTTAGCTCTGTAAAATAGGCCTAATGGGTAAAATAATTAAACTAGGCAAAGGTAGAATAAAAACATGAAATCGGTCTAACAAAGGTATTGATTTACCCAAAGGTGGTTATAATTAGTGGAAAAGGTGAAATAAAAGCTCAGATATAATCTATAGCTAACGTATTAATTTCCCCAAAGGTGGTTATAATTCATGTTAAAAGTATCTAGATAATGTAGAATAATCATGAACTATGTATAAAGGATAAAAGTGATTTGCCCAAAGGTAGTTATAATCATTGGTGTAGAAAACATGAATAGACTCATAAATAAAAGGTCTCAAACAAAAACTCTAAATCAATCTAAACTAAGTAAATTAGATTGGATAAACTAGATAAAATAATTAAAAAAACACTGTAATGCTAAGGTAATTGGCCTAAAAGACACTCAATAATTGGCTTATAAAGACTTGGTACTTGGATCACAAATGACTCTTTGAAAATGGAACTATGACACTTCATAACTTATCACAACAAACTCTAAAAAAGGCACATGGAAACCAAACTTTGGCATAAAGGACACTAAAAACAATGCACATAACAACAAACAACTACTAAGTCTATGAAAAATATATTTAGATCAAATAGAACACAACACAAGTAACACAATCTAAACACAAAATGTAGAGCAGCTAAGCCCAAATTAGATGAGACTTTGATGTAAACTTGATTAGTTTAGGATTTGTACTTTAAAAGATTGAATTTACAATTTAATTAAAAACACTCAAATGTTTTTAAGGCAAATTAGCTAGATGAAAATGGGAAATGTAACCATGCAATTGAAACAAAAACTATGATCAATTTTGGAATTTGGTTTTAAATGCAACAAGTATTTTAGAATTATTTAGGTAGTGTAACAATGCTCTTTAAAAAAATGGTATGACAATGTTTTTGGACTAAAAATCCATGGAAAATGTTTGAAATAAAATGGGCAGCTTAATGATGCCCCATTTTGAACAAGTGACACACAAACTATTTTAAAATAAAACTCTAAGGCAAAAGTGTGAAACCAAATGGGAAGAGTAACACCTCTTAACTCAAAGTGGTGTGAAACATGTGAAGTTTTTGGACATATTTCAATTTTAAAATACAAATAAACAATTTTAATCTCAAGCACTCATGTAAATAAAAGAAAATATAAATAGCACTAATGGCTCATCCTATCCCTAAAACTAACAAGGTGGGCATAGATTCTGCCAAAGTTTCCATTGATATACCAATGCTTGAAAGGAATTAAGTGTTAATAAAAAAATTAAATAACAGGTGTAGTAATATTTTTTAATCTTCCCTCATCCCTTTAGCATTGGTACATTGATTCGGGCAACAATTTAGGTGACAATTCAGGTGACGGGTCTATCCCAATTGATGACATAACTTCTGGGAGCCATAACTTTTGCACCATATCTCCAATTGACTCACTTTTTGAACCATTGGAGAGATAAGAATGATTATAATGTGGTAAGATGGCATGGAGCTCTGATAGATGAATTTTGGCCCCTGAAAACCCAATATAAGTGCCGCAAATTTCAATTTTAGTAGTGCAGTCTAAATATAGTAATTCCTCAAATTCTATATTGTTGTAAATCATGGAAGTCAAACCAATTCATCTCCCTTGAGATTTGTGACATTTAAAATCCTCCCCCCACCTTTAAAACATGTATAAATGAATATGTAACCTAAAATGAAAATCAGACATCTCTTCTTAGAGATAAGCATATGTTTGGGTCTGCAAATTTTATCAATAAAACATCTCTTCTAAGAGATAGCATTATTTGAATTATCTTGTTATGTTTTATTGAATTATCTTTCAACCAAAGCTTTTGATTTTTGGATCATACATGGCATAAATTTAGAGTGAGGAGCACTCTATTGTTGTAAATATATTATGCAACAAGTGGGGTTGACTAAAATCTGTAAGTTTTAAAATGCACTAATTGGTCCCATGTGTGGCTAACATAAGGTACATCATGTCAATTAGGTTCAAACTCGCTAACTTAATATGAAAAGGTCTATTCATTTGAATAGCAACTTCAATCATGTAGTGGTTAGTGAAGTCATATGTTTATCATGAATTGAACCAAGTTTTCATTAAGATTGGAAGGCTAACCACTCAACCTTAGGTATTCCCAATATCATGTGCCTAATTTATATACCCCACCATGGATTGGGGTTGGTACGATGTTGGGATATGAAACCCTACATCAATTCACCCCTAAGTAACTAGTGAGGAGGTGATGAAATCCTACCCATAAGTGAAATGTAAGAAAATAAATAAAGGAAAATTAGGAAGATTATATAGGTTGTTTCTAAGTCACCCAAGTCACTCAAAGATTATGAGATCATATGTGACATTATTTCCATTCTAGGATAAACAAATGAGTCAATAAATAAATAATTTTTTGTCACTTGAGTTCCCTATAGGGGATGGGGGGAGAGCATACACACTAAGTTTTTGGTTTGCCACAAACAAAAAATTTACTCTAGAAACTTTGAAACTAGATAATAAACAATGAACAAATAAAAAGATAAAATCTCTGAATAGCTATAAACTAAAGTGAATGTTCAATTTAAAAGCACAAACTCAAAATAAATGAAGTTTTTACCCATTAGCCTTGTTTACTCTTGTAAAAACTTAAAATATGACAAGATAGGTGTGGTTAGATTAATTTTAAAAACTAAAATGAAGGTGTGTATGAGACCTAGAAGTGTTTAGGCCTCTTTTTCTCTAACTTGGTTCTTGAAAAAATGTTATGGGGTTATATTTTATTTAGGTTAAAAATCAAAACAACAAATAACATTCCATTTTTAGCTCTCAGGTTTTTGAACAACATAAAGTGAAGTCACCAATTATATAATAGAGCAAAGTCATTATTTCCAATGAAGTCATTGTTTTCCCTATGAACATAGATAGACAAAAACTAGATTTTGGTGAAGTCACCATTAAATAATGGTGAATTCACCATTGAGTCCTAGAGAATTCATCAAATATAGCTCAAAAATAGGTGAAGTCATCGAAATGATTTGTAAATATACCTATCAAATTCATTATTTAGTGGGGTTTATGAAACCATTTCTCTGTAGCAATGTCACTATTTCATAGGTCGATATCTTTTTTTTCAAATTAATTGATTTCTATAAAATATACATCATAAATAGGGGAGATAAATGGTGAAGTCATTGTTATAAAGGGCAAAGTCATCGATTATAGACAAAATAGAATGATTGGATTCTTAGGCACAAAACTCTAAACATGAAGATTTACATGTTATTTTTAGGAAATATGTTAGAGGTACAATCATTGAGAGGGGGGTGAATCAGTGAGCCTAGATATTTGACTTTCAATTCCAATCCTTTCAAACTATTAGACAAACAACATATATAAACTTTATCAAGCAATATTAACAAGATATCTCATTCATTCAATGCATACACAAGATCAAACATATGACACATAGTTCATGTGGGAAAATCATGTGGAATAAAAACCACTCTCAATCTTACAACACATGGACTACTTTTCTTATAAGAAATTACAAACAAGATAGTGGTCAATTCCTTTAGACCAAGAAAACCTTGATCAAACCCCTTAGACCAAAGGCCTTTATTAAAACACCTATTTCATAAGGACTAATTTTATTATAAAAAAATTACAAACAAGAGAGTGGTCAATTCCTTTAGACCATAAAACCTTGATCAAATCATTTAGACTAAAGGCCTTTAGTGAAACACCTATTTCATAAGGAGAAATTATAACTAAGGAAGATAAAGCCCTTTAAACCCTCCTTTAAAATGAGCACCTCCACCTTTGAACTTATGTCTTCAAAACCTGATGATGGACCTCTAATATCACATCTCCCTTCACTTATTCTCACACTCACAATGCATCTAAAGCCACCTTTTGGATCACTCCACTCTTCTCTACTCATACACAACCAAACCTAAAAAATAATTATTATGATAGTATAAATATGGCCTACAAGTAATAAACACCATCATCAAGCTTATCTACCCTTCAACCCATTCACTGGGCACACACAACCTTCACCTTGCCTTCACTCACCATACACACTCTCTTAAAATAACCTCTTTAGCATATTAACTCATTTTACCTCTTCTAGGCTTATTAGATCCAATGACATATGTGATCATCTTCATCACCTTTCCCAAAAAAACATGTCTAATTCTATTCACTCTCTTCTATTCCTCACTAACCTGTACCTTCTCTTTCAAAGGTTCTCTCCTTCACTTGGCTCCACATTTTCACAAGCCTTCATTTTGAGCACTTACTCTTATATCTCTAAAGTCTTAAAACCAACACATTTGGTCTCATCATTACTAAATAAATCATGAATTAACAATATAAAAATATTTATGTTTATCCACAACACATGCCTTCACCCTTAAGTCATCTTACATGTGTCACACTTAAGCACAACTTTCTTTCAAATAGGCCTAAGTCACCTTTTAAGTCCTATGATGACCCATTCACCTCTTTGACATTTTTTCAAGCAAACTAAGAACATAAGAACACTTTAAAATGCATGGACCAATTCCACATGATCTATAGTTACTCCTTAAGTGACAAAAACAATCATGGTACCCTTCTTCTTAAGCACAAATCACTTAAACAACATTTTGTGTGCATAGTCACCATGAACAAACACATAGTCAACTTCTAAACATTTTTCACACAACATATGATTTTTACAACCTTCATAATTTACAAAAAATATCCTCATGGATTATACAACATGATACAATATTTAATTCATTATTAAACATCAAAACATTATAATGAGCTCAATTACCCTTCTTAGGTTACTTATAGAACACAATCAAACACACAATCAACTTTAGAGCTCAATATATTTGTTTATACATATATTCAAACCTTAAAATTTATATTTATAGATGGACCATGGAGTCCTCTACAAATTCAAAAATAGGCACTAATCTTTCCTTTGTTAAATTCAAATATTCAAATTTAAATGATCACAGTTAAACATCAAACACTATTCTCACATCTTGTGTCCTTAATTATTTAGATCAATCACACACCACCGATCTTATTGTACATAAATTTACCTTTAACTCATAGTACACCACTTCTAAATGTTAAACCTTGAACAGTTTACCCCATCTCGATTAATCTTGCAATATTGACTCATCATGCATCATCGATCTCTATGGATCAGTCAGGTCTATATCTTATAAAACTCATAATTCAATATTTCTTAGAACCCTATGATCATGACACTTGTCACCCTTACATTTCTCCTAACCACTTATACTATTACAAATTATTCACTTATTACCATCTCTCTCAACATGCACCAATGGATCAATCATGTACAATCGCCTAGACATCATTAGATATTCATTTGGTCCTATTATTTAACTCTATTAACAATGAACACTGTGACCTTTTTGACTTACTTCACACCATATATATATATATATATATATATATATATATATATATATATATATATATATATATATATATATATATATATATATATATATATATCTTTTCACCTCCTAAGCAGATAAGTAATGGTCCCCATAGTCATTTTTTAACAATGTTAAATATCAGGACCATATAAAGATCCAACAGTGCACAAGAGTTAGTGAGCCATTTCACCACTTGAGCATCTTTACATCTCCATACACCATGAGGAACTACCATACAGGCTTACTATCCTTCTCTCTCAAATCAACACAAAGACTACCAACAAAAATTTATACCAACTACAAAATAGGAAAAATTCTCTTAAAAAATCTGATAACTCACCTTGAAATACTCATAACTTTCTATTTTGGAAAAACTAAACAAAAAAAAGGCACTCTTCTTCTCATTAGGCCTATTTAGTCTCCTTGTAGCCCTACCTGGAACTTGTAGAGCCCACAAATTTGAGAAGACACACCATTAAGACCTAAAACATCATATATGGATCACTCTCATATTCCCCCTCAATCATGTAAAAATTTATAATAACTAGCTCATCCTTTGCAATATACTTCCTTCACAAACCAACTTGCTAATTAGGCCTTCATCTTGAAGAAATACATGAACAACTTGAAAACCACAAATCATCAAATCTTTGTGAATCTTTATGTGACAAACCATTTGGACCATTCAATATATTAATAATCCTTATACCTCAAATCACAATGCAAACCACTTTTCTAGAAGAGCGCAAAATCTTATAATCTTAAAACAAATAAGGTCAACACACCTCCTTTTAGTCAACATCCACCTCTAAAACTTCTTTTACACCTAGAGACAACCATTACACACTTTTGGACCAAGTTTTGAACTTACACATCTTTTAAAACCCATACATACTATCCCATGGCTTTTAGCCTGCAACAAAATAGATAAACTTGGGAGCACACAAAAACCTCCATACCTTCTTTCTCAAATTTAACTACTCAGTACTCTAATATTAGGACCTAACCAATTACAAATCTCCCTCTAAATTCATACTTCACCTAAAACATGACATCTTAAACAAGTCTTCAAATACTATCCAATCACATTTAATACTCATATATAGACACCTCTTCTTTAAAACACTGTGAACTTCCATGGCATACACAACTATTTAACAAGCCTTTAATAGGCTTAGCAAGATCTAAAACATACATCTAGAAGAAATGCCTTCACATTATAGGCTCACCTAATGTCTACCATAAATTGATATGTAGATAGATATTTGAAAGTCACCTTTACACTAGAGTAACCAAACCATGATCAACAAGCTAACTCCTCAAGATAGGAATCCTAAGATTCTTGACAAGCTTATTTTCTCCAAAAAAAGATATATTAAATACTTCAAAAACATACCACCATCTCATCAAACAATATCTAACAACTACCAAGATTCCTCTAAATGATAAGTGTCTCCTTAAAGTCTTAGATAAAGACACCCCTTTGACAAAGTGAGACTAAAAGTCCCAAAACTTAGGAGACTCCCATATCTCCATATCTTTTTCTAACATGTAGTCCTACATCATCATCCAATTTATTTTTAATGGATGATTGACTTCATTCTTTGCTTCATATTTTTTAATAAATGTTGACAATATAAACTCTTGACTTTCCTTCATTTATGATATTATTTCCACCTTGGAAAATAATCCACCAAAACTCGTGGACTCAATAGGGTTAGTCTCCTTAGTCTTTATTGCCTCAGGTCTCCATACCCTAGTTTGAATCATCTTATCTTCTACATCCATATTACCTACTTAATCCTTGAGCTTATTTTGATTTCTAACATAGCCTTCTAGAGCAACTTTTGTATCATCCTTATGACTAGAAGAATTGGAAATGATTACCTTTGGTTTCCATTTATGATTTTGTCCTTTATCATACCTTTTAGGAGAACTATATCTTTTGAACTACCTTGAAGACATATTAACACCATTTGGACAAAATATACTCTTATGACAACTAAAACAAATAACATCATTCGTACCTTTTGACAGATTTGAACTATGATCAATATTTGGCCAAAAACTCCTTATATCATAGCTCCATGAATGTCCATACTTGACTAACTTCCTTCTACATTCCTTATCTCTATGACCATACTTATTACATGTATAAAAATTACCATGAAATAAACTATAATATTTTGAAGCATTGGATTGTCTAGCAGACCTTATTGTATTGCTTTCAAAGATTGCATTCTCTTTGACATACTCAAACTTTTCATGCTCCTTTTCAAACTTATCCAGCTTGACTATGACAAGTTCATGCTCACTCTTCAATGAATCCATCTAAATGTTTAGTAGAGTGTATTCATTTTTTATTTCTATCATATTTATATTTGTATTCCTTAACTAATCCTCAAGAATATTCATCTTCTCTTCATCTTCTTTGGCCTTGTTGGCCATGTCTTTCAATCTATATCCTTGCACTCCAATAACTTGATCTATTCTTGATACTTATTTTCTTCATTATTGGACATGCCTAATAAACTTACCTCAAGAAAACTAACATGTGTTTCAATACCTTTGATCATATTCCTCATTTTATGATTCCTCTTCTTCTCCTCCTTTAGTTCACTAAGAGCACTCATGAGCTCAGCTTCTAAATCAACTTCTTCTTCCCTCCTGTCATCTTCTCTACTGTTATGGTAAGTTTATTTATCAAACATGATGTCCTTTTATTTTGAACACAAACTTATCTTGTCATATACTATATTAACCTTGAGATCATTGATAACATCCTCATCTTCTTTGGCATCTTTCTTCAAAGAATAAATCTGCTCTTTAAGTACCTTTATCACAACCTTCCACTATTGATTCTCTTTCTTCAACTATTTAACTATCTTTATACCAACTTAGTATATCCTTTAAGCTATTAAACTTCCTCCAAAGGACCATCTCTGATACCAATTGTTAGAGGTAAAATCACTAAGAGGGGTGGGGTGAATCAGTGAGCCCAAACATTTGACTTTCAATTCCAATCCTTTCAAACTATTCGACAAACAACATATATCATCTTGATTAAGTAATATTAACAAGATATATCATTCATTCAATGCATACACAAGATCAAACATATAACATAGTTCATGTGGGAAACCCTCATGAGCAATAAAACCCACTCTCAACCCTGTAACACATGGATTACTTTTTCTATAAGAAATTATAAACAAGATAATGGTCAACTCTTTTAGACTAGAAAAACCTTGATCAAATACTTTAAACCAAATGTATTTATTGAAACACCTATTTCATAAGTAAAAACTTCCCCCAAGGAATATCAAGTCATCCAAAGCCACCTTTACTTTTTCCCACACTCACAATGCATCCAAAGCCATCTTTTAGATCACTCCACTCTTCTCTACTCATACACAATCAAACCTAAAAAAGCATTGTTATGGCATAAAAAATATGACCTACATGTCATACACACCATCATTAACATACTCTACCCTTCAACCCATTCAATATGCATACACATCCTTCACCTTGCCTTTGCTCCCCATACACACTCTCTCACAATAGCCTCTTGAGCATATGCACTCATTCTGCCTCATCTAGGATATATAGGTCCAATGACATATGTGATCATCTTCATCACCTTGATCAAAAAATCATGTCTAATCTTATTTACTCTCTTCTAGTCATCACTAACCTTCACCTTCTCTTTCAAATGTTCTCTCCTTCACTTGGATCCATATTTACACAAGCCTTCATTTTGAGCACCTACTCTTATCTCTCTAAAGTCTCAAAACCAACATATTTGGTTTCACAATTTATAATGAAATCATTAATTAAAAAGATCACAATATTTCCTATTAGACACAACACATGACTTCACCCTTAAGGCATCTTATATGGGTCACACTTAACCACAACTTTCTTTCAATTAGGTCAAAGTCACCTTTTAGGTCCTATGATGACCCATTCACCTCTTTGACATTTCCCCAAGGAAAATAGGAAAATAGGAACACTTAAAAATGTTGGATTTCATGTTTTAAGTATTGGTGGGGAAGTGTATCATCATCTACATGGATGATCTTAAAATATTTTCCAAGAATAGGGATGACCATGTAAGCCATCTATATAAAGTCCTATATAGGTGAAAGAGTTATGGAGTTTTACTGAACCCCAAAAAATGCATTTTTGGGGTGATTAAAGGAAAATTATTTTTCCATATTATCAAAAAAGAAGGGATATCCATCAACCTAGATTGTATCTAGGCCATCTCCAAGATAAGCATTCCGATTAACAAGAAAGAGGTGAAGTCTTCTTTGGCAAGATCAACTTCATAAGAAATTTTATTTTTGGTTTTTTAGAAATCATCAAACCATTAAATTCCATGCTAAGGTAGGATGCCAAGAGTAAGTGGATGACATAAGCCAATAAATCACTCCAATATATTAAAATGGTGTTTGTTCAAGCCTAAATCATGATTATCCAATAATTTAATAAATGTTTTTATCTTTATTCATTTTCTTCAAAACATAACATTGATGTGGTATTGACACCAAATGTAGAAGATAATGAACACCCTATTGACTTCATGGGTACCAACTTGAAAGATGTAGAGATAAATTACTTTATGATCAATGAGTATATATATGTCTTGATCAATTTCATAAATAATATTAGATATTATATTATAAAAAATAAGGCATATTTCATTATCCTTAACCCAACCATCAAACTCATTCTCAGCTAGAATGTGCTAGGGGAAGGAAAGGGAAATAGAAGGCCAAACTTTAGGAGTTTGACCTTGAAATTAGACCAGCTAAAATGTTAAGAGGCCAAGTCCTCATATAGATGATGAATAAAAATGACCCATGCATCCACATCAAATAAATCAATGAAGCCTAGGTACCAAGAGGATAATTGTACTCACATATCATTCATTACTTGCTTACAAGGCCATGCCCACTAGAGTTGAGTAGAGAGAAAAAGTGAGCCCTCATTCTCAAATCAACTCACTTAATGATTAAAAAAGGGGTATTTTATATAAATAACTATGAATTCATATACCTAAGGTATGTTTTTAAATAATAAGCTAAGGACATCATGGATAACCTACATCATAAGGTTGGTAGTGGGTACCCATTTGGTAATAATTTAATCCATAATATTCTAAGGAAGGGTTATTACTGGAATACAATATTCAAGGACACCCATAACCATGCTATAATCTACCATAAGTTATAAGTGTTTATAAATAGATAAGTGAACACTTCCATGCATTTACATCCAATCATTGAAGGATGTCCATTTACTTAATGAGGCTTGGACTTTGTTAAGGTAATAAATCCAAATTCTTTAGTAAAACACAATTTCATCCTCATATTTATTGAATATTGTACCAAGTGGATAGATTTTATTTCTACCAATAATTAATGAGTCATAGATCTCATCGATTTCTTAGAGTTAAATATAATCACCTGATTTGGCACACCCATTTCATTGGTCTATGATAATGGTCTAGTATTCTAATCTACTCAATTCATAAAATGGGCCTACCACAATTAGATCACCCTCAAGTTTTATTCAAACTAATACTCACAAGGAAATGACATATTTGAGTTGAAAAATAATAACTTGATGGATGCCATAAATAAATCAAGAGAATGACATCTCTTAATGAAATATCCACTATAGGTAGACCAAACTAGGCACAAGTAAGATCTCAAGGCATCACATTTTATGCTAGTGTATGGATGACAACCATTCTTCTCCATCACTCTTAAGATACTAACTTACCAATTTATGTAAGAGTATATGGTCAAAGATGATAAAATAACTTCTAAACTACTTTAGATATTCGAATTGGAATATATAAGAATTGAAACACTGTACAACTTTAGAAAGCATTAAGATATTATCGAATGCCAGTTTGATAATATGTCTAATATCAAGGCTTTCAAGATTTCAGACCTAGTACTCTTTTAGGATAAATAACATGAAAACCAAGGGTAGCATGACAAGTTCACTCTATTGTGGATTGGACCATATCAAGTATCCAAAATCCTAAGAAATAATGCCTTTTGGTTAAAAGACCTCCAAGGTAAGGATCTCACTTTTAAAATCAATGGACTTTTTTTGAAGCACTACATCATAGCTATTATGAACTAGGAATGCATAAGAGTGAACTATAAGTGAAGATTTACAATAGGATTAGATTATATTTCATGATTTATATATTAGATTTCCTACTTTATAGATTATATTTCCTATTTTATAGATTAAATTTCTTGATTTATAGTTAAAATTCTTGCTTTTTGCACTTGATTTCCTTTATAATAGTTCTATTTATTTTGATATTTTATTTTCATGCTTTATAATACAGTTCCTTAAATTATAGAATCGTCTCAAATAATTTACCAAACTAAATCTAAAATAAAATGCCAAAAGGAAAGGGGATGATATTGAAAGGGAGCACAATAGGTACTCATGGAAATTTATTCTAAAAATTATTAGACCTTATAGAGTTGAGGTATGCATTATGATTAAATTTTAGTTTTATTTATATTAAATAGGCTTGCTCAGCTTTTGGCACTTGATCATATATACTCATGAAAATTAAAGAAAATATTTGCATTTCTAAATATACACTACACTTTCATATGTTAAAACTTGGATATAATATGATAAACCTAGGGATAGATATACCCTAACAGGGACATATTGACAAATAAGTTTTTCATACATCCAGCCAAAAGTGGTTCCCGACCTTCCTTTGTTTATGATTCTAAAAAAATTAGAAAACTGATATAGGATATATGATTCAAGTAAATTCTATCAGGGATATGGATGCTTGAATGGTAGTATAGAAAGGCTTCAAGTGGAACCATAGGTATCTTTTTCAAGGATATAGACATATGGATGATAGCAGAGTAATGTCTAGGCTTTATTTTTTCATTGGTTTCAAAGCCAAAGTCAAGGTAAAACATATAGTGTTTATTCAGGCCTTTGTCAAAATCTTCATGCCCAATGGAAATTAAATTACACAAAATCACTCACTCATGTAAGGACTACAAAGGTTAATATGTTTCATTATGAAGTAAGAGTTTTGCTTGAAAATAATACTATATATGGGAAACTGAAGCAGTGGCTTACAAAGGGCAAAAACTAAATCCTGAGAGGGAAATTTCCACCAATTACATTATTAAGTTTAGACCTAGAATTATCATTATAATAACACTTTTGAACAAATTGTATGGATTCTCAAGCATTGTTTATGTCTAGATTTAATGGGTGTCACTATGGGACATACCATTAACCACTAAAAAATTGGTATCCCTAAGAGAGATTATAAGTATATAAATTAAATCAAAAATACTCTATCCTAACAAGAGACCAAAAAATTTAAATTTTTACATGATCTCTTATTTACTAGATGTGATCATGGATATTACATACAAGCCCTATGGCTAGGAATGACATCCATCAATAGAGTATTTAGGGAATAGGGTCAGAGAATATTTCTCCTTCATGTTTATTCATATGTACATAAATGACATTAAAATTATAATCAATGAGGTATACCCTCACATATATAAAGTTATGTAGGGCACTCTAAGCCCCAGACTATCTGAGAACATAATAAGGATATTTACCAAAATGGGTGATTACTAGTTATACCTAGATGTGGCTATCATCTGAGTAGAGGGTACTAGGACTGACCCTTTATTACTACCTCATCATGTTCTTGATCACATTATAGAATAAGAGATAGCTTACCAATCTTCAATATCATTTGTGAAGGACTCAACCAGAAATAATTGGCCTATTACTTCAAAACACTTTATAAGATTAGGCATCACCAATATGTGATTATGTCACATTCTATATCAGTTGGAAACCCAAGACAACCTACAATTTTTAGATGGAACCATTCATGGAATGGGACCCCAATAAAAGGATCAGGGGTTATTTTAAGACCATCCTAAAAAAGAAGAAAGTTCATGTTTCTTATGGTCACCAAACCTATGACCATGATCAAGTTTTTTTAAATGCCTTAGATGACTCCCAGGTATGGATAAGGATGAAAGATAAGAAGATATCAATTATATTATCATAGGATTTGATATATAATCTAGAGGTCATAGAGGAGGAAGCTTAGAATGCATGGAGTCAACAATGGCATCCATCTCCACTAAAAGGTTCTCAACAACTAGACCAGCCTCCATCCCCAAAAGAACAAGCCATAAAATAAGGGAGATATTAGTCTATCATCTAAAGGGAGTCAAATCCCTAGCTCAAGAAGGAAATTTTGAGAATACTTACTGGTTCTCAAATTCTTTCCACTTCCACAACCTCATACAAGCAAGTTGTAGACATCGTAAATATGTAAACAATGGTTCTAATGTCACAACTCCCCTGGACCATCTTAAGACCCCCTTCAGATCAACCTTGACCTTTTGACCCCTAATTGAACCTAACCCACCTAACCTAACTTAGTTGGCTTACTAACCAAACACACCTATTAACCCAAATTTGACCTTGGCCTTTGACTGTCGATGGTTACCCTGACTGTTGCTAGTTAGGTTCTACCCTCTAAACTAACTTATCTCACCCTTAACTCTAAATTCATTTTATATAATTATAATGTTTAATTCATGTGTGATCCCATACATGGAAAAGTTTTAAATTAGACATCAAGTTATACCCCTTTTTAACATCTTATTATACCTCTCCTTATTTGTTTAAAAGAAGACATGAGTAAGAGGTGAAAAGGGTTCCATCCAAAACTATTAAGAGCTTTTACATCCAAAGCTTCTTTTTTAGGTGTTCTTCTACCAATCTAATGCTCCAATCACCACTTTAGAGAGCTAACTTTCTGCTACTCCTTGGTCAATAGTAAAGTATTGTTACTCTACTAGAATCATGCCATAATCCACCAATGATTCAATCACTTCAACCATTCACCTAATCAACCTTATGTGAGATAAGTATTTATTTTTAATTAATCAATTACTTTGTTTGTATTTCACAATAAGCTTAGTACAAACCAATCTCCAAAATTTTCCTTCAATGATCCTGTCAATATGAATTTTTATCACCCAAATCCAATACATAATAAAAATTGATGGTCACTCTACTACTAATAGTATGTCTAAATACTGATGGTTGCCTCAACCACCAATGGTCACCTTAATCACCAATAGTCACACCAACCACCGATGGTCACTATGGTAGGAAATAACAACAATCTATTTTCACCTACTTACCCTCAACCAAATCCCACTTTATTTTCATTTTCCTATTCATAGACCACCAACCTATTTTTTGAACCACACTTGACCTATTTAGCATTAGTATTGACCCGCTTATTACTATATTAGTCATTTCAGTCTATTTATTTATCAAGCATCTCTTATATTCTATTTCAATAGCTGTTGATTATTGATGCAAGTAATTTATCTTCTATTTTATAAACTTAATTATTTAAAATGCATGGATTGACAACCCTCAAGGAAGCTCTTGCTTTCAGGATCTATCTTTCTAGGTAATCCACCCAACTATCTAACTAACCAACCATTTACTTTAGTGTTATCTTATATGTAGGTCGTTCTTCCAATCCAAATAGGAGCTATTCATAATCATCTGATTCAACATGCACAAAACCAAATAGGTTTTTCAACCATACCCATATTTAGTTTCTTCTTCTTCCTTTCTCAAAATATAAGCTAAAATTGATTGAAACATTCTAGCATGCCTAATGGAACCTTGAGTCTCTACTCAGGTTTATTTTGTTTGTATTTATATGTTATTCTCCCTATTATATGCTCATAAAAAAAATTAAAATTTCTTTTGGGTGTAAAATCAACTACATACATTGATTGATTACAAGTTTATCTCACATAATTTAAATTAAGGAAAATTAATTCAATCATAGGATCACTTTTACCACACACTAAACTAAACCACTTACATCAATCAAATAACCTGAGATAAGGCCCAACTAGGATTTCATCACCTAGTAGTCACCTTACCCTTTCTCAATGATCCTACTTGGAGGTCATTACCAAGGAGACGACCAACTCAGCTCTCTGGTTGAGTATAAAATCCAAAAATTGGTATATTTTGGTTAAGCACCAAACACCCTTATCAATGTGGTGTTTGAAGTAAGGGGGTAGGCCCCAATAGAAAGCCACATATTAATTTCAAATACATATCCTTTTGAGAGCCTAAAAAACTTGAAACCATCTATAGATTACTTTTCTAGTACCTATTCTATCATTTAAAGTGGAGTTACACAATTTTTTAAAATCTTAAGCCATAAGCCAAAAGAGAGATTAAAAATAAAATTAGGACTTAACATACTTTCTAGTGTGTGGTTGATTTCCTTGATTATTTCTTGTCTTCTCTTTGTTTGAGTGGTGAGATTTTTTGTGTATTCTCTCTCCCTTACCTTGGATGGTTCTAACTCACAAGTAGCAAAATAATCTAGCAGAATAAAACCCATCACCAAACCAATCAACCCCTTCTACCTCCTCATCCATGAAGTACAATTTTAAACTATAAAACTCTCCTCATCCTTCAAGACGTCCTTTCCATCAATATTTTCCCCAAGGAGATAAAAAATTTACCACCTTATTAGATAAAAACTTTGTGGCCCTTTAGCATTATCTTAACACCTACCTCACCATACCCCTACTTCGGTTCCACTTGTGGACCCACCTTATGGCATGACTTCCCACCTTATATGAAACACTTCTATTGCAATAGTCACCACATAACCATTGACTACCCAAGCTTCTTCATCAACCAATAATCCCTTTGATACTACTATGGAAAACCAACCCACCTAACCTATAAACACCCTTATACTTTCCACCCCCACCAATAACTCCTCTACCCTAGGAACAACCCAGCCATTAGCCACCTATACTCCCCTCACCATGGGAGTACCTACCACTAAAATTTACAGCCTTCCTTCAGCTACCTCTAACTTGCTAACTACTACTCCACTTCAAAATCTTGTGGTTTTTATACCCTCTACCTTACCACCAATTAGTATAAAGGTCACTACCCTTCCTTTGATCACCAAACTAACCACCACTTCTACCCAATAGGTGCCTATTACACCAAACCTAGGCTACATTACTAACCCATAAGGGGATGTACCTTTACTTACTTCCTAACCACATACATCCACATACCCCTACATAGCTTCCACCCAACCACCTATGTCCACATGTCAATATGTGGTAACTTCTCAACCCCTTACCAATTATCACTATGTCACCCAAAAACAACCACAATATGCACCTTATAACCTTTTAGGTGTGCAACCCCAAATAGATATGATGAAAATTCTCATGGATAAAATGAATGCCTTAGAGTCATCCATTTCAATAGCTCACAACATCTTATCATATGACTAGATCTATAATGAGCCCATCCACCCATCTATCCCTTCAGACCCTATCCTCCTCAATGGGATATCCCTAAGTTCTCTAAGTTTCAAAGTAAGGATGATCCCTAATATCACCTTGATTCATTTAGGAATGCATGTTATTTTATTGCCTAAAATTATGCCCTCCTTCTTCATACCTACCCTATGTCCCTATCTGATCCAACATTGGATTGGTATAGTGCCATAACCAAACACTCTTTTTTCTCCTTCACCCAACTGGCCCAAACTTTCTTGGATCAATTTTCAATAAACATCTCCAACAAATTTTCCATCATGGATCTTTACTTTATCTGGAAATTTGATGATGAATCTATTGTTGATTTTTTACATCATTGGAGAAGCTTAAACAATCAACTTTCCTTCTCCTTACCCCAATCTCAATTTATAAAAATTTTTACTCAGGTATGTACCAAGCATATCTCTTATACATTTCATGTTCAAAGTTTTAGAACATTTGATGAAGCTTTTACCATGGTGCATAAGCTTAAAAATAGAGCCATCGATGAAGGAAGGATAAAGTTACAAAATAAAAACTCTACCTACAAAACCAGTGAGGCCTCTTCCTCTAAACCAAGTAACCAAACTAATACCAGTGCCAAAATCAAGGGGAATGTGAATGCAGTTGTCCTTAAGATCACTCTTTCACCATATGTCAATCAACCAAAATCCTCTAACTCCAAACAAAAGATGAGAAACTAAAACTGAAATAATTAGAACAAATTTAATCCACTTGGGTAGTTTTATGCTTTAGTCCTGAAGAAGTTGTTGAAAGCTAATATCATATAGCTTCCTCTTATTAAACCTCCTCAATAATTTGATTCCTCTCATCCTACACCTATATGGTATAATGAGAATAACCTATGTGCTTTACATCGAGTAGTGGGGCATGGTGTTAGTAAGTGTAATACTTTGAAAGGCATTGTCCAATCCCTCATTAACAAGGAAGAGCTTGTGTTGGATAAACCCAATACACCTCTAAACTAAGAACTTGATATTTTTAGAAAACCTTTTCCCAGTCATGAACCTACCAAAAATGAGAGTAACAAAGCTGAGTGTTCTCATGATGCCCATATCATTAATATGGTTCTTAACACACTCATTACTAAAGAACCTACTACCCAATCCACCTATTCTTTTCCCTCTCCACTTATTGAGGTACTGGAGTTACCTTCTCCTCTTTTTGAAACCCAAGATGGGGAAGTAACCTTTTGCCTTCCTCCACTTATTGAGGTAGTGGAATCCCTAACCCTTCCTTTAACTAACATACCCAAACAAGAAACCATCACCACTCTACCTTCTCCCTCAACTACTGAATAATTCACTTCCCCTTTGGAAATCATTCCCAAAGAGGAAAACACCATACTTGTACTTCCCATAGAGAAACTGCCTATCCAAACCTTACATCCTTTGATTAAGGAAAAGGATGATGTCATCATTCCCCTTTCTCAACCTATGGGTTATATTTTGAATCCACCATCCAGGGACAATACCAATCTAAAAACCATTCTTTTTGTTGGTTCAAAGGTTAGAATTTGTCTTCAAACTTGACATGGATCGAGCCACCTTTTGATAATAATTGGGGCTCCCTTATATCACCAAACATGAGCCTCCAATCACCATTTTCATAGACCAACCCACTAATTCTATGTTTAACCCCCTATCTTATCAACTAAACCAATAAAAACATCTACTAAACAAACCTTTTCTCAACCATCTAAAGTAACCAAATCCCAAACAACCAAATCATCCTCCCTAACCATAATAGTCAAATCAACCAAAAACCTTGACATCTTCCCTAAGTATATCCTTAATCACCCCTCCTTAAAATTGGAGATTACCTCACCAAACCTAAAAAACAAACACCAAACAAAGTTAACCAATGAGGTAAAGACACCAAAAGGCTAGAAAGATAAAATCCTACCTCCCTCAACCTTACCCTCTATCTTTGGGCCTCATCCATCCACTTTGGTTAGGAAGCCAACCATCTCACCCAAAACCCCATCATCATTGTTAGTTACACTATCACACTTGCTTTTTGACACACCTTTCTTTACTGAACCATTGATAACCAAACTACCTACCCTGAAACCTCCCACCTCCAACTTAGCAACTTTAACCTTACCAAAACCAAAACCATCAACTAAGAACACCAACTTACCTAAACCTTATACCACCAAACCCATTCCTAAATAGACTTCCATCTCACCAACCAAGGCCAAAACCTCCAGAACCTCACCACCTTTAATTCAGTCTTATTCAACCATTTTCCAATGGTTATTACAATCTTCTTATTTTACCTTACCTCCTATCAGACCATTTGACCCTCTTGGTCTAAAACTAGTTTGGTATGATGACTACCAAGTGTGTTCCTATCATAGGACACCTAGGCATGACATAGAGAACTGCAAAGCTCTCCAAACCATAATCCATCATCTCTATGACAAGGATGACCTATTAACAAATGAAACTCCCATGAACCTACCACCAAACCACCTAGAAACAACCAATACCCAATGCCTACCTACTCCCCCATTCTCACCTTAGAGTGGTGAGGAACAAAACTAATCTCATACCCCAATTCTTCCCTCCATCCATACTATCTATGTGTTCACAAGATCAAAATAAAAGGATAAGGGGAAGGATAAAGTATCCATCCCATGGACATACCCATCTTCCACCTCCCAACCAAGTCAAAATCAAGCACCTTCACCTTCAACCAAACCCAAGGTATCTATCTTAGGTAACTCCCAATCCAACCCTTTTAAATCAATCAAGAGAGTGGTCCTCAAATAACTTCACCAAACCCTAAAAAAATATGATCATATAAAAATTGATCTCTACCTCATCTCATCATTTCCAAATGATGATAGAGGAATTCAAATCAATAGAGGTCCTATCTAAAGACCCTCAACCTTTGGTATCCTTTGTTGGTGCTCTCCAAATTTCTAACCTTGTCACCTTTAAGGATTTGGAAATACATCTTATCCATTCTAATTACCTAGATCCCCATCTATTTATTACTACCTACATCAACCAAACCCACATCAAAAGGGTCATGATTGATGGAGGATCTAGTGTTAATATCATCTCCTCTAATGCTTATGATTAACTGAAACTACCAAACAATATCACATCTAAAACCTTCATCATCCTTTAATCTTTCAATGACACCATGGCCACTATTATAGTAATTGTTGTCTTTCATATCTATTTAGGACCTCACACACTCCCATATCTCTTCTATGTAGTAGAAGGTGAATTCTAGTATAATTTTTTTCTAAGATGACCTTGGATCCACTCCATGGGTTGTATACCCTCTACCCTTCATTTTTGTATCAAATTTGAACATAAAGGCTAGGTTATCACTATAAAAGCTAACTCATGTCCCGTTTTTCATGAAACATGACTTATCAACCCAAAAATGTCCTTTTACCTCCATCTAACACACCCTCATCAGCCAAAGATAAACCTTCAACCACAAAATTTGATGTCATATCTTCTTCGACCAACGAGGCATCTACTATCTCATCCATCCTCTCATATCAAATCTCCACCACATACCACTTAGAATAAACATTCTAATGCATTTCATTGGGGGAATATTTCCTCCTCATCCTTGATGCTTTTCCTACTCCCTAGGAGTATGGGAAACTTAACTGCTAACCTAGGTATGACCCCAATATAAAAGCCATTATTCCCTTTGGACCTTAAAACTATCAAACCCATTTCTTCTATGGAGGGCTTTAAAAACCACTTTATGCTTCTACCACTTATTTTTCACCTCAACCATTTACCTCCAACTTGTCCTATCTAGATAAACCAAAATTTGCAAAAACATACCTCCATAAGTGTGCTTGGAAGGGATTTAGTCTTGGAAAATATGAGCATGACCCACATGAGTTGATTTTAATTGATACCAAAAATCCTTATGAGAAACATGGCCTTAGTTTCATTATACCCAATATGAGGAAAACCAAACCACTTACCATCATGAGCATTAAGGAAGAAATCCCTTCCTCACCAAGCCCTTCTCTACCTAAGTGTGAGTATGATGACATCATCTCACCTAATTTTTTTTCATCAACATGATTAGCCTCATACCCCTAACCTATCAAAATAATGGTATGAGTATAACCATCCCTATGACCCATACTAAGATGATAGGAGATGACTCTCCTACCATTAATACCATTCAGTGTTAAGATGATGATTCCATTCTCACCTATCTTGGTGACCCAAAATATTCCATCCACAAATATCTTCCTTTGGAGACTTAAACTATGTTAAATTAATCCACCATGGATATCAACTTGGGCACTCCGAATAACCCCTACATTATCAAAATTGGCTAATCACTAAATTTTTAGTAAGTTTAGGACTTCTCCTCTTTCCTTCAAGACCATAGTATATCATTTTATTGGTATTATACTGATATGCTTAGAATTTACCCTACCATTAACACCCATAACATAGTCACCAACTCTGATGCCAAACCCATTAAGCATAAACTTTAATGAATGCACACTCACATAGCCCTTCTCATTAAAGAAGAGCTTTAATGTTTCTTATTTGTCAATTTCATTCAACCCATTGAATATCCCCAATGGGTCTCAAATGTCATGCCTTCAACCAAATACAAAAGGGGACTACACATTTGTTTGGACTTTCATGACCTCAACCTTGCTTGCCCCAAAGATGACTTTCCTCTACCAAGCATTGACTAGCTAGTTGATCTTACAGCTAGTTATGAGATGTTATCTCTCATGGATGGATTATTAGGTCATAATCATATCCTAATCACCCTTGAAGGATAAAAAAACACACCATTATCACCCCATGGGGAACCTTCTACTATAGGGTCATACCTTTTAGACTAAAAAATGTTGGTGTAACCTACCAACATGCCATATCTTCCATAACCTTATCCACAAGACTGTTGAGGACTATATGGATGACCTTCTTGGAAAATATAAACATTAAAAGGATCATTTATCCATTACCAAGATTATCTTTGAGTGACTCATCCATTACCATGTCTGCCTTAACCCCAAGAAGTGCATTTTTGGGGTCTTGTTAGGAAAAATCCTTAGCTTTATCATTTCCCTTTAGGAGATCAAAGTTGATCCTACCAAAATATAATACATCCTCAACATTCTTCCTCTAATTAACCTCAAAAAAATTCAAATTTTTATCAAGGAAGATCCAATCCATCTGTCATTTTATATCTCAGCTTTCAGACCGATGCCAACCCTTCCACCACCTTCTAAAGAAGGATATATCTTTTAAGTGGAATAGAAACTATCAAAAGGCCTTTTCTTCACTCAATAAGTACCTTTTGTCACCACCTATCTTCACTCCTCCCAATGATGACCAAACTTTATACCTCTATATCTACACCACCAACCACTCCCTAGGGGAAATGCTTGCTCATCAGGATGAACAACACAAAGAACAATCTATCTACTACATTAGCCACATGCTTGTAAAATATGAGACTCAATACACCCATACTAAGAAAATTTTCCTAGCACTGGTATTTTTGGCCACCAAAATTTTCCATTATCTCCTCAACCATAAGACCTATGTCATAACCAATACAAACCCACTCAAGTATATACATTTCAAGACATACCAAAATCAACATATGGCCATGTGGTTCATGCTTCTAGCTAAGTTCAACCTTAATTTTATTTAGAAAAAATCAATTAGAGGGTAAGTCATTATGGACCAATTGTATGAAGCACCCTTAGCAGACAATCAACCTCCTCCTCTTGGGTTCCTTGATGATTCCATCATGACCCTCTCTTAGCTAGACTTCACCTATCAAGTGACCATGTTTGTTGATGGATCAAAGTGTCAAGATGGTGGGGGAGCTATTATTATCCTTATCCCCTTTGATGATGAACCTCTTCTTCTATATTTAAAACATGATTTTGAATGTACTGATAATATGTTGTGTATGAATCCCTAGCGATAAGCCTTTAAACTATCTTTTCCTTGGGAGTCAAAACAATCAACATCTTTGGTAATTCCCAACTTATGGTCAATCAAATCAATGACTCTTACGAGTGTAAGATGATGTTTTATAATAATACAAATAAATATTTAATTAACTCTTAACATCATTTGAAGACTACCATTTACAATCCACCCCACGGTCTACCAATAAGTTTTCCAACACCATGGCTTCCCTTGCCTCTCAATTCCCATCTTCACCCTCTAACTCTAAGCTATCTATTGTTATCCATAAACTTACCCAACATTATTATGTCAAACAAGATTCTCCCACTATATTTAATGTGGATGAGACCCAACCTGACCTTTGGTATCAGTAGACCTTTAACTATCTCAACCTTTCCATCATTCCTTTTGATCTTTTTCAGAATTCTTCAAGAAAATTTATCTAGAGTACCTCAAATTGTACCATTATGGGGGTAATTATTTATAAACATGGCTTTGATGCTCTCCTCTTTCATTATCTATGTAGTCATGAAGCTTCTCATGCCATCAAACAAATATAAAATAGGATCTGTGGGGGATACTTTAGTGGCCTTACCATGGCTAAATGCATCCTTCACCTTGGATATTATTGGCCTACCCTCAACCAAGATTGTTATGATTATGTAAAAAAAAGTGTTAAGTGTCAACAACAAGCCAATTTACATCATGAACCTAGCTATATTCTTCATGTATCCACCAATTTTTTTCCCTTCTCATAATCGGGTCTAGACCTTATTAGTGAAAATAACCCCCATTCTTTGCAGCGACACCATTTTATCATCACCATGACTAAGTATTTTCCCAAATGTGTAGAGGCTATTACTATAGTCTCAACCAAAGTAGAAAATATTTTTGACTTTATAAACCATCACATCATTTATGACTTTAATGTACCTCACAAAATTATCATTGATAATGGTAAATATTTTTAAAATAAACAAGTTGAGGTTATTTTTGATACATTCAAGATTAAATTAAGTTTATCCTCACCCTATCTCCCTTAATTAAATGGATAGTCCAAGGCCTAAAACAAAATTCCTAACAACATGCTCACTAAAATAGTTAATGCATCTATTCAAGATTGGCATTTGCACATCCCCTTTGCCTTATGGGTATATTGAACTAGCATTTGAACCCCTATGGGTGATAACCCATTCTCTCTTGTGTTTGGAGTGGAGTTTGTCTTACCTCTAGAAGTCCAAATCCTATCTCTTTGCATATCCTTACAATATCTTATTTCTAAGGATGATTATCATTAGCACCATTTAGCCTAACTTGAACTACTTTATGAGCATCATTTAGCTGCCCTTACCCATCTTCATGTTTATCAATAGCATGTCATATGTACCTATAACAAGCACCTTAGAGTGTGATAATTCAACATCAAAGACCTCATCCGAAAGGAAAATCAACATGTCACTAATATGGAAAAATGATAGTGGGGCAAGTTTACTTTCAATCGGCTTTGACCTTATATCATAACCCACAAGTATGGATTAGGAGCTTACCGATTATCCTCTCTTAAAGGTAACCCAAAACCTAAGCCCCTCAATTATTCACATATGTATCCTTTATTTTCTTAAGAAGGATTAGACTCACCTTTTGTTTAACTTAATCTCATCCCTTGCTTTCAAACCACATTTCATCTCCTTATTTTAGAGGAAACTGATTAAAATGAAACATAAGATTATCTATAACAATCATCACCTAATATTGAATAATGGGTACCATGGATATACCCATGGCATGATTCTCATGGTACTTTCCACGCCTTTTCACAAGATGAAATACCATTATCATTGTTACCTACACCTCTTTACACCTAATCAACCTTCTTGTGCTTCTAGTTCTACCATCATAAAGGTGAACCCTTAATACTATATAATTAAGTCTATGTCAAGCAAAATCAAACAAAATAAAAATCCAAGTCATAACCAAAAAAAATCATGGGTCATTCCTATTATCCATAAATTGCTGCTTTGAAGGACAGTTATTGCAAACATGTTTGAAATTTCTCCAAGTGAGATGGACTGCTCCCTTGAAGGATAGCTATCAAAAGAATCTAACAAAGAATACAAACTTAGACTAATCCCTTGAAGGATGGATAAGTAAATCATTTATCAAAACAAGAAATTTCATAGAATCTTCCCACATCGATCAGCTTCCCCAACCCCCAAGCAATAATAAAGCAAAAAGCAAGAGACCCATTTTCAAGTAATAGAAAAATCAAAATAATTTTAAAAGTTGTACTCAGATCTCGTAAACAAAATAATTTTGAAAAACACAATCAGCTCTCATGAGTACACTTCTTACATCAATTAGTCTACACTTTGTATTTCCTAGACTTGTTTATACTGACTCTTTGGAAATCTATAGAAGAGGCATGTTAGTCTCGTAAGAAGGTTCCATCTCTCATCCACCTCCCCTTTATACACTATAAACAACAGATTTTGAGCTCACTTGACATTATGTGATTAAGACACCTTTTTAACCAACTAAATAAAATTAATTTGAAGCATTTTAAGGGCTTATGTTCCTAAAGCTAATCTAACTATGGATTTGTTTTAGTCCTTTTCAAAGAAAAAGCATTGTGTCCTCTTCATATCCTATTATGACTAGTTGATATGTTCACTAAGATGTTTGTCTATTGATTATATTCTTTATTATTGCATCTAGTGTTGTTAATTAAATTAATTTATGTGTTCTACCTCAAGTAAATTGATAATAACCATAATCTTAAACATCGTGCATCAACATATATAATAAGCAAAAACACACATCATTAGCATATCCATTAGCATGTCAAAGTTAAACATCCATGAACAATAAAGTAATCAACCATTTTCACCACATGTATAAATCCAAATAAGGAAGCATATACTTATTAAATTTTAGCATAAACATCATCATCGTAACCATAAATAACATGAGCATCATCATTAGCATAAATGAAATCCATCACATGCCTAGCTAGGTGAGTCATCATAAGCATAATTGATATAGCATCATAAATGATTGATATAAACATCACATCAAAGCAATACATATACCATGAGCAATAAATAAGGATCATATATATAAATCATGAATCTAAGATCATAATGTGTACACTAATATACATGTCTTTCTCTCTAAAAATGTACATCTCACTGCATTAACTCATAGGCTGGTATCAAAATGATATACAACATAATATAATATATCATAAACCATGTCATGTCTATGGCCTTATGGCACCACTATCTCCTAGAGCACCACTAGGTCTTGGTACATATCCCCCTAAATTACCTTTCGGTCTACCTATAGAAGAATCTCATTGCCCTGGTATTGCCACACTAGCACCACCTACCAAACTAGCTCTATACTCACCCCATCAAAGCTAATTAGGACAATGCCTCAAGATTATAGCCTCATAGTAGTGTAACTCCTCCACAATGGTTAGGTATCATACCATAGGGATAGTGCCTAGTAGTACTATAGATGTTTCTATTCCTCATCTAGCTTATCTCAAGGAATCTCTCTATAAGGTGACTAAGGCTAGTGAAGCCCTAGCCTAGTCCCTATCACCTATAAATGTCACCACCTAACCCTATAATGTTATAACCTATTCTTGTGTAATTTCCAGTACTATTCCTACCTATTTAATGGCTAGCACTACTCCTACCTATGAATTTGGGGTAACACCCTAAACCTATACCCGCTAACCTCTACCATCTGGGTCTGCATCCATAGGCTACCAACCACCATCATCCCCACCAAAATTTGTTGCTACATATATATCTTGGTGCCATATAGGATAACCATCTACAAATCCTATATCATCAATTATTGTCCATGCTATTAACTCTTCATAATCCAAGAAGGTTTGTACTAGACCTGGCTCAAGTAGTAGTATCTTTACATCTTCCCACCTATATCAAGGAAATGGGCTAAGGATACCCTATACTAAGATAAACTATATTTGCACCTTATCAAATGGGATGATCTCTACCTCCCCATCTCCCTTACCAAATATCTACCTATAATTTTATAGGGATGAAGTCTCCTCCCATATCTAAACCACTCTAGAAACCCAACATATAGCCTCCAAGTAATATCTCTAATCCCCAATACATATAGTGCATCCTTGAACCAATCTACATCATGAGTGCCTCTTCCTACACTTAAAGATGCAAATTCATCTCTCCACCACATGAAACCAACCAAGAAATCTATCTGAGCATATCCCACCCACAATAGCCCCATCAATTTTAGCACTCAAATTTGCTCATTATCCCAATAGTGTAGTAAATCTTGATGTTAATCGCTTACCTCCTATGAGATCTAAAGCCCCACAGCTCCCTATATATCTAAATAACTAACATAGGTACCCATCCAAACACTATGTGTCCTAGAGACATCTTTACCAACACCCCTAACAGTAGATATGGAAACCTCCCATTGCTCAAATCTAGAAGGGAAAAACACAAAACTAACATCATCATCATATTCATCAGTTTCTTCTTAACCCTCACCCTCTAATACATCATAAAGTAGTTGAAATCCCCATCATACCACCTAACATGATCATGTTCTTATTCATACATTAGCTCCAATAATTCCTCCCACTCAATGTGATATATTAGATCAGCTTGAAGGGGCAACTGTGTGATCATATGAATATCCTTTGGAAATATATTCATCTCACTAGTGGGTAGTAAGAAGGTGTTCATGGTTGGATCCCATATCTCAAATAGGGCCATGATCATTGCCACATCTCATGGCATGTGTTAGTAGTGTTGCATCATTATGATCTTGACCTCCTCTATATGTACCCAATCTATTGGGGTCATCCCCTAGTAGATCTCTATGAAGATGTAAGGTACTCAATCCTACATTAGATCTACTCTTGCACCTATACTATTTGATAGCCAATAAACTTAGTTTTTATACTATTTTTGCCTACAAACTTTACCTATCATACCTACCTCACCCTCTATTCAAGTCACAAGCATATAACCTATCCTATCTCAAAACCTACACATTCAGCCCTTTTTCCCAGTAAACCTAGCCCCAATCTTAACTAATATCTATAAAACATCAACCATTAACCCCTACCCTTAAAATGTTAACCTAGATCCTTAACCACTAACCACAACATTCAAAATATCAAAATATAAAACATTAAAAACATTCAAAATATCAAAATCTTCAACATTCAACCTTTTTAAAAAACCAACCCCCACCCTAGTCGATCATAGATGGTCATGGTGACTATTGATGGTCAAGCAACTAATCAACAATGATAATCAACTATTTATGATAGGGTATGCTCATCAATGGTCACTTTGCATGACTATTGATGGAATACCCAAACATTCCCTGCTAAAATATCACCTAAATACCAACCAATAGCTATAAACTAACCTACACTTGACCATTACCTTACCCTAGCTACCCTACATTGCGCAATTTCAAAATTCACCTAAAAATTTAGCCAAACCCACTCAAAAACCTAACACCTTTGGTTAACCAAAATAAAAACTACACATAATCAAACCATACTATGCTAATAACAAACCACCATGTAATCCAAATTCACATATAATCTACCAATTGAATATGCCACCTACCTCATTTCTTGACCATCATTGAGGAGGAATATTGGGTCCCACTAGCCATCTTCATCTACATCTATGCCCACCCTACATAGTCACTAACCCACTTGGTTAAATTGGTCAACCTAACAATCACCTTCAACCACTATCACTCATTATCACCTATTTTTTTCATAAAATGATAAAAGCTAGAGCTTACAAATCAACAAAATCAAATGAGTCTAAAAGACTCACCTATTTCTTTTAACTTGCAAATATAGAAGGGTTTAAACCTGCACCATCGATAGTCAAGGTGACTACCAATGGTTGACCCCAAGCTCCTTGACTATTGATGTTTAGGATATTGGGAAATGTTTTCCCTTACCACCAGCAATCATCTTCGCCAAAAATTTCATGACACAGCCACCCATGGAGACTACCTTCTCCACCCACCTCAATAACCACCTCATCACCTTACCTTGGGTCTATTTTAGCCTAACTAGTACAACTTTTATAACAACTTTTGTTTGGTCCTTTTGACCATAATGACAATAATTACCATGTTGAACTATTTTTGAGCTTGCATTACCTTATGCACACTTGACCAATTAGTATCTTCTTAGGAGAACTTCCTACCTCGAATACCCATGACTTCACCTAACCTATTTTATGTTTTTTCTCAAGAGCACTTCATACCTTGGATACCCAAAAAATCACTAACATTACCTAAGAGACTTATGTTCATAAGTGCAATCAACCACCATGCCTAAATGTGGTCACATGGTACATTTTTCCCTTGTCTTTCTAACCACCAACCTTTATTTTTAATAACTTTGACAACCTAATCTATGCATAATCTTGGCTATCGCACCCTTTTTTTCACTTTATGCATGTGTTTGACTTTATGTGTCCAACCTATCATTCACCCATTTTTATCATCACCTACTCACTCATTAAACCCATACCCAATTCTATTTTACCTCATCAATTCTCAATTTTAGGGGCAACACCTCCTCTTATGATCAGAGCACCAAACCTTCCAGTAGTAATCCATTTTTGTTTTATAGCTTATTGATACAAACTACATAATAAAAAGGGGAAAATGTAGACACCAAAAATCCACACATGATGGTTCTAATGTTGTAACTCCCCTGGACCATCTTGGGACCCCTTTAGGCCTAACCTTGACCTTTTTGACCCCTAACTAGACCTAACCCATCTAACCTAAGTTAGTTGACTTACTGACCACACCTAACTTTTAACCCAACTTTGACCTTGACCCTCGTCTATTGATGGTCACCCTAACCATCAATGGTCAGGTTCTAATATGTAAACCAACTTATCTCACCCTTAACTCCAACTTTATTTTCTATAATTAGAATTTTTAATTTGTGTGTGAGCCCATGCATGATTAATTTAAAATTAGACAATAAGTTAGACCCCTTATTAACATCTTATTACACCTCTCCTTCTTTGTCTATAAAAAGATAGGAGTAGGAGGTGAAAAGGGATCCATCCAAAAATATCAAGATATTTTTCATCTAGAGCTTCTTTTGTAGGTGTTCTTCTAGCAATCTACTGATCCAACTACCATGTTAGAGAGATAATTTATCATTGTTCCTCGATCGATAGCCAAGTATCATTACTCTACCATAATCATGCCAGGCTCTACCAACAATTCATTCACTTTAACCATTCACTTGATCAACCTTTTTTGAGATAAATATTTATTTTTAACTATTCAGTTATTTTGTTTCTATTTTGCAATCAATATAACATAAACTAATCTCCCAGAATTGCCTTTTGTGATCCTATCAATCTAACTTTTTATCACCCAAACCCACACAGTAATTACCAAAGGTCACTCTAACCACTAATAGTTGCCTCAAACATTGATGGTCACCTTAATTTCCAATGGTCACACCAACCACTGACAACCACTATGGTAGGAAATAATAACAAGCTATTTTTACCCACTTACCCTCAACCAAATCCTACTTTATTTTTGTCTTCTATTCACAAACCCCCAACCTATTTTTTGAACCACACTTGACTTGTTTAGCATTAATATTGACTTGATTATTCCTATATTTTTCATTTTATTCTATTTATTTATCAAGCATCTCTTGCATTCAATTTTAGTAGCTTTTGATTATTGATGCAAATATATCTTCTATTTTATAAACTTGATTATTTAAAATGTGTGGATTGATAGCCCCTAAGGAAGCTCTTGCTTTTGGGATCTATCTTGTTAGGCAATCTACCCAAGTATCTATCTAACCAACCATTTTTTTTAATGATATCTTATTTGAAGGTCATCCTCCCAAGCCAAACAGGAGGTCTTCACAATCATCTAATTTAATGTGCACATAACCAAATAAGTTTTTCAACCATACCTGTATCTAGTTTCTTCTTCTTCCTTTCTCAAAATATAAGCTAAAATTAACTAAAACACAAGTCTTGGGGATAGTAACAACCATAAAGAATCCAATATTTACCTCATCTAATAAAATAAAGAGTAGTTTTGGGATGACTCATTTGCCTCTTCTCATTTCTATTACACAAGTAAGTCTTACAAAGTTTTTACAATCATCTTTTACTTCAATTTAAAATCCCCTTGGATCTCCTAATCTCTTAGGTATCCTTAGGTAACCCATGTGCTATCCACACCCTCTACTTCATCACATAACTCTCCACTCCTACAATAGTTATTCTCACCACCCCTACACCATCTCATCCACCCTCCACTCCACCAATATTCACATACCATAACAAGCACAAGCATTCCCCTAATATTTCCCTAGGTAGAAATATAGAAGAGAGGCCATATCTTGTTCTTATTGTCATTGAATAAGCTATTGAATAAGAGGAGAAAGAATCAGAAGATGCCATTAAAATAAAAGAATATGAAGAACTAGAGTAATTAATATCTCTAGTTGACTATAGATTAGAATAAGGGGATCTAGATATAGGGAAAACATAACAAGATTATGAAAAATACGAGATAAAGAGAGAAAAAGTTTTGAGTTTAAGAATGCAAGAAGAAGAAGACATATTAGTTAGGCCTACCTCAGAGTAAACTCAAAATATTTTCAAGGTAGTTTATTCCATTATTTCTTTAGTACCTACTTTAAAGGTTCTAATTATAAGTCTACCTAAAATAGTGCCTACTATTACATCTTCCACTTCAATTATTACTAGTATAGATTCTGACACGCCAAAATTAATAAGGACTCCTAAAATGGTCCATTTTGGGAATTTAATTATAGTGTCCTTTTTTAATAAGCCACCAACCCCAATAAATAAGGTAACCCATCAAGAACTTCCTATACCCCAGTCATAGGATTTACCAAAAGAAACCATGATTATGTAAATAACCCTAGGGTTGACCAAATTCTTAGTATATGTGACACTAACAAAAAAACCATTTCCTTGGCATGTGGTGGGCCAAAATATTCCCCAAGTTCCCATACAAATAAGTGCCTCAATGCTATCTATATGTCTTCCAATAAACACATCCCTTCTTATAACGTCTCAGCCCTCTACATCTTCAAAACTTACCCAAGGAGAATAAATAGGTGAATTGATAGTTCATTAATGGTGAATGGAGATGTATAATGTGTATGATGAAAGACAAATTCTAGTTATGATATAGCTTTTCATAGTTTTTACAGGGTTTGATAAAGAGAGTGGGACCATACAAAGAGTGAGGAAGAGGAAAATGATAAATACATGGAGAAAAGTAGAGATAGAGTATTATTAGAGGGAGAAATTGTTTTCACTAGCCAAAAGACCCAAGAAGAATCCCAATGACCCTATGGATTACACTAAGGATTTAAATACTCTTATTTATTATTTGGAGGCCTTGAAGAGATAGAAATAGATTTATATCATATATCCTCTTTCAGAGGTAATAACTAAGGTACAAAGTGCAACTAAAAAGCTATATAACATCTTGCTCAATATTAGAATAACCAGGGTACCCAGTCATACCCATAGAGTAGAGATGGTTACAATATAGAATAGGATGAAGGAAAAAGGAAGGAGATTTGACTTACTAGTCCAATCTTCTAGAATCAATGCCTTTGATTAGCTAAATTTGATGACTAAGATGAATGTTTCTTGGTGCCTTAACTATGTGATTTTTAGAAGAGATGCCTCCCTAAATTAGCCTAAATAAATGATGAAGTTTTTGGGTCCTTTGTAAATCATGAGGTTGAAGTATTATAAATTTTGGCTGATATGCGAGTAACTAGGGTGATTACCCAGATAGGGGAGCTAGTGAATCTACCTAATTTTGACAACATTCTCCACTTAGCTATGTAATAATTTAAACAATAAGTGTAAGGTATAGTATATAAAACCAATGAGGAAGTGATACGTTGGTATATTTTGGAAAGGGTATGGTCAAAAGAGATGAAGCCTTAGTGGCTAAGTTTAAAATCTCAAAGACAAAACAAGATAGTTTAATGGCTAAATCTATCAATATTTTGAAGCCCTCACTATTGAATTTTGATTTCATAGTTAAGAGTTTGATATAACATATATAGTGGGTGAATAACTAATGTCAAAGGAGGTAACTTTTGGGTCTACAACACATACAACTAGCAGTTAGTGTCCCAGCTTCACATAACTCTTAGTCTACACCATAATTGTAACTAGAGTGTCTTCATCATCTAATTCAAGTAGTAGTATGGCATCAGTATTCTAAATTTGGAATAATTATTATTTGAATGATTATTTTCAAATTGGGACTTTGGATCCCCATATATTTTTGTATATGTATCATTTATTTTTTGATTGGATAGTATATTTTGACTATTATCATTATAACATGCATTCTTGCATGACTAAAGGTTCTAATTTTTCACTTGTAAAATTAGACAAAGCTTAAAGAGATGAGGCCTTCACCATCCCAAGATTATAAATACATGAAACCTCATCATCAAAAAGGGGTGAGAATTTTGGCTATTAATATTAATATTAAATTCAAAGAAGTTTTTCTTACTTGGTCTTAATGTGAAATATGTATCCTTCTCCAATTATATGGATTACCTAGGTGTTCCATCATTCTAGTATATTAGTGTTTATAATTGTGTATGGTGTATCTATTTTAAAATAAAATCTTTTATTTTTAGCTATAGTTGATTTGGAAATATTTTGTGTGCTTGTCATAATCCTCTTGTAGATGTGCAATAACAATCTGGCAATTAGGCAACCTTTGATTTCTACATGTTTGAGTATATTGTGTTATTGTTCCGTTTGACTCTTTAACTATATTTTAATGTTTTTATGCTACATTAGCTTAAAATAATTATTTTTATATATAACCTATCCTAATTGAGCTCAAATAGTAGTCTTGAAAGGCTTTATCTTTGGATTTTCTATAGATATTCTTTTTTTTGCCTTACTTTTCCCTCTTTTTGTAGTTTATTTTATAATCCTACCCACCTTAGTTATAAATCATTATATTTTTGATCACTTAAATTAGATTGAGGTTCACCCATAGCCAATTCACCTATGGTAAATAATTTATGTCTCTCAACCATTATTCCACCAACATATTATTATAGAACTGAATACCCTGCAACTCATGCCTTAGAGTGATTCTATTTACTAATCCTAAAATATTACTAGAAACCTTGTAAGAAACCTTTTAGGTGTGTATAAAACCCACATCAATAGAATATTTCAAATTATCACTATGAGGGACTCCATCCTTTGCCTCTATCCTAAAAAATTAAAATCACTTGAGTTGAGTTGGTTACACCAAATGAATAACAAGGTCATCCTTAGATAGTCACATGTTACAACCACCTTTGGATATACATAGAAAGGTTAGGTTTGATAGAGTTATTTATAAGAGACCCAAGTTATATTAATAATATCTAATAATACATATTCATATTCAAATAGTTTCAATGGACCATTCCTAAAACCTACCTCTTAATCCTCCACTTCATCTTGATCCCCCACCTCAATCCCCAGCTTGGTTGATTAGATCGGCTATCAATGTAGCATAAATAGTGCATGATTTTCCTAAAAACCCAAATAATTATCTCCCCTCTTTATCCCCCTTAAGAGGAATTATAGTGGAAGAACATATAAAGGCCTTCAAATTTGCCCTAGGTATATTGAATGTAACCCATGAAGATGTGGCTTACAAACTATTCCCTTTCACATTATACCAAGCATCTTATAATTGTTTTATAAATATTTTAGAAGGGCCAATCACAACATAGATGGAATGCCAAGATACCTTCTTAGCCTAGTTTTGCCAAGTTACCAATGAAAGTGTTATCTAAAAAAATTTGCCAGCATGAGAAGAGAGCCTAATGAGAAAATCCAAGATTTCAATGCTTGATTTTAAAAGATGTATAGTATATTGGAATCTTCCTATTAGCCTAACAAGTCATTAGCCCTATAAATGTATAAAAATTCCCTAAATTCAATGACTATTATGTTTCTATGTAAGGATGTCAATATTGATACCTTACCCCTAGATTATATGGAAGTAATTAATGTAGACAAATACTTGTATCCTCAGTTGCAATCATTACCTCCACTCAATCTTGGACCTACTCACCCAGATTTTAACCTAATACCTAATGTGACTTCGAATGTTTTGGCACAAAACCAAACCTCAGTCCACAAAAATTACCATTAACCCATCTTAATTATAACCATCATTTTAGTTTTTTGAATAGCTCTACTTCTAACTATAAACACTTAGTTTTGGCCACTTTTGTGCCTAAATCAGCTTTTGATTCAATTTCTAGAAAATAACACATTTTATGCTTATAAATCACCTAAATTAACCAAATTCATCTATGTAAGGGATTTAATTTCCCATAAACATGATGAGGCTAGCTTATTTGGTGTATTACCTTGTATGCATCACTAACTTGGTTTAGTTCTAACCCTAGTCAAATTACAACCTAGTAGTTTGGCACTTTTAGCATGTTAAACTATTAATTCATGACATTTAAAATAATTTCCAAAAGCTTAAAAATGCTAAGTAATATTAATTATATTGAAAATCCTAATTAATTTGCTTAAACAAAAATTCCAAATCAAATTAGTGAATTTTATTTACTAAAAAAAGAATTTTAGCCAAAAATGAAGTTAAAGAGTCAAATGAGAAAATAAAATTATTTATTATCTCATAAACATTCAAAAATATGACTCACACCTCAAAAATATCTAAAGTGAGTTATCATGCCTCACAAATATCATAAATGGAGGTGTCAAGATTTCATGAGTGCCTTAACCCCACCCAAAGTTAGACTGACTCAACCTAGGTTAATTAAACTCAACCCAAGTTAGAATTTAACCCAACCTACCTAAGGTTAGAGTTAGTTCTTTGAGCTATAAATACAATTTCTTACACCATTGTTTAGCAAGATTTTGTGCGTAATTTTATTCTATTAGCTTGAAGCCTTTGAAGAGTAGTGTTATAATGCCCAATTTATGCCAAGCTTCATTCGAAGCCACGAGTGACTATTGGAGAGATGCTACCACCATGGAAGAGCATTAATAAAAGACTAAAATCATCATGGGCTGATCATGAACATTCTTATACCAATAAGCAAGAATCATATGTAATAAGGGAGGTAAGAAAATTGTATTATCTTCATCTCTATTTTATGCTCTTGCTTATTATGTTATGTTCCCCCTAAGTTCTTAGGTAAGAGTATTTAGTCTTACTAAATTGTTATTATTGGTGTTTTCTCATTTGGACTAATAAGAGACTAATCTACATATTATTTACTCTTTGAACTCCTAAGGTAAAAAATGGTACATACGGTGGGACTAAGCATCCCATATGGCAAGGAGATTAATATGCTCACTTTAGTTTTTCTAATAGATGCATTCAAATATTAAAGTTTCAAATTTTAGATTTGAATTGTATGCCTTTTTTTAACAAAGTTACAGGGATTGATGCCAATTTTTTAGATCAATGTAATTTATAGGGATTGACCATGATTTGTGAGTATAAAATAGAGTAAGTTAGGAACATGGCTAAAATTTATTTTTTATCTTCCTTGCCTTCATTTTGTGTCTGATAACCTATTTGTTGTCTGTGTAACCTTTTTCTTGTAGAATCCACGATAAATTTACGTCTTAAGCTTGTTTATTAACCATTTTTTCTTCAAAATAGAGTTATTTTTGTGTGTTTTTAGGAAATGTTGATGATCTAACCAAATTGATGTTGATTTCATAAATTAACATTGGTCTCTATGTGATCAGTGCTTATTTTTTCTAAGATACAAATAAAAATGTGAGAGCTCAAATTAAATTATTATTTTCTCACTTGCTTTTAGGCTTATAAGTAGGCAAACCCTCTAAAATTTTATAGGACCTAAGGTGGAAAGAGCAAAGTTTAAGCATTGTTAACAATATCACATATATATTTTTAGTGCTTAAAATTGATTTAGTTGTATTTGTATTTTAGTTTTTTTATTTTTATTACAAGTGAAGAAAAGGCCAAGGGGCCAAAATTTCAATCACACTTCAAACTTGGTGCTAATAAGGAACACTCATTTTAGTTAGAACTCTTAAGATATTTTTTGCTTTATGTTTATTTTTCATTTATTAGCTAGAAATTCAAAGTTCTTAAATTAATTTATTTGTTTATGGAAAATCACAAGCTATTGCATGTATGTTTTCCCTCCATCCCCTTTAGGGAACTCAGGTGACCAAAAGTGCTTAGTTTATTTCCTTTGTTTAAAAATTTGTGTCAAAAATAATGTTGCATATGATATCCCCAAGCTATAAATGACTTGGGTGACCTAGAAATATCCTCTAAAGTCTTTACTTTTTCATTTATTTCTTTTTATGCATTTGGCTTGTGGGTAGGAGTTCATCTCCTCCCCATGTGTTTTTTAGGGGTGCATCAACCTAGGCTTTCATCTCCCAACATCATACTAACCCCACTCCATGGTGGGGTATACAAATTGGGAAATCCTGTTGGATGGGATAGGGGTGAGTAATTACATTGGCCATCTTAATAGGTACCCAAGCCATGCAAAAGTCAAACATCAAACTCCAGTAAGTAGTGTGTAGCTAGATTTGTTATGTAACAAAATAGACCCTTGCATAGTAAGCTAGGTAGTTTGGATTCATTTGACATGATTGCACCCTTGTGTTAGCCACACTTGGGACCATTTAGTACATGAAAGATTTATAAATTTTATTCAAAACCCCACTTTCCATATAATTTCATGTCAAATGTTGTGTGATCCTCACTCTATGTCCATTCCATGTATCAATTCTTAAGAAATAGAGGGGGTGTAAAAAAATCTACTACACCTACACTTTCTTTATTGGATTAATACTTAATTCCTCATGAGTATTGGTATATCAATGGAAACTTTGGCCAAATATATGTACACCCATGTTAGTTATAGGGAATAGGATGAGTCATTAGTTTTACTTCATATTTTTTCTTTGATTCACATGTGTTTTTTTAGACTAAAATTATTTATTTGTATTATCACATCAAAAATGAGCCCAAAACTATCACATGTTTGTACACCACTTTAGCTTAAGAGGTGTTACTCTATTCATCTATGTCATATTTTTTGCCATGGAGATTTGTTTCAAAACCATTTTTTTTTACTTTTTTTAAATGGGCCATCATTGTGCTACCTGTTTTATCTCGAACTTTTGCCTTGGATATTCTAATCCAAAATAATTTGTCATGACATTTGTTTGAAAGAGTATTATTACACTATCAAATTTGTTCTAATCTCTTTTCACTTTCAAAACCAAGTTCCAAGATCTTGTTTTACCTCTCTTGTTTCAAACATGAAATTACACTTCTATTTTTTTTGTAGCTTCTTTTCCATACAACATTCAAGTATTTTTGCATTAAATCTAAAACCCAACCTTTCAAAGTGTAAATCCTAAACTAATCAGGTTCACATTGAAGCCTCATCTTATTTCATCTTAAGTTGTCTACCTTTTGTTTTTGGATTGTGTTACTTAGGTTGATTTCATATTTCATCTAAAATACCCCTTGCCTATACCTAGTAATGTTTTTTTTCCCCCTTATTTACATCATCCTTTTGATCCAAGTTGTTACCATGTACTTTATTTGTAGTTTGTTGTGCCAATTTTCAAGTGTCCTATTTTCATTTTTTCAATAATTTTTTTGAATCAAAATTTGAGTCTTAAATGAGACAATTAACAATTGTCACCCAAGCTAATTACTTTAGTTTATTTTGATTTTGATTTTTTGTTTGAGTTTTGTGTTTTTTATTCTATCCTTATTTTTAGCATAATTATAACCACCTTTGGACAAATTATTGCTATCTCTTGATCCTAGTTCACAATTGTTTAAATTTGTTTAGACACTATTGTGACTTATTATAACTATTTGTGAAAAAAATAATACCCTATCTAAAAATGATTTTGATATTGTGTGTTACTTTTGACACTAATTATAACTACCTATGGGCAAATTAGTATCATTTATTGAAATAGTCTCATGTTTGGTTTGTTCTACCTTTGCCTAGTTTAGTTGTTTATCCCTTTATGCCTCTTTTACAAAGATAAAGGTCTTTTATTTTTAGACCTCAATTATTCATTACCTTTATACCCTTTGTTTGTTACATGACCTATCCATAGATTTAAACATGGCTCATTACACATGTAATGTCACTATGTATAATCTTGGCTATGGGAACTTTGTGACCAATGACCCTTTTTTTAAAGAGTCATATGATGATGTCACTTATGAGATGGATCCTTATCCATATTATAACATCCCATACATTGAACAAAGGCATGACCCTTTAGTGAAATATTTGGTAAATGTGCCTCCTTATCTAGGCCAAGAATCAAAGCAAATGTAGCAATACCTTGATCAAACAATGCCTAAAATTTAAAAAAAACAAATAATAAGAGCCCTATTATGTTATGATTCCAACATAAAATAGATATGATCCATACTTGTTTGAATATCATTTGTTGGAAAATAAAGATGAAGTGGTAGTTAAAGATTTCAAAATAAGGGTCAAGTTTTTTCCAGACTTCCTACAATAAAGTTTGAGTAATTTGATTATAATTCCTAGTAATGCACTATGAATTCAACTATTTAAATAGGTATCTACTATTTATAGCCAAGATTTGGTCCAAATGCCATAATAAGACCAAAATATGCTTGTAAAAGGAAAAGGTATTATAGATGAACAAATGGAGTAGGTGCATTAAGCAGACAAAAAATATCTCAGCCTAGCTCGTAACCTCAACACAAAGGCTATTTATAGCATGCCACTTATTGGGATAACTCCATCAACAGGGTAAAAAATAGATGCCTTAGGATACATAAGTTAAAATGTAAACCCCTTAAGCTAAAGCACATTAGTTGGTGATATGTATAATGTCCATTTTCAATAAAAGAGAATATTTCTCAAATAGAAGACCATACCCATTTTATTATGGATAACACATAGGTGCAGTCCAATTTAAACCAAAGTGGGTCTAGTTTATCACCTATAAATACCTAGTAGGTTCCTATAAATAATGCTATGAGTGGATTACAATAATAAGTAATAAGTACACGTATTTTCCAAACTCAAAATTTAATCTCCACTTCTCAACCAGTTGCTTCCTTGAATGTGTAATAGGGGGTAACAAGACAATAATAGATCAACTTACCACCACAACAATTGAAGAATGCCATGACACCTTAATAGGTGATAATGAATTTTATACCACAATAAGCATAGACCAATGTAACTTATCAATCTTAGACATTGTAACCAACAACATATTCTTATTAGTTATAAAGTGTCAGTTGGTCAATAACAACAAATGCCAATCCAAAAATTACCAAACAAATAGTTTCCAAACTACCAAGTGTAATTTAAAAAATAAATTACAAACCCCCAATAGTTACCAAACTAATATCAAGTGTTTATTCACCAAAAAATGCTACTTCAACAATAAGTACCAGTCCAACAACAAGTGTTTAGCCAACAAAAATGTTCTTACGCACAATAGGTACTAGATGCTAGGTAATAATTACCTTTCACCCAATGGGTATCGAACATGTAACAAGGATCCAATTATCAACACCTTCAAAATTAAGGATCTAGCCAATAATATATTCTCTATATCTAATAGGGTCTAACAAGAAAACATCAAATTCCCTCTTAATCTTAATAATACCAACATATTATGTAGAGCCAAATTCCATTATCACAACCATAATTTGATAACTATGGTTATGTATCCAACCCAAACCAAAATATGCCTCAATAGCAGCATATTATATACCCATATTATAACCCCATATTATATACCCATATTATAACCCTAATGCACATATAAGTATACTTGGTCATTCGACCAATTCAACTAGCATCCCACAATATACATATCCCTATCAAGGTAATCCACCTTTGACCATGCAACTTCCACAAAAATAGGACACTCCTTATTTCCTTGCCCAAGTGTTGCAATAGATGAAGGATGAATTCAAGAAATATATGTTGGAAAATAAATGAATAAATTCAAACTAGAGGAGATATGTTCTTACCCATTCAACATGGAATATTTTGAAAAACCATTTCTTTCAAGTTATAAACTTCCTAAATTTGACAAATATAAAGGCAAAGGTGACCCTATAGATCATTCAAAGGAATTATTTGTTGCATACTAGCCAGTAGCTTATAGTGATATATTTAATTCTACTCTTCCCAAGGAGTCTAGCTAGAGAAACCTTAGAATGGCTATTGAAATTACCAAATAACTTTGTACCCAAATTTGATGATCTCTCAAATAAGTTTGTACAACACTTTCTTATAATCTCAAGAATGATATTACTTTTATATATTTTGTATAGGTTAAACAAAGGATTGGTGAGAGATTAGTTACATACTTGTAATGTTAGAGAGCATTAGCAAGCTAATTTACATAATCTATCAAAAAAATAATTGCCCATAATATTTATGAGGATTTTACATAATGATATATCAAAAAATCTCAAGCTACAATGCACTCATACATTTTAATAGGTCATATCAAAAGGAATACATATTGAGAAAACCCTTGTTAAGAAAGGTATCATCAAATTATCCTCTTCCAATTAGAACCAAAAATAGAATCAAGGCTAGAATCATAATCAGAACCAAACTCAAATACAGCTTCAATGCCACCTAAATCCAACAATAATGATAGACCTAAACCCTAAAACTACAATAAGAATGTTGTTGGTAATTGGGTTACTAAATTATGCCATGTTTAGATGGTGTAAACATCAGATGTCTATAGCCTCTACCCACTTAATAACCACTTCCTTCATATATTTAACTAGAACATCCACAAAACCAACCACCACAAAATCAAAATCAATTATTATATGCAATCAAAAATGCATCATGTCTATAAATCAATCTTGGCTCAAAGAAGATAGAGCATACCTACACTTCTGATTGGGAATACATTTGTTAAGTAGGAGCATAACCAATATAGGGATCTACTAGACTTAATTAGGGGATCAATAATCATAATACACCATGATAGGAAGGGTTCTAAAGCCTACAGTCTAACATAATCACACAACAACCCTAAAAGAGTCCTAAGGTTTAATATTTCACCTATGATAATAAATAAGAAATTAAATCTAATCTAGTGCACACCAAAGCTTGTGGCACAAAGTGGGGATTAGTAAATAAATCAAAACATGTATTGGAGAATCTCAATTAAGTTAACTATGAGTAAGACCCTAATATACGGAATATGAAGAGTAGTATTGTTCAAGCCAACACTTATGCTACTTATATCTACTAAAAAGAGGAGAATAAAGTTAGAATATACTTACCTAAATATGAACTCATTGAGACTCAATCTCTCCCTTTGCCAAAGGGGATTCATAAGAGGTTTTTGTGATTTATAAGGATTACTAAGAAAGGCCAAAGCATCCAAGACTTATCTAGAAGACTAGATTCTCCAAGTAGAAACCCTAAGCTTAGACTCTTCAATTAGAATGGTAGAAGAGTAGATTATGAAGAAGCATGAGTGAATAATAACTCTTGATTACATATATGAAATAATGATGAAATAATCTTGTATTTATAGGTAGATCTTGCCATAAATCTTCCTAGAATTATCGACTATACAGGGTTGAACATGGTTGACCCTATATGTTTTTAGGGATAATTCATTAGGTTTGAGTTAGGATGATCAAAAGGCTAACATACCCAAAAAGTGAAAAATACCCCTAAACTATACTAGGTCAACCATAGTCAACCTAATATATCCAATAGTCCAAAAGGGAATTACATAAAGAAAAGGAGGATGGAAAGAGGGAAAATATTGGTGGAGTATACAAGGGAGGAGTAATAGCTAAGGGAATGGGTTTAAGAGCTAGTTGGATTGGTAATAATATGGCAATAAGGGATAATTATCTTGTAAAGCACTAGAGGTCTACCCACCCCTTTCCTAGTGCACCCATTAGGGCATGCACTAAGCAAGATTTTTTAAAATGGGTTATTACAAGATGTAAAGTGTTAATATTGGATAAAATTTGAAAGTATTATGTGTGTAAAAATATAAGCCCCTCCTCTAATGAGAATACCACCTATCACCCAATAATTTAATGACCTTGGTGAGTCCATTAAGTTAACGTTCTATATATTGGTTTAAGAAAATATGATCATTTTGCCTATACAAAATCCATTTCTTGAATATACTCCTTTTTCTAATTGGTACAAGAAACATGAATTTTGTGAGAATCATCATGTTAGAGGACATTCAATAAGATGGTGAATCTAACTCAGACATCTAATTAAGAAGATGTTGGAGAATGGAGAGATAAAAAGAGACACCCATATTCTTAAAAACAATTATAACTTGGGTATATATCAAAATCCATTTCCCCAACCTAAAAATAACAACAACCAGTAGTATCACCAACAACAGTAATAGAGAACTCCACCAAAAAATAAATAAAAACAATACCAATAGTAACAAAAATAACATAATGGTCATAACCAAGGGAAAAATTATCAAAACAATCAAGGAGGTTGTCATGACATTGTGGATACATACAATAATATTGTAGGAAATGTTTCAAGTGGTCATGTTGCCACCATCACTATCAACCCTAGACCACCTACAAATAGACCTAGACCTTCGCATAATAATTCCTATTTTATGGATAATACCTACCAACCTCCTTATGACATGATTATTCTATGGGACATGTTGATAATCATGCACCATACCACATAATAATCATCATTCCAATCCACATTACTTACCCATCTAACTACTAAAAATAAGTTTTAAATCAAGATTGTGCAATCACAACTCAATGAGCCAAAGTCACTATCAAAGGACTGAAACCAAATACTACAAATGAACCTAATCACCCTTTCATGCCTATCATAAATAAACCAACTAGAAAAATTGAGTGGAAATCCTATGATATTATGGAACAACTAAACAAAACACTTGTACACATTTCCATCATGGATTTTTTGTGCACATCTAGTGTCCATAAAGATATCTCGAATGAGTATTTGAACTAATCCCTTGTGCTAGATGATATCACTCTAGATAAATTTCATTCCATGGTATGACACTTGGCCCCTAGCCAATGTCTCACCTTTGACCAAAGTAATATGTATTCTTTGGGCCCTCTACATAACAACCCATTGTACATTGAATTTCATATAATGAGCCATAGAATTAATCATGTCCTTGTAGATAATGGTTTGAGTCTCAAACATTGTGTCTTTGAATCTGGTCAAACATCTCAGATATACAACATGTAACTTGCAACTAGATACCATCATTATCAAGGCATATGATAATGATGAATGTGAATCTCAAGGTACCATTAGCCTACCAATAGTCATTAGACCATTGACACATGATACTTTGTGCCATGTTTTAGACTTGAAACTAATTTATAAAATATTATTAAGCTTATCCTAGATCCATGAAATCAAGGCCATACATTTTACATTACATTAATGTATAAAATTTACACACTCAATAATGAAAGTGACTATACCTACTGATCTTCAGCCATACCAGTATTGTAAATGCCTTGAGGCTAAGTATAAAATCCACAACTACCAATTTGCCATGAATCCTATGATTAAATTAGATAGAGAGAAAGCCTAAAAAGGAAAAGTCATTAAATCAATACCATAACCTAATTACATTGACCTAGATAGCTTAGCTTATACATTTTCAATGCCTTGGCCATAAATTTCCAACCATTTCTATGTTACTAATAAAGGTATTAGAGAATATATCACCCATAATTATTTTTAAATTAATAGATAATCTTTTTTGGCAAAAAATTATGTCTAATTTTGAAATCAATGCATTTTGGATCTACTACAGTGATCCTTCATCAAGAAAATTGTCATGTGAGAATAGTAAAACCTTGCAACTTAAAAACTAAAGAAAAAATGGTTGTTGAAAAAAGTTTCTAAAAAGGAACAAGATGGTCATTACAATATTTGCAAATTTCCTTAAAATCTTAAAGTTTATGGGATATATATGACCAATAATACTCATATGGTGTGGGACACCAAAGAAAAATCTTAGTTGAACAAGCCCAATTTCTTTAAACCCGCCTTTGGCCTAGAATAGGACCCCTTAGCATAAGATGATTGATGTCTCTACATTGATGAATTCATTGATTATTACCAAAGCATGAAATATCCTATTCCAAATTGAATTATGGATTTCCTAGATTATCAATGTTGAGGCCTTAGGCTAAATCAACAAGGTATGATCAAATTAGTTTTAAAGACTATGTATAAATGAACTCATGATATCATATCTAAACTAGTTGTGGGTGAGCCCACATACCTAGTTCATGTTCTAACACCAATGACTAGTGACGATGATGTGATTAGTGATGTAGGGTCTAATTATAACATCTATGATGACCTGGCCATTACAAACTTATGTGACCCCCATGACATTTACATAGTTATCCTTATTTATCAACCTTCACATTTAAAATTTACCATCACCAATTGATATTCTAAGACCAAAAATAGTCAAAAATGCCATTATACAAGTTCAAAAATGATGAGGCCATATACGACTTTCTGTGAATAAGAAGTCACATACCTCTTATATACCACAAGTAGGGCTTTATTATTAGATTGGATCATGTTGCCTACTTTGGAGAGAGGGTAAATTTTCCTAGAAAAAAACAAAAACAAAATCAAACATTGAGGTCTAAAAGTGAAAACCTCTTTAGGGAACTTTCTATCCAAGGAAAAACTAAAGAGAAAGGTAATCCTCTTGGTGAAAATTGGTTTTTAGCACCATTAGATGGGGATTTTCACCCCTCTTCCAATGAAGAAAAGGAGACCTATAACCCAAAATTTATGTATGGATCAGATTTAAATACTAAGGAATGGTAAGATTTTACACATATTGTTCAAGAGTGACTTGAGGTATTTGTATCATGGATGATGCCATCATTAGGATATTTTGATTCTTCCTACTTAGGATAATTAAAAGAGCTAGTCCATCTAGAATACTTTGTCATTGCCAATCAATTCAAATCCTTGCCAAATATTTTAGATGATGGTTCTACACTTCTAGTGGAGGACACTTTAGAGGTGAATTTTAGGACTCCAGAGGACTTAAAATGGATTAAATAAGGTACGTCCCTCACTGAGGAGGAATGTGAAGATTTTATAATCTTTTTGAGGGAATTTGTTGACATATTTACATGGGCCTATTCAGACACGCCATGTTTGGACCTTGTTTTAGTTATACACCATCTTATTTTACATCTTGTTGCCAATCCTATTAAATAGAAGTTACATAAGATGCATCCTCTTATTTTTGTGCTAGTCAATAAAGATTTATAAAAACTCATAGATGTGAAATGCATTAGGTTGATCGATTATTCAAAGTGGATTTTAAACATTATGTCGATTAGTAAAAAGAAAGAAGGTAGCTAAATTTACACTAACTTCAAAGATATCAATAAAGACTACCCAAAATATGACTTTCCTCTACCTAATATTGACATGATAGTTGACTCAATGGCCGATTATGAAATGAATCAAATTGGGATAGTACTAGAGGACTAGCATAATACAACATTCACCACTCCCCAAGGAACATTTTGTTAATAGTTGATGCCATTTAGACTTAAGAATGTTTGACATACTTACCAAAGAGATATGATAGTGATTTCATGACATGATGTATGACATTATTAAGGACTATGTCAATGATATATTGGGTAAATAAAATACTCGTATTGATCACATATCCATGATATGAAGAATCTTTCAGAGATTTCAAGAGTATAATGTCAATCTTAATACAAATAAATGTGTATTTGGTTTCACTTATGTAAAAATATTAAGCTTCATTATCTCTCATAGGGGTATTGAATTAGACCCAACCAAGGTTTTTACAATTATAGAAATACCACCACCATCTACCTTGAAGTAGCTTCATAGTTTGTAGGCCAAGATTCAATCTATTAGATGTTTCATCTCACAGTTAGTTGATAAATACCATCCATTTATGCACTTATTGAAGAAAGGTGTTACATTCTCATATAATGAAGAGTGTTAAAAAACATTCATGGAACTTAAATAATATCTTGCCAATAAACCTATTTTGTTTCTAATGATACCAAACAAGCCATTACTTCTCTACCAATCAACAACTGAGAATGCCCTAGGGGAACTTTTTACATAACATGACAAATATGCAAATATACTATCTGATTTAAACACTAGTCATGTATGAGCATAACTATATGTTGATTAACAATGGTGTTCACAACCCATAATTTTCATAATTATATGCTAAAAAATAAGACCATAGTTATTGCCAAAGTATACTACTCAACTATCTACTTTCTTAATCATTTCTACAAGTCCATATGGAAAAATGTATTGTGATATTGAGCAAGTTTAAAATTTAACAATGGTGTTCACAACCCATAATTAACAACCTATTTAACAATGGTGTTCATAACCCATTATTTTCATAATTATATGCTAAACAATAAGACCATAGTTATTGTCAAAGTAGACTACTCAACTATCTACTTTCGTAATCATCTCTACAGGTCCATATGGAAAAATCTATTGTGATATTGAGCAAGTTTAAAATTCAATATGCCAACCAAAAAAACATTAAGGGCCAAGTGCATGTAGATCAGCTTGTTAAATATCCTCTTTAATATGTTTAACCTCTTATATTTAGATTTCTAGATGAGGATATTATGACCATTGAAGAATAAAATACACCTCCTAAGGTTGAACAATGGAATATGTACTTTGATGGATCATTCATGACATGTGGATTAGGGGTCAGAATATTGTTTATTATGTCACCAAGGGATCTCATTCCAAATTCTTTTTATATTGGATTTCCCTATACTAATAACATGGTTGAGTATGAAGTGATCATTGTAGGGCTTCATCAAGCAATGTAGTGGAAAATTTAAAATTTATTAGTGTATGGTGATTATTAGCTAATCATAAATTAGGATAATAATCAGTATTAGACCAAAATGAGAATTTGGTACCCTATAAAGGTATGGTTTATACTCTCAAGTAGTAGATTGCCAACATCTAATTCGAAAGAATACCTCAAGCCAATAGAATATTAGTTGATGTTATGACCACTATTGGTTCCATATATAGATCATCAATAGAGTTAGGGATTATCAATTTATTTTTTAACATCTCTTAGTACCATCTCATGAATAATCAACCATCAATATGGTTTTTGACATTATTGGTCCTACATCTCCTTGGTACTCAGATATATATGCCTATCTTCAAAACCAAACCATGCCTCCTAATTTATCATGTAAAAAAAATCCTCTACCCACAAATCCTCTCTCTATACCCTAATTAGACCAAACTTGTATTATATAATATATTATGTACATCTATGTCATTATTTACATTAAGGGAAGTTCATGAAGGGGTGTGTAGAGCCCATACCAATAGGGTAATCTTAGCCAAAAAGTTACTATGTACTAGTTATTACTAGCAAATGATGGAAGTAGACATAATTTCATATGTAAAGAGGTGTGTCAAGTGCCATAAGCATGCCAATTTGATTCATGCTCTAGCCAAGACATTCAAACCATTGACAAAACTAGTCATTCTCAATGTGGGGACTCAACCTTGTCAAGAATATTAATCCAACATCTTCAGATGGCCATAACCACATTTTGAATAGAATAGAATACTTTACTAAGTGGGTGGAAGTCATTCCCCTCACATCATTGATAAGTAGATCTCCAATTTTATATTCAACCATCTCATTTGGCGCTATGTCATCCCCTCTGACATTATATTTGATAATGACAAATCTTTCAAGAATAAAAATGTGAAAGCATTTTTTATCAATACCACATCAAACATAATTTCTCTATCACTTACTATCCATAAGTAAATGGCTAAGCTAAGGCTTCTAATAAAACCATTATCAAAATTTTGAACAAGATTGTTAATGACACTAGTCATAATTAGCACTTGTAGCTATTTAATTCCCTCTAGACATACTGTACCACATTTCATACTCTAACTAGAGCTACACCTTATTTACTTGTTTATGGAACTAAAGTTATTATTCCTATTGAGGTTGAGTTATCTTCTCTATGAATTTCATTATATCACATCTTTGACAGTGAAGACTATAGAGTGGATTGCTTGTATGAGCTAGATATACTCGATGGTAAATGTTTGAGAACATTGAATAATCTCTAGGCTTATCATAACTAAATCAAAGGATAATATAATAGGAGCTCAAAGCATCATGAATTTGAATTTGGTGACCTATTACTAAAATAATATCATAAAAATGTCAATGTTGAAACCAAGAAAAAGGGAAAGTTACAACCAAACTAGTTAGGGCCCTATGTAGTTATTTCCAACTACGATTCAGGAGCATACATGCTTGCTACACTAGAGAGATAAACTTAATGAACAAATGAACATAATTCACCTTAAGCATTTATATGTTTGAAGGATTTATATTATTATCTATAAGGAGCCTCTAAGTTATGCCACATTATATCTATTATTTATACTACATTGATACCATTCTACCATTCCCTTAACCCTTTGCCAACTAGTTATTTTTAACTAAACCTACCTATCACATTTGGCCTTGGTTCTGATTAATTTTTACTTTAAGGAATATAGTGGTTTATGACATATTAAATTCTAGGATAAATTTATAATTACTCTTGGCAATTGCATCCTTCATTTATTGTTACATTTGATTGGTACCACTAATTATAATTACCTTTGGTAAAATTAGTAACCCACCTTGTGCTACTAATTATAACCATCTATGAGCAAATTAGTACCATTAACCTTTTGTCATTGTTTCTTAATTATAACTACATATGGGAAAATTAGGGACAACACTCTTAACATGCATTTATGCATCACCTTACCATTAATGTTACGGTTTGCCTTTCCATTTGCATTTTACCTGAACTTGTTAGTATTTAATTGGATGCATGTTTTATATAAGTATAACTAAAGTGACTTAAGGTCCTAATGGGACTATGTAGGTAGTGCTTGATTCACATTGAGGTTAGATAAATCACCCCTTTTGCCATGTTCTCACCATTTTATGCATTTGGATTGTGTTATATCTTGTAATTCTTGATCAATTTAAGATACTAAAAACACCAAAAACATTGGAATCATTCACCACCTTTTGTATAGTTGTAACTATAGTGACTTGAGGTCCTAATGGGACTATGTACGTATTACTTGATTCACATTGAGTTCAGCTCAATCACCCCTTTTTCCATGCTCTCACAATTTTGTAAGTTTAGACCGTGTTTTATCTCATAATTCTTGACGAAGTTGAGATACCAAAAACACCAAAACATTGAAAGTATTCACTACCTTTTGTATATATAGAACTAAATTGACTTGAGATCTTAATAGGAATATGTAGGTAGAGCTCAATTTATGTTGAGGTTAGCTTAGTCATCCTTTTTCCATACTCTTTCCATTTTGTGAGAAAGATACACCATGCTCTCACTATTTTATGAGTTGGTCTATTTTATATTTCATAATTATTGATTGATTTGAGATGCTTAAAATTTTCCAAAATCATTTTTAATAGTTTCAAAACCCCTAAGCATTCATAAAAATCTAAAAAAATCTTAAAAATCATAAAATCATGAAAATTGGCTTAGAATTTCCACATGAGATATAAAACCATCAAAAAAATTGGGACAAACCATCTTATTTGTTTAGTTTCATTTATATACCACTTTAGCCTTTTTCCTCCCATTTCTAGGAGAACGACATCAGCCAGAGGTCTACACAGACTATCCAGGTAGCACCTGGATTCATGGGGTATCTCACATTAGCTCAGCTGCATATTCCTTTAATTTTTTACCACTTCTTTTCCTTAAAGTATCTTGGGACTCTTAACTATTTCATGAGTAACCACTTGTCATTTATTTTTCCCCATCTTTATTGGCCTTAAGCCATATGCTCTCACCATTTTATGATTTCATGTTATGATCATTATGTATTCAAATTTGATACATTAATGACTACTTGGTTTCATCTTAAGCTCTCACCGTTTTGTGATCAACTTCTTATTCTAATCCTCAGATGTAGTAGACATTATGACTTGCCATTTTAATTCATTTTTGTATGCTCATCTTTTATCTTTTAGTGTGGTTTTATCCTAAATTATACTCTCATGCTTGTGCAATTTATTTGTGTTGACATTCTCATAATTATGAAATGTCATCCCCTTGTTTCTCATGCACTCACTATTTTGAGAGATCATTCCTTTTTTTCTCTAAAAGTCAATCATGTTTTCCTATCATCCATTTTCTTCTATCCTATATCATAGGAGAACTACATCTATCCTGAATTTTATATTGGATCATGTGTCCATGAAACTATGTAGGTAGTGTTCACTTGCCTAATGTATATAGAGTTGGCTACCCCTTCCTTTTCTTATACCCCCCCCCCCCCCCCCGATTTTTTTTTGTTTTGTGTGTCTTTATCTCTTATTACCTAGGGGTAATATTTATCATCTTGCTTGTGTCATTATTTATCTATAAAATAGAGGCAACCTTGTGCTAATTTTTCTTGTGTTGTCTTACCATTTTTATTGATACCTATCTTATGGGTCACCCTATCGCCAAGAGTAACACCTCTATTACACATGCACGAACAATTTATTTTCCATTTGCACTAACATTGTGATTAACCATTATTTGTGAATTTTTGTTTGTTTAGCTTTGTTTGTTTGTTTTTGTGTGTTTATAATAGTTTATTTACTGCATTTTTATTTGATTTTGATTGTTTAGTTGTTTTTTAGTGTTTTCTTCATGTTATTTGTTTATTATTTGTTTATTTGTTTGTTTATTAGTGTTTCTTTATTTGTTTGTGTGTTTTCTTTGTTTATTAGTGTTTTGTTATTTGTTTTTATTGGTGTTTTGTCGTGTTTTTGTTTATTTATATTTTTTTTATTTTTACCTTTTTGTTTTTTTATTTTGGTTTTTTCTTCATAGTTGTCATAGGATTATTATAATTTTTTTATATTTAAGTCTTGATTATCTATATCATGTATTTTGGTTGTGACTTTTCGTATTTAGTCTTACACTTAATTTATTTGTTCTATTACTCCATATCTTATTCCTAAGTTTTTTATATTTAGATTTAAACTGAGTTTTCCATATTTAGGATATGAATTTTATTTTTATTTATCCATACTATCATGCATAATATCACAAGCTAAATCAAACCTGTGTTCACAAAATTGTTTAGCAATAGTACCATCTCTCCAATATATTATAAACTAGCCAATTACCCTAACACATGCCTAAGTCCATGAGTAATAAATAAGAGAAACATATAGTTTATTATGTGTTTATACAGATGATTTTCTATGAATAAGCATCTATATGAGTCATACAACATTATCAAATGATGATCTTCAAAGAACATCTCCATAACTTAACGATCTTTTTGGGCCACCCCATGAAACCCATTTAACAACATGATTTTTCAACTTATATCATGTGTTTTTTGAATGTACATATTCAAACTCAAATTAAGGCTAGAAATTTATTGTTATCCTTTGTAATCTCCATCCTTTTGGGACTACCCCTGAGACCTATTTAACAACACAATTTTTTCAACCTATATCCCATGTTTGTTTGAACAAGCATCTTCAGACTCACATGTAGGCTAGAAATGTGTTTTTATCCTTTGATAGCTCCATATATTTGGGCCTCCCCCTGAGACCCATTTAAAAACATGATTTCTCAACTTATATCTAGTTTTTGTTTTAATGTACATATATAACTCACATTTAGGTTATAAATGTGTTGTTATCCTTTGCGAGCACCATCCTTTTGGGCCTCCCCTTAAGATGCATTTAATAACATAATTTTTTCAACCTATATCCTATGTTTATTTGAATGTGCATCTTTGAACACACATTTAAGTTAGAATTATGTTGTTATCCTTTGGTAGCTCCATCCTTTTGGGCCTTCCCCTGAGACCCATTTAACAATGCAATTTTTTCAATCTATATTCTATGTTTATTTGAACGTGCATCTTCAAACATAAATTTAGGATAGAAATATGTTTTTATCCTTTGATAGTTCATCTTAAATCCATTTTATGGATTTTTTTCATTAACTACCTTTGCCAATATCCCCCATTACAAAAAATTTTGTTTTATACCACTTTCATGAAAATAACCACCTATGGGTAAATAATTATTTTTGTATCATGTACTAATGATTATAATGACCTTTGGGAAAATAATTAGTTTTAACTACTCCACACACCCTTATATGGAAAATGTATGTGTTATTGATTATAAATACCTTTTGGCAAATTAGTTTGTTTCTCTTTGTATTCATAATTATAACTGCATTTGGGAAAATTAATCTTTTTCTTATTTTTCATTCTTGATTATAGCCACTTTTACACAAATTAGTATTTTTTTTAGTTACTGATTATAACTACCTTTGGGTAAATTAGTATCCATCCTACCACCCTATTGGGGCATCTATCCATGCCACTACTTATAACAACCTTTGGGAAAACAAGTTCACACCCTTCATTACTGACTCTAACCACCTTTGGGAAACTCAGTGACTCCACCACCATTGCTAACTATAACCACCTTTGTGAAATTCAATAATCCAACCCTTGTTAATATCTAGATCATGTCATTTTATTCATTTAAATGGAATGTTTGATAATTCTTTTTTTTTCACCCACTCCCTCGATGGGGTATCAAGGGCTTATCAACCACCCTTTGGGGCATGAACCATTTAGATTAAAAACTTTTTCATTCTTTGAAAAGAGTTTATTGTGCCCTTGTCATGAATACTTAGTTTTGGACACTTCTATGCCTAAAATGGCATTTAATTCAATTTCTATAAAATGACATATTTTAAGCCTAGAAATCACTTGAATTACCCAATTTCATTTGTGTATGGGATTTAATTACCTAAAAACATGATGAATCTAGATTATTTGGTGTATTATATTATATGCATCACTAATTTGGTTTAATTATAACCCTATTCAAATTATAACCTAGTAATTTGGCACTTTTGGCATGTTAAGATATTAATTCATGACATTTAGAATAATTTTCAAAAGCTAAAATCACTAAACAAGACTAATTATATTATAAATCCTAATTAACTTTGCTAAAAAAAATTACAAATCAAATTAGTTAATTTAATTTATTAAAAAATTAATTTTAGACAAAAAAGAATTTAAAGAGTAAAATGAGCTAATAAAGTGATTTATTATCTCATAAATATTCAAAAATATGACTCACACATCACAAATATCTAAAGTGAGTTGTCATACCTCACAAATATTAGAAAAGGAGGTGTCAATATTTCATGAGTGCCTTATCCCCATCCAAATTTAGACTAGCTCTACCTAGGTTAATTTATATTCAACCAAAGTTAGAATTTAACCTAACCTACCTAAGGTTAGAGTTAATTCTTTGATACATAAATGCAATTTCCCACACCATTGTTTAACAAGCTTTTGTGTGTAAGTTTATTCTACTAGAATACCTTCTTGAAACCTTTGAAGAGTAGTGTTATAATGCTCAATTTATGCCAAGATTCACACCAATCCACAAGTGACTATTGGAAATATGATACCACCATGAAAGAGCACTACTAAAAGACTACAATGGGCATAGGCTGAGCACAAACATTTTTATGCCCGTAAATAAGCATCATATGTAACAAGGGAGGTAAAAAAATTGTATTATCTTCATATCTATTTTATTCTCTTGATTTTTGTGTTATGATCCCCATAATTTTTTAGGCAATAGTGTTTAGTATTAGTAAATTATTATTCTTGATGCCTTCTCATTTAGACTAACAAGAGACTAATCTACATATCATTTACTCTTCAAACTCCTAAGGTACACTAACCATCATGGATAGAGTTAGCCTTATGTAATAGTTAATAATACTTTCATGTAGGACAATGCTCCCAAATTAAGTAATATTGAGATGGAATCCATATAGACAATGGTACAAAAATTGAGTAATAAATTCCTTAGCATGTAAAAATATATGGGTAATACAAGTGTATATAACTCTAACTATAACAATCAAGGTACAACATATCTTTTAATAGGTATAGGAATAATCAAGAACATCAGGTTCCTTATAACAAGATGTAAGAGATTAATATTATGGATGTATATATTGAAACTAGTGTCATGTGCATAGAACTACACAACATGGGGAACTAGATTGTATCAAGTTTTGTATTGCTTTTAAAATCTTCCACTAGGAATCCAAAAGGCAAGAAATTTATGCTACTTAGAAATATCCCTCTTCATCAAATTATTCAAATAACCCTAGAATTGATATATTATTTGACACTTACAACTTCACCTTTCTATGGGAAGATGATAATGAAAATGAATATAACATAGATGAGGCTCATGCTTTCCACTAGTACTAGCAAGTTAGGAACAACTACAACTTGAGAAACAAATAGCCTATGACTTATTTGACACCTCCCAATAATACTGCCACCACTCCTCTTGATATGAATGTTAATAAAATTCCACCACCACCACAGAGAGAAAATAAATCTCCACCAAAGAGGGATAATTAGCCTCCTCCTGATCAAAAGGACCCATCATAAAGCTTTGAGCATAAAGGCAAGGGATGATACAATATTATTTAATACATGAAAAATATTAAATCCAACATCAACCTTCATGATCTAGATCAAATCACTGAATAGAGGTAATTACTACTCAAGGCTCTAATAGGTAGGACTTTCCAAATTTCCAAGGCTACCCATGCAAACATAATGATGTACAAGGATAAACCCAATGTACTACCATTCCTACTGATAGTTTGAATGTTTGTAAAAAATATACACAACTTCCTTATTGATTATGGGGAATTAGCCAATGTGAAGCTTATATATTTGTTAAAATTTGGGTTTAACTCTCGATAAGACAAAAATAATAGTCTTATAGTTAATAAATCATTAGTTTCACATGTTAAAGAATTGACAAATGTAAAAATATAGCTGGAATTAGAGCCACATATACAACATACTATTGATATCCTTGTCATTGATATCCTAGAGACATATAGCTTATTATTAAGCTGAGACTAGTCTAAAATGATAAATGGGTACATGGCCATAGATTTCTCCCACATATGGCTACCTTGGAAAGGGTACCAAATCAAAATAGGGTAGACAGAGTGCCCAAAGTGAAGTAATTGATCACTAAGTATAATACTAATAAAAATCAAGTTGACTTCATGTCAACATGCACATGTGTGTACACATTCACTAGAAAACAACAATTTCATGAACAGGAATTTAAATTTTCTTCTTAATTATGAACTCTACACTTTGATGGAGCTTATTCCAAGTAAGGTTTTGGCATAGGCATAGCCTTGAAAGACCCAAAAGGTAAGTAGTAATTGGTTGATTATAGTTTTTATTTATTCTACACCAATAACTAAGATAAATATCAAGCCTTAAACTTAGGCCTATAATTCACATTAAAGCAGAATGCAAAATAAATACTAATGTTCGATGATTTATAACTACTCTTAAATTGGATCAAGAATAATTAGTAGTGCAAGATTATATACTTAAATAAATACAAGCACTAAGCTTGGGACTTGATTGAATCCTTTTAAGCATTTAATATCAAGACCATCTCAAGAATAAATAATTAGACAGTTGATTCATTAACAACCTCTACTAGTAATCTAGCACCACTTCAAGACTTATAAAAGTAGACATTTTCAATGGAATCGGTCCCATTCCCTTCAATCCCTAACAATGTGGACAAATTCTAGGTGTTTGACAATGATCATCAAATCGTACATTTCATAAACAATGTAAGAGATTTTGAAATAAGATAATATATGAAGGGAATATCCAACCTATGTAAATTAAAGATATGGGTGAGGAAGGTGTTCTACAACTAAAACAAAACCAAATTACCTTGGTTATGGTTTCTTTATAATGATATTTTGATGTCAACCCTTGGGCCTAAAAGTAGAAGTAGCTAAATACAAACAAATTTGACTTCACCAAGGAAAACTTGGGGACTAACAAGGCTCACTGACTGGTGAATATAGGTTTGAGCTATACTAAAAGCAAAAACCACAAGATGAATTTATTAATTATAGATTACAAGTATTTCATTACTTGGACATATGATGACCTAAAGATCTTTGAACCCATGGTCATTTCCCAAATAATCCCTTTAAGACTAGAACATAAGCCATTCAAGTAAAGTCAAAGACCAGTAAATCTAGTCCTAAAACTACTAATAGAGACTAAGGTATAGAAGAGCCTAGATGCCAAGATTATTTTCATAATGAGGAATTTAACCTAAGTAGCTAAGCTAGTACCAGTTAGAAAAGATAATAGATAAATTGGGTTGTGTGTGTATTTTAGAAACTTAAATAGAGCCTCAAACAAGGATAATTATCCTTTACCATCCCTAGATGAAGTAATGCAAATGGTAAGTGTATCAAAGATGATGTATTTATTAGATGAATTCTCAGGCTATAACCAAGTATTGGTTAATGTAAAAGATAGGATGAATATCACTTTAACCACCAAATGGGTGCCTTCACAAATAAAAGGATGTCATTTAGCCTAATCAATGTAGGGGCACTTTCTAAAGAGTGATGAATTTTTCCTATTAAGGACTAGTGGGGAAGTGTATCATCATCTACATGGATGATCATATAGTATTTTAAAATAATAGGAATGGCCATGTAAGCCATCTACATAAAATCCTAGATAGGTGCAAGAGATATAAAGTTTCCCTAAACCCTAAGAAATGTATTTTTTGGGTGACTAAAGGAAAATTATTGGGCCATATTATCAAAAAAGAATGGATCTCCTTTGACCTAGATCATGTCAAGACCATTTCCAAACTAATCCCACCTGATAGGAAGAAAGATTTGAAGTCTTTCTTTGCCAAGATCAAATTTGTGAGAAAATTTATTTCTAATTTTGAATAAATCATCAAACCATTAAATTCTATGTTAAAATAGGATCCCAATATTAAGTGGATGATAGAAGCCAAGAAATTACTCCAAGATATTAAAAAAGTGATTTCTCATGCCCTAGTCTTGATCTACCTAGATTTTAATAAATATTTTTATATTTATTCATTCACTTTAGTACATATAATTATTGTGGTATTGACACAAAAGTTAGAAGACAATGAGCACCCCATTACCTTCATGAGTACCAAATGTAAGGATGCAGAGATAAATTAATCTATGATCAATAAGTAGATATAGACATTGATCAAGGTCATAAAGAAATTTAGACATTATATTTTGCAAAATAAGACATATACCATTATCCCTAACCCAGTCATCAAACCCATGCTCAACTATAATGAGATAGAGGAAGGAGAGGGAAATGGATGGCCAAACTTCAAGAGTTTGACCTTGAAATTAGACTAGCTAAAAAGGTAAGAGGCAAGGGTTGCATCTAGATGATGACTAAAAATAACCCACACATTCACATTGAAGAAATTAATGAATCCTAGGTACCAGGAGGATAATTGTACTCACATATAATTCATTACTTGCTTAAAAGGACATGCCCACCAAAGTTGAGTAGAGAGCAAAATTGAGCCCTTAGACACAAATCAACTCACTTTATGATCAATAAAGGGGTCATTTATATAAATAACTTTAAATTCATCTACCTAAGGTGTATTTCAAAAGAAGAAGCTAAGGACATCCTAGAGAACCTATGTCATCATGTTGTCAGCAATCACCCCTCTGGCAATACTATAACCCATAAAATTATAAGATGGATTACTACTAACCAATAATCTTCAAAGATACCCATAACTACATCAAAATCTACCATGAGTGCTAGGTGTTTACAAAGAAAGAATTGAATGATTCCATGCCTTTTTGATCATTAAAGGATACCCTTTCTCCCAATAGGTCTTGGACTTTGTTGGGGTAATAAATCTAAATTCTTCATTAGGACACAAGTTCATCCTCATGGCTACTAATTATTGTACCAAGTGGATAGAGAATATTATTACTAAGAATTCATGAGATATAGATGTCATTGATTTATAAGAGGGAAATATAGTCACCTGATTTGGTACACCCATTTCATTGGTATATGATAATGGTCCCACATTCTAATCTACTGAATTCATAGAATGGGCCTACCATAATCAAATCACCCTTAGGTTCTCTTTAAATCATTACCCACAAGTAAATATCATAGTTGATTTGACCAATAAGAACCTGGTGGATTTCATAAATAAATATATATAAAATAAACCAATAGAATGTCATATATTTTTTAAATATGCACTATGGGTAGACCGAACTAGGCACAAGTAAGCTCTCAAGGCTTCACCTTTTTTGTTGGTATATCGATGACAACTAGTCTTCCCCATCACTTTTAAGCTACTGACTTACCAATTTATGCAAGAGTATATATGTGATGATGAGAAAATATATTTCAAACTACTTGAGATAGTCCAATTAGAATATATAAGAATTGAAGCATTGTATAGTTTCAACAAACATTAGGATATTATCAAAATGTTGGTTTGACAAAACATCCAAGATTAAGGCTTTTAGGCTTTCAGACCTAGTATTCCTTTAAGATAAAGTGCATGAAAATAAAGGGTAGAATTACAAGTTCAATCCATTATGGATTGGACCATATCAGGTATGTAAAATCCTAATTAATAATGTCTTCAAGTTAAAATACTTTTAAGGTAAGGACCTCACAATCAATGGATAGTTTTTAAAGCATTACTTCATGGCTGCTCAAACTAGTAATGCATCAAAGTGAACTATAAGTAGATATTTAGAGTAGGAGTATATTATATTTCCTATTTTATATATTATATTTACTACTTTATAGATTATATTTCCTAATTTATAAATTAGATCTGCTTTATGGATTAAATTTCTTGCTTTCTACACTTGTTTTCCTTTAGAATAGTTTTATTACTTTTGATAGTTTGATTTTGTGCTTTCTATTTTAGTTACTTAAGTTGTATAACTATGTCAAACAATTTCCTAAAATTAATCCAAAAGAATATGCCAAATTGAAAGGGGATGATACTGAAAGGGATCCCAATGGGTAGTCATAGAAATTTATTCTGACAAGTAATAGACCTTCTAGAGTTGAGGTATATATTATGACTAAATTTTAGTTTTATTTAGACTAAATAGTCTTGCTCAACTTTTGACAGTTGCTTCTATATACTCATGCAAATTTAAAAAAATCTTAACATTTCCAAATAGACACTACACTCTCATATGTTAAAACTTGGATAGAATATGATAAACCTAGGGTCAGATATACATTGATAAGGAGATAACAACAGATAAGTTTTTCATACATATATCCAAAAGTGGTTTCCAAATTTCCTCTATCTATTATTCAAAAAAAATCTTAAAAATAATAGAGGATAGATGATTCAAGTAAAATCTACTAGGGATATGGATGTTTGGCTAGTATTAGAATAAGGATTCAAGTGGAACCAGAGTTATCTCTATCAGTACTATAAATTCCTAGCTAGTATCAGAGCAATGCCCAAGCTTTATTTTTTCATTGGCTATAAAGTCAAAGTCAAAGTGAAACCTACAATGTTTATTTAGGCCTTTGTCAAAATATTCATGCCCAAGGGAAATTAATTTCACAAAATTACACACTCATCTAAGGATTAGGAACGTTAGTATGTTACATTAGAAAGTAATATTTTTGTTCTTTAAGTTGGATTTCCATATTCTTTCTTTATTAAAATTTAAGTTATGTTATAATATGTTTCAAAAAAATTAGGTTTTCAAAATACTTATGAGTATTTTCCTATATGAGTCACCATTTTTTGTGCCCTAACACACACCCCATTTTCAAAATTTTAAAAATAGCGACCCATTATTGAAAAAACCCTACCTAGAGAACTATAAGCCTAAAGAGCTATGACTAGGGTATCACACATTTATCATAAGGCTATTTATGCAAAATCTAACATTGCCCAAGTAAAATTTGTAACAATATAAGCTTAAAATGGTAGCTTAAGTCATCTTGAACCTTGGATTATCCATAATTTATACTCTAATGTGATTTTCAAATGAATTGATCTAATATTTCTTGTCCTGGTATGTATTTATTGATTACAAGATCATAAAGTTGAAGACCATCAATTTCCTCCAATCATGCCCATAAAAAAGATCTCACTCATTTTTGACATGTGTTACTCTTGCATCATTCAAAATTTTATATGTTTACAAAAGGATAAGTCTTTCAATCCCCTCAAGTCCCCTGAACTCCACAAACATGCCACATGGCATATTCATGCTAAACCAAAACTATAGGAACTTCACTTATTTATCACCAAACTTAATAGTTATGTACTCTTGTGAGACTTTATGGTTCTAAGTTTCTAAATCTCTAGGATTTTGAGATCACTCTAGTGTCTTGATCATGTTAACTTGCCACTATGAGAAGGTTGAATGGTTCTCTATTCTGCAATGTAAATGCCCTAAGATGCTAAGCCTTAAAACTTTTGAGTGGATGACACATGGCATATTTACATTAATCCATGTAGTTGGCAAGTTAAAAATTCTATTAAGTGTCAATTTAATGCTCTGGTCTTCTGAGTCTTTGGTCCTCTAAGATAAATCCATGTGTCTTGATCACATTGGCCTATGACCATGCATAGTTTTTCACCAAAAGGAATACCCATATAATGCCCTGAGATTTCATGCTTCTAGTGCTCTGAGATCATACCACATCATTCAATCATGTTAAATCACCATTAAAGGACCTCCCTAATATAGTGAATAAATTAAAGGGGTAGATTTAATAAGAGCATGACATGTGGCACTATCTGAGGAAAGTAAGGCAAGACAAAAGGAAGAATGTTTGATATCATGGAAAAGAAACAACTTAATGAATGGTTTATAGCTATCTTAAAGTGATAACTAGACATGAATAATTAATGAAAGATTTCCACTTAGAAATTAAGGGGGCACCCACCAATGTTGACTCACATATTCAATTAAAAATAGGCATTAAATGTGATGGTTCATTATCAACATTCAAGGTGCATGAATACAATCAAAACACCATCTTATAATGGTATATATGAAATATATGAACATTGGATTCACATTTTTATTTCTCTAATCATTAAATGATTGTATTCTCTAACTTCCTAAGCATCCAATGCACCCTAATTTTCTTTAGTACTCAAATGCCAAACAAACCACTCCAGAACCTCATAGGATTTGTAGTAACTAAGTGATAACAATGGATTCTTCATAAAAACAAGTTAAGACCTTAGTCTTATCCCCATTTTCATTTATGAGATCAACAAAATATGAGGATACATTATTTGAAAAGAATGTTTTTAATTTCAAGTTCCCTCACTATTCAAGACTCTAAGAGGAGGTCAAGTCAATTCAATCCTTCTATATAGAGGATGAACTCTCCCTCAAGGCCAAACAATACATTGATGATTTACTCTTAATCAAGGAATAGGGCATCCACTAGGCTATAACCATATTAGAGGTAATGTCATGAATTAACCTATTAAAGGTTTTTTTCATAAATGAAACCATTGTAGGTGACATTGTACATGTGAGGAAAATTTAGAACGTCTTTGCCTACATCTCAGGGTGGGAATTTAAAATGTACCTTAGGCTTCCTCACCCTGAAACTATCTACAATCAAGTATTAGCCAATGTCTGGCTTGAGCATAATAATATGGATGGGAAAATGAAGTAGTGGCTTATAAAGGGCAAAAGATTAAATCCCATGGGGGAAATTTCCACCAATTTCATTATTAAGTTCAAACCTAGAATTTTCATTTCAATGGCACTATTGAACATATTATATGGATTCCCAAGCATTGCTTATGTCCAGGTTGAATGGGCACCTCTATTGGACATATTATTGACAACTAACAAATTGGTAACCCTGGAAGAGATTATAAGTACAAGACTAAAATCATAAATACTCTACCATGATAGGAGACCTAAAGATGGAAATTTTTACATGATATCTTATCTACTAGATGTAGTCATTGTATAAATTTTTACATGATGTCTTATCTACTATACTTATGGGGTGGGAAGATTATAAGTAAAGTATAGTATTTAGCAAATGGGGTGGGAGAATGTTTCTCCTTCATGTTAATTCATAGGTATAGAAATGACATTAAAATAATAATAAATGAGTTATACACTCACATATATCATTTTTTGTAGATTACTCTAAATGCCTACTCTTTGAGAACATAAAAAGGACACTCACCAAAATGGGTGATTAATAGTTGTACCCAGATGTGACTATCATCATAGTAGAGGGTACCAAGACTACCCCTTTGCTATTGCCTCATCATGTTCTTGGACACATTTTGGAACAAGAGATAGCTTATCAAGTATTCAATAGTATTAATGAAGAACTCAACCAGAAATACTTCAAAACACCCTATAGCATTAGGCATCACTAGTATGTGACTAGGTCAAATTTTATATCAGCTAAAAAACGTAAAATAACCTAAAATTTGTAGCTGACACCATTCATGGAATGGGACCCCATAAAAAGGATAAGGGGTTATCTAAGTACCACCCTATAAAATAATAAAGTTAATTTTTCTTATGGTCACCAAATCTATGACCATGATCAAGTTTTTTTAAATGCCTCAGATGACTCCTAGGTATGTTTAAGGATGAAAGATGAGAAGATATCAATGATATTGGCATATTCTCTATAATAAATCCAAAGGACATATAGGATGAATATTAGAATGCATGGAGTCAACAAAGGCCTCCATCTCTACAAAAAGTTTCTTAGTAACCAGACCAACCTCCATCCCCAGAAGCACAAGCCATAGAAGAAGGGGGAGATAAGTCTAGAGGTCAAAAGGAGTTGAATCCCCAGCTTAGGAAGGAAATTTTATGAAGAATTCATAGTCCTCATATTCCTTCCACTTTTATAGTCTCATACAAGCAAGTCTTCGTGATAATAACAATGATGGACAAACCAACAATCACTTGGGCTAGTCAAATGAAGAATAGTTTTGTGATGACCCATTTTCCTCTTCTCACCTCTATTACATAATTAATTCTTCCATAGTTCTTGTAATTTTCTTTTGATTTAGTTTAATTTCCCTCTAGATCTCTTAAATCTCCTAATTCTCCTTAGGAAACCCCTTTACTCTCCACACCTTCCACTTCATCACATACCTATCCACCTCCTACCATAGTTCTTATCACCACCCCTACACCATCTCATCCACCCTCCACTCCACCAATATTCACATACCAAAAAAATCATAAAGATTCCCTTAATCCTTCCTTGGGTAGAAAGTTGTAAGAGAGACCATCTCTTGGTCTCCCCATCATTGAAGAATTTATTGAGGAAGAGGATAAAGCCACAAAGGATTCCATTTAACTAAAAGATGATGAGGAACTAGAGTAATTAATATCTGTGGTAGTATTGACCAATTTTGACCCTATAGGTCAAATTAGGGCCCTTATAGGTAAAAAATTGAGTTTTAGGTGTTTTTATGGGTATAATATTTTCTCATGGGGTATTTTATAGTCCATTTGATGTCATTTAATGTTTTATTATCCTTGGTCTTAATCCTTTTAATCAATATGTCATTTTGAGTCATTTAAAAGGCTTTTAGGGGTCATAAATGCATGTGACATAATTTTAAAGGTGTCTCAGTTTCATAATCTCATTTAAAATGTCCAAAATTTCATATTACATATCAATATTGTTATTCTCATCTTAATATTTCAAGTTATCTAACCGAAGATAAGGAAACCAACTAAAAAGAGGGAGTTTGGCACTTATACGATCCATAAGGGAAGGTGACACATGGGAGAAGGCCATGTAATGTATCTCCATCTTCCCCATATTCATTTACATGATATACATGATCTTTAAGTGTCATTTTTTTATCTATAACCATTTTTTCTTTCTTTGCCCTTATAGACACACAAAAGTGGTCAGCAAGTTTATGCTTGGTATGGATAGTTGGAGAACTTCCAGGTAAAATGAATTTGGGACGATAAATTAAACTAAAAGGGATTAATTTACATAAAAATATTTTCAAATTATGGTGTCCTATGATTTATTAACCATCCTATTGAAGTTGGCATATATAATTTGATTACAAATCTGTGAACCCTATAGGTTTTGCTCTTATTTGGATGATTCCATAAAATTCAGATTTTGGATTAATTATAAAGGATTTTTAATACATATTATAAATATCTCCATAATTTTTTTATAATTTAAAAGTGATTTTATGAACTAATTATCTTAGATTACAAATGAAGACACTATTCTGTGTAACAGGCAGGTTTCCACCATTTTCAAGATTCTCATGCTTTGGTAGTGATTAAAGGGCATGGAAATAAGTTAATTAATATTTTTTAAATGTCCTATTAAACCCTCAACTTTTAATATAATTATAAAATGCAATGATCCATGAGGTTGTAGTCATGAACATGATACAATCAACTCTTTACTCACTTTTACTTGCAATCATGGAAAAGCACATGCATGAAACCTATATGGAATTTTCATAGAGGTGTGATGAATGTTTTAATGCCTTGGTTTATCCTTTATCAGAATTATTTAGTAATTTAATCTTCCATATGGTGGAAAAAAGAGGGACTGTGTAGTCATGTGTAACATTTGTATATAGTCTACCATTGAAATGTGTAATTATAGGTATTTGAAAGGTTTCAAACTTAGAAATGTGGTGTATAGGTTTGAATCATGTATTTTCATATCATCATTCATAATTTTATTATTCTTAAGGGTAATAAGTTTTTCATATAATTCAAACTCACCTTCACTTCTTAAACACACTGTCTGCTTGCATACAACTCAATCTTCACCTATAGGGGTCTCTTTGGTGATGTCATGTTGATATGGGGAATTTTATGGGTGTTTTAATATTATAAGATTTATAATATTTAATTTAGATACTTTGTAAAATTATATAACTTATAAAAATCATATATATCTATGCACTACCTAAACTCACATTACTGCTTGTACATGAAAACATCCACCTAGTGGTGGCATTAGCAGAGCATGAAAGTAATCTTATGAAAGAGTTGAGAAAAGTGGTGACACCCTCCTTAAATTCTTAGTGTTATTTTGAGATTATATACCTTTTTTAAATATTTTATTTATAAATGAAATTTGGGAACCATGCTCAAAGGAACAATGACAGTGTTCAAGCCCTTTGTCCCTAAACCATGAAAATAGAGTTCCTTGATGTTTTGTTGGTATTTTGTAACAGGGTTGACAAATTTTTTGATGCATCCTAATGTTTTTTTATTAAATTAAAAATATATGAAAAGGAATTAAAAAATTTTGAGGGGTAGATGATCAATGGAGGCTGGTTATTGAGAAGCCCAAAGTTGTATTTTTATACACTAATTTCAAGCATTGATATCTACAAGATTTTGATCCAAAAGAGACCTTATCCACCCAAGTTACAAAAATAAACCATTACACTATGATTTTATGATTAAAAAAAGTTTAAATGAGTAATTTTTATCTAAAATACACTTAATTATATTTCTATAGTGTTTTTTCCTCCCTTACACACCTACAGGTGTCCCTGCCTTTAGGGATATTCACCTACAACAAACCTTAACTTTTATGTCATAAATAGCAAGGACTTGGGCATGGAGATATAATTTTTGGATATTTTAATATGGTTTAAAATTCATAAAATTATTCCACTATGATTTATAACCTTTTCTTAGAATGATTTTCACTTACAGGATCATAAATATTCACCTACAGCTAACTATGTTTGACTGTATGCAACAGTCAGCTAAAGGGTGATGATTTTTAATGATTGGTATAGCCCAAGCATGGAAAAATGGTTAAAAAAAAGTATAATATAATACTAATATAATATATGGTGGTATTTAAACATTATATCAAGATATAACTATGTAGGACACCTACTAGTATAGTCCCCTAAAGCAAACACACTCAAAAAATGCACACAGTCTTGAGAGCTAGGCAAAGAGTATGGAAGTGTACATATAAGTTAGAGTGATGAATGGATTAAAAATACATAAATAATGACTAATAAGGTTTGAAAATTCTCCTAACATACTCAAATAATGCAAGTATATGGGCTCAAATGATGCATCACATAGTCCATACCCCAAACCACTCTAACAATTTGCCTTCTAACAGTCTACTTTGGAATTTGAAGAGGTTTGGAGGTCAAATGACCTAATAAATGTATAAAATTTTATAGATTTAATCTATATGAATTTTCATATCCTTTAAAACATTCATCATTGATTGATAAAATAAGGGATTGCCCTCTATTTTGTCACAAATAGAGGGCACTCCCTTTATGAGCAAAACCCTGCATTTCTGAGAAAGACGGATAAATGGATGGACAAAAAGATATTTTAAACTTTAAATGAGGTTTATTAAGTTTTATAAAAACTATTTAAACATTATAAACCAATAAATAAAGGGTGCATATCAATAGGGTATCCTAGACCCTCAAGTATGCAAGCAGGCTTGTCAACCATAATCTTGGCCTAAAGCCAAATAAAGAACCAAATTCACTTATATTATGGAGTGAAATTTATAATTAATTATATCATGTATATGGGGGAAAAATATAGGTATATAATATATTTATATGCATGGAAAACCATAAAAAGTCATTTTGAGCTTTAAGGTGCAGACAGGCTATTAGGCATGGCTAGGCCTAGTGCCCAAATGAGAAGTCATCTTCAATTATAACATAATAAAATAATACCAATGGATTATGTTATTTTTTTAGGTTCAATAATTTTTTTATAAAACATTAAATTTACATATGAAACATGAGGAATTCATTTTTGAGCTCAAAAATAGTCCATACCTATAAGGGAGAAAATAAACTCAATATGAGAGGTTTGAAAGCTCATATCTGTTTTGATGATTTTAATGGAGACTCAATAATATTGATGATATGTATAGGGTCCTAAAAAACCTTTTTGTGGCATTGGATTGGAATTTCAATGTCAAATCATCATGAACAAACCTTAAGAGGGTAAAATAGGCCTAAACCCTTGTTAAACCCTTACAATGACCCAATTGGAGAAATGAGGATGGGAAGATTATATAATGTAATATTTTTACAAATATTATGACTTAATGTTATATAATACTCTATTATTATACTCCCCATGTTTTTTCCCTATACGAAATTGTATAAATGGGGTATAAAATAGGGTATTTTTACTATTTTGTGCATTGTGAAGATTCCAACAGGTTCCAAGACATGAAACAAACTTTGGGAGGAATATTGTGACTTGAGATAACTCAAAAAAATTATGTAATTAATCAAAAAAAATTTAAGTTTTCCTACTAGTAGCTTAATCTCATCCAGTCAAACTCGCATAGTGAGGATGATGGTCAAAAGTGTGAAAACTTCAAGTGGATGGATTTTTAAGGTGTGCCTAAGAAATATAAGGCTATGGAGAATATTTAAAAGTGTCATACACTCCCTCCCATGTATTTTCATGTAAAATTTAATCCATTTTTTAGGCCATGTGTGAGGGGTGACTGAAAGAGGAGTTTTCTTAGAGTGCAGGCAGTGATAGCTCATTTCCAAATGATTCTAGATGAGTAGGACTAAAACCAATTAATGGAGAGGCATGTTTTAAACCCTTCCCATTCATTAAAATCATCATTCATATATATATATATATATATTTATGTTCAAATACGGCTAAATCATTAAGGCAATTTTTTGAGTGAGAATGAGAACTTTTGAACCACTTTTCAAGAGTTTCATGACTTGGAGTGACACTTGTGATCATTTATCTTGCATGGTTCATTTAAAATCTTATTCTCATTCATATTTAACTCCTTTTATCATCTTTAAAAGTGTCCTTGTTACCTTTAGACTTCTCTCTTCTCCTCTCTCTCTCAAGTTATATAATAACTAGCCATTTTGGCTTTTATAATTTATGTTCGACCTGAGTTTGGTGAATCCCTACTCTTTTTCATACCATGGATCAATAAAGACAACTTATTTTTACCTTTTCCATGACTATTCATAGTGATTTTTAGTTATATGATTGATCTTGATTAGTGATTACTCTTATTTCCTTAGCATGTTGTCTCATTATCTCACCTATTTGTAGTTGAAAATATTCTTATTGTAGGTCATGTGAAGTGTTCTAGGAAATATCAAGGTTGATTGAGTTTGTCTATTAACTAGTTCCATTCAAGGCCTCTTGTCTATTCCTACTATACTATACATTCATCCATAACCTCATAATGAAATATTGATGTGAGAAGATGTAGATTGGAGAAGTGTATGTTTGGTTAATACTTTATTCTCATGTGTAATATGTAGCTAGTTGGAAATTATCAACTATTTTGGTGTATCACCTCCTATAGGATAGTTTGATTTTAGTTTTATTTCTCCCTTTTCCCTCACAATTTTAGGTGTAGTAGTATTCTATAGGTGGTACATCAAGGGAGCTAGCCCTATCTAGAGATTCACCTCATTCTTAGGCTCACCCACAACCTATAGGTGTTTCAATTGGGCCAATTAGATGAGGAGAGATGAGACATATAATCAAAATGTTAAAATATAAGTGACAACAGTTTGACTATACATCAAAATAAGAGGACCTAAATATAGGGGAAACACATCTAGATGATAAAGAATCTCAGCTAGAGAAAGTAAAAGCTTTGAGTCTAAGAACATAGGAATAAGGAGACACTGTTTTGAGCTTACTTCAGATCAAACTTAGAAATTTTTTTGAGGTAGTTTCTTAAATAGTTTATTTATTTACTATTATACATGTTCTAATTGTAAATCTTCCCATAGTAGTGCCTACTATTACATCTTCCACTTCTATTGTTACTAGTATAGATTTTGACACACTAAAATTAATAAAGACTCCTAAAATGGTCCATTTGGAGAATTTTCTTACAATGTCCCTTTTTAATAAGCCACCAACCCAAACAAGGAAGGTAACCTATCTATATCTTCCCATGCCCTAAAAATAGGCTTTGATAAAATTATCCATGACTATGGAAATAACCCCAGGGTTGACCAAATTCTTGGCATGGGTGACACCATTAAAAGAAACCTCTCATTAGAAAGTGGTGAACCAAAATATTCCCTAAGTTCCCATAAAAATAAGTGTCTCAATGTCATCTATATCTCTTCCAACAAACACATCCCTTCCTATTACCTCTCAACCCTCTACATCTTCGTAAATTACCCAAGAAGAAGAAACCAATGAATTGATAGTTCCTCAATAGGTAAGGTATATGCAAAATGTGCATGATGAAAGGAAAAATATAGTTATGAAAAATCTTCCCAAATTTTCTAAAAGGTTTTACAAATATATTGGGACCATACAAAGAGTGAGGAAGAAGAAAATGATAAATATACAAACAAAGATAGAGATTGAGATTGAACAGAGGGAAATTTTATTTTCACTAGATAAAAGACCCAAGAGGAACCCCAATAACCCTAAGGAGTACATTGAGGATTTTAAAAATATTGTTGATTATACTAATTAGACACTAAAATAAATACACTAAAGCATTGAGGAGGCCTTGAAGAGATGGAAATAGATGAATATCATACAAGCTCCTTAGGAGGTAATAACTGAGTACATTGTGTAGTTGTAAAGTTATATAGCATCTTGATTAATATTAGAATATCTAGGGCAGATAGTTAGGCCCATAGAACAAATATGGTTAGATTATGGAACAAGATGAAAGAATAAGAAACGAGATTAAACTTCCTAATCCAATGTTCTGGAATAAGTTCCTTTGATCAACTAAATTTGATGACCAACATGGATCTTCTTGGTGCATCAATTTTGTGATTACCATAAAGGATGCATCCCTAAATTAGTACAAATCAATAAATAAGTTGTTGGGTATTTTTATAAATCATGAGGTTGAAGAATTATAAATTTTGGTTAATAATTTGGGTAATTAGGATGATCACCCAAATAACGGCACTGGTGAATCAACCCAAGTTTGACAACCTTCTACACTTAGCTATAGAATAATATAAACTAGAGATAAAAATAATGTGATCTACATTATTCCTGTAATCTACTATCTGATCATGTAACTATGTCATGTTGTATGAATCTTATTTATAAGACATGTAGTAATTTACATGCCCCAAAATCTTGTATCGAGTTTGAACCTATATTGAAGTCACTGTGAATCCATATGATCTTAAACATTATATTTGAAGAGTTTGTGTATCTATAAATTAAAGGTGTATCCCTCTGAATGTTTTTATTAATGCTAAGTGACCCAATGTAATTTGAATCATGTTATAATTTTGACCAATCTAAGCTGAGTAATGTTGATCATCTAGATTTTGGATGTGTAATAACCATGGTGTATCTATCTATAGGAGTGGATAGGTATAATAGGTAATTTGTCGAGGTAGTAAGAATGATGCCCCCCTTTTAGGGAGAGGGATGAGATCTATGATAAAGGAGGTTGAGCCAAAAGTGAAGACTAGTAGCGTATGAATAGTAATTAGGTTAGCATGTAACGAATAGATCAAAAGTCTTTTATAATTGGTGAGAATTGAATTACTGGGATTGAAATATGTATTTGATTGGTTAGGATCAAAACTTATGTGTGGGTATAGTAGAGATTAGAAATTTTCCTGCTATAGTAGGTAAATGAGGTGGTATTAGACTAAATGGATTAAAAAATTGATCGATTTGGCTGGCTTGTTTAAACAATTTTTTGATTAGTAGGTACTAATTTGTATGTTAGGGTATAAAGAGGTATAGGGATGTATGTATGCAATAATAGGTAGATGATGTAGTGAGAGAACAAGGACTGTGTGATTTCAAAGGTATCATTTTCATGATTATATTAAACAAAATGGTTTGTACAATGGAGCTAGGGGGTTCTAGTTATGGGTAAAATGGTTTTTTGTTGTTGACTAGAAAAGTTAGTTGATATAGGAATTTTGATTGATTTTGGGTTCATTTATGTAGTGATTAGTTTGAGATATTGAATCTCTAGAGTGAAAAATGCCTAAGAGATGAGCACCTTTTACAACTCATTTTGAGTAGTTGGTAGCCCAAATTCAGGCCAACAGGGAGATTAAACTGGTGAGTAACCTTAACAATTGATTATTACCTATTTAGAAGCATATTTTGGATATTTTTGAGTTATATTAAGTAGTCTAGGAATGTTTTTACTAGTTCTAGTGATCTTATCCTAGAGTTAGTGCTATTGTCTAAGATGTAGCACTATTATCCAAGTTATAATGTTGTAGTGCAATGCTAGTGTGTATTTATAGTGTTATTGTCCACTGTTGATGGTTTTTTCAATTTTTAAATATTCATAATTCTATATTTCTTAACTATTTTTCCTAGCATGGTTGTTTGACATATAGTCTATTTTCTAGTATTTTTAGGGTGAGGTGTAGATGCAAGAGTTACATAGAGGTCAGATAAAGGAGACACTGAGGATGCTACCATTATATGTTGATGAGTGTGCCATTATAGATAGGGAAGGGTTGGGTCATGTATGTGACCTAGGCATGGTACAGTGGAATAGGAACTTGATTATCACATTATGTGAGAGGTGGAATGATGATACCTATATGTTTTGGCTTCCTACAAGGGAGCTCACTATGACCCTAGAGGATGTGTATTAGATTATGCATTTGCTAGTTAGTGGGCAATGGGTGACATTTCAAGATGATATGAGTACTAATGTTATTGATCATGCATCCTTTTATTTTGTTGGTATGCCTTCAGGTACACATCAGAGAGGTAGTGATAGTAATGTATTACTATTGGTTATCATGTAGTCTAATGTTCCATGCCTATGAAAGTGGTTAGCTATGTTGTTGGCTTCGTTTATTATAGTGGATAGTATTAGAGTTTCTATTACTTATAAGATGCATAGGGTGGTTTATAGTGTTGATATGTATGGTACTATGTTCTCATGGGTTAGGACTATTCTTACCCATTTAAATAGAGATTTATATAGATTTATGTAGAAGGCATTTTGTGGTAGTGTGGGTGTAGCTACTTTATTACATTGTTGGGTATATAAGCACATAGTAGTTATGCAACTAATTAGATTATCAAGGGTGAGTTGGGCACATCTATAGCCATTTGGTGAGTGACGGATAAGTGATTTAGATATTTGATCTCTTGGGATAGATCACTCTAGAAGGATGCTAGATAGATTGGTGGCTCAAGATATCATATTAAGGCCCTATAGAGGATTACCTAGATGGCCTGAGGATGGATAGTATATATGGTACATGAGGGTCAGTTATTGGTTACATGATCATTGGGCTAGAGTATATGAATGTTTTCGGTATGAGCACATGACTAGGTAGTTTATATTTTGATAGGATGCCCTTCTTATGACATGGGTATGGTTGAGGAGTGCACACACACTAGCAAGATCAAGGGCTTGTGTGATACCTACTAAGGTTGAGTTGGTACCGTTACCCTTAGATGCATGAGATGTAGATATAGATTTTCTTGATGTAGATGATGTGGGATGGATTGAGTCACATACTTCATGATGGTACAAGCATCAGTGGGCTCCATTATATCTTATGGATAGAGTGGATGTTCCTATATATGAGGAGCTTGAGCTGATCTAGATGATGGGAGGTAATTAGTGATTGTATTTGAATTATACCTATATTTATGATTAAGTTTGGATTTGAAAATATATATCTAATTTAGTGTTTTACTTATTATGTGTGTAGGTGGTGTGGGAGGTGCATAGGATGAGGCACCTACTAGGGTGGGGAGGGGAGATGATAAGTTCTAGAAGACTATCATTGATTTGACACACTAAGAGCTTACATAACATATTCTTGTTCATGTAGTGGAGGAGGGTTTGATAGAGTGAGCAATGGTTATGACTGGCATTTATGCTCATTTGTTTGATAGGATGTTATATCTATAGCTACATATGTTAAGGCATTAAGAGAGAGAGATGAGTTTAGGGATAAGTTGGATAGGCATAAGATGCCTCCACCTGATTGTGGCATGGTGAGCATGAAGATTGTGGATGACTATATGAATCTTCAATGACGATATATAGACTTGCATGAGGAGCATGGTCAGTTGTTGGAGTGGGATAGTTAGTGCAAGAGGCACTCAAAATATCAAGGAGGTGCAAGGTCATCAAGTATTAAACAAGATTATGGGACAAGTACTAGAGGAGAGAGTGAGATCGAGAGTGAGGGCATGATGCCCATTCATGATTGATTGTATTTTGACATGATGTATATGTTTTGAAAACTTCACAATATATGTATAGATACTTGTTTTATGTTGATGATTATTTATTGCATTATTAGATTTGAAGTGTGTTGGTATATTGATATATTCATTGTAAATGGTTGATTTGACATTGATGTTTAGATTATATATGCTTGGTACTTGGAATAATCTATTTAAATGCTTTGTTGATGAGTTGAAGTATGATGTTAGGCTTTGATTTGTAAACAAAAAATTGATGGTTTTTGTAATTTTGTAAATTATTTGGATAAACTAAGTTGGGTCTAACATTCAGAAATCATTTGGATAAGTTGATTGGATTTAATAATGGTAAAATAGGATTTGGTAAGATCTAGATTTTGATAGGCTTGTTCAAGATTGGTAACTCATTTGAATGAGTTAATCAAGTTTTATATTGGTAAAGCATTTAGATAGATTGAGTTGGTAAGATCTATATTTTGATAGGCTTGTTTGAGATTGGTAACTCGTTTGAATGATTTAATTGGTTTTTCTATTGGTAAATCATTTAGATAGATTGAGTTGGTAAGATTTGGATTTTGATAGGCTAGTATTTAGATAAGAAAGTTGTTGGGAATTAGGAATGTTAGTTTTTAGTAGGGGGATGTAAGATAGCACTATGTACATATTACTTCCCTCAGAGTGGCCCAAGAATACAAAGGGTAGCTAGACCTTTGGCTCCATCATTGCCCTGATAAGTGAAGCTTACAAACTAAAACTAGTATTATTATACATTATATTATTCTATGTTGTATCACTATCTAAACCTTCTCAACCAACTAAACAAGTGCCTATACTGCTCATGTTATGTAGGAATGTGATCTATATCTAATACTATCTACTATATGCTAACTATTATTATGTGTGAAGATTATATGAAATTTAACTTGATTGTTCATGCAGCAAAAACTAGATGCTATGAAGGATGTTCATCTATTTACAATTGCTACATGAAATATCACCCTATGGTCTCTACTATGATGCATATAACTAAATGATAGATCGATATGGAACTGTAACATGTGATGGGGGTTCATCTAATCTTAACTATAGTTAGTTTCTATGTGAGATAGGACTCTGAAACTCTACCTATAGTGAATATTTCTCATGAGTGATATTCTATCATTGTGCCTATGACTCTATTGGATACGTATATCAAACGACACTATGTATTCCATAAATTATGTTATTATATGTAGGCTATTTTTATTGTACTAGTTTATAAACCTTTTGAGTAGTTATAATATAATATCTCCTATGAGATTTTGTCTTAAAGCCTATATTATGCTCATAATAAATGATTGATGATTCCTATAAAGGAATGTCCTAGGATGACTCAGTCATGAAGGAATGAAGTCTAGGGTCCCATAATGGAGGAGATATTTATGCCCCTTGTGTGAATGCTATGATACCATTATCAACACATCTATTAATGCAATCTCTGAGTCCAAAATAATCACTATCTCTATGTCCATAAATATGATGATAGTTGTAAAAAGGCCAATGTGGTTGTCTATGTAAGAGATGTGAATCTCATCAGTGAATAAAAGGTAATGTGATTAACCTCCTATCTAGTGTGATAATAAAATGATATATGGACTATCCTTCTCTTAATCAAATATTAGTGATGCTTTACTATTTTTCTCTGTAGTACATACTTAGGTTGTGCTTTGGAAATTGGGTATTTATTCTTAACTAGTTACTTTTCTAGTTGTGGTCTCCTATCTTGTCTAGGACGTGGTGGATGTTAAGTGTTAGGCACTGTATCTAAAGATGTTGTTGTGAAGTTGAGAGTGATCTAATCAACTTAATCTACCTCAATCAATCTCAATTTCTTTTCCAAAGCTAGAACTATATAACACAAATGTCTAAAACAAGACTCTATCTGATATAACAGATGCTAGAGGAGAGGTTGGTGAATTCCCTTGATAAAGATATGTTGAATCTATAGATCTACTAGTATGTATATCAATCTTAACATGTGAGCCTTGAATCTTAAGATATACCCACTAACTAGCTCAGAAGAATTCTAATGTAGTGTGGCAATTTTCTCATATGTAACATGAGGGCCCATGTTTATGATGTAATATCTGAGAAATGCCTCCTTTAAATCATCATATGTGTGAAATGAACCAATGGGGAATAGATGAAAGAACCAATTATGTGCTTTACCCACTAATTTCTACTAGAATAACTTAAATAGAATCAATGGGCTTACATGAGATGGTAGAGCCTTTTGAAAGGTCTAAAGGCGTATGAATGGATCTCTAGTTCCATCAAAGTAAGGTAATGATGGTATCAAGAAATGCTTAGGAAATGAATCTTTTATTAATGTCTTTAAAATAGGGTTACCATGTAGATCATTAGAATCCATCCAAGACTTATAAGCTTTGTTTTCCAAGGTAAGGATATGTACTTGGTGTTGTAATTCACTAACTACATGCATCAAAGAGATGATCTCCTAGGATGGTACATTAGTATCTTGAAGTGGTTCATTTAATCTATGAATTTGATCATTTAATTTAGCCATAGGAATGCTACATTTAGTGATTAGATCATAAAAAGGGGGTATGCTCACTTGAACCTTGTGAGTAATGGTAGCTTGGACCTTACTAAAGGGATGTGGGCTACCATTCTCTTTATGTGAGGGGTGAGAATTGGGTTCTACTGTAGTGAGGGGTGGTTTAGGGGATTCATTAGTATCTTTATTTTTTAGTGTGTCACACTCTAATTGAGTAGAAGATGTGCTACTAGAATTAACATGTGAATTATTTGAAATATAATCATTCATAGAAGTAGAAACAACATTCAAAAGTGTATTATGTTTGAGAGGAGAAGTGAGAGAATATTTAGAAACATGAGATGCATATTCTTATTCACTATGTGCATAATTATCATCATCATTATCATATATGTAATATTGTTCATAATCACTCTCATTTTCATATTCATTTGCACGCTCACTATCATATTCATTGTCACTTCCATCATTGCTAGGGAGAGGTGTAATAGAAGGATTGAGTTCTTTTCGAATATGCAATAAATTATCATTTGACATTAGAATATCATGTTCATCTATGTTATCCATGGATGAAAGGAATGCATTATTTTGATGTATAATATGAGAATTAAGAGTAAGAGAGTTATCATTTGAACTATGCTTTGGTAATTTAATTCTATTTCATTTATATTATTGTATTTTTAACATAGAAGTAGAGAGAGAGAGAGAGAGAGAGAGAGAGAGAGAGAGAGAGAGAGAGAGAGAGAGAGAGAGAGAGAGACTAGGTTCACATGGAAGCAAATGATCACCTATTAGAGGTTCATTTGGAAGTGCATGACTAATTTGTTTATTTTGTGCATTATGCATAGGATAATGAGGTGAGAAGTATTTTTCCCATTTATCAAAAGTATTTTCTTTAAAATAAGGGATGAAAAAGATAGGTTTGATAGGAGTAGATGCATCTACTTTTTCTTCACTATCACTTTCATATATATGATAATATTCCTCATTGCAATAATAGTAACTATCTTCATTTTAAATAAAATCATTTTCCACATTTTTAGCCAATGTGCAATTTTGCAAATTTGTCCACTCATTATCATAATTTTGTGAAAAATTAAGAAATTTGTCTATGGGATAAAAGAGAAGAAGTACCTTAGTGGCCATTTTATTTCTTTCACAAAGAATGTAAAAAAGTAGTATTAAGCAAATAAATGAAATAATAACTACTAACAAGGAAATTTTGAAAATACTTGTGACTATCTAAATAATTTACAAAAAATACAAGGATGAATAGTTTTAAGGTGGAGGACCTAGTTTAGGAATCTAGGGTTTTGGGCTAGGGTTTTAGAATTTTTGAAAATTATGGATATAATTTAAATTCTAAAATTAATTTGGACAAAATATTTTCACAAAAATTAATATAAAAATCAAAAATTTGGAATTGAATTTTTGCACAAAATAACTACTAATTTATAAATTTTGAAAATATTTTTGCCATAATATACAATTTTTTTAAAAAAAATAATTTATAAAATTTGTAAGCGAGGTAAACTTATGGTTTGATGACCGAATTTGGAAATCTAGGGTACTGAGCTAGGGTTTTAGATTTTTTGAAAATTATGACTATAATTTAAATTCTAAAAATATGTTTGAAATGGAATAATTGCACAAAAATTAATACAAAAATCAATAATTTATAAAATAATTTTTGCATAAAATATGAAGGGAAAACCCTAATGGTAACTACGGTTTTAAATTTGTTCAAATTAAGTCAAGTTCACCAAATGTTTTATTATTTGTTAGAATCTAGTGTTTAGATCCTAAATAATAAGGGTCTGGACTAATAGAAAAAATATAATTCAATAAGGGAAAATATAGATTTTAATTGATAATTATACAAGACAAAAATAAATTAACTTAGCTAGACTCGAGCTAAAATGAAATATTCTAATTTTGGAATTTGAGAAGTATTGAGACAAGGTCAAAAATCTGGCTCTAGCTTCTATTTTCTGATTAGATAAGAGCACTAGAAATAGGACACCCTAGTGTCCAGTGCTATAGTCCTTCCCAGTGTTATTATCTTGAGGCTAAAATATTTTTGGGTTTTGTTCACCTACTCAATATGAGCTTGTGTATCAAATTGTAGGGGTTGTAATTAACTATTTCTCACTATAAGTTTATTTCAATCTTCAATACATGTATTCATATACACACATGCAAATAATGAATACATCAAAATCAAAAGGGGGAAAAATTGGGTTAGGGGAAGAATGATCACATAATAAAGAACCCTTATTGTTTTGATTATTTCCTACATTAACCTTCAATCTAGGGTCTCAAATCTAATGTATTTCTCCCTTAAGGAGCATGCATAATCAACATGCACGATAGATGCAAGAATGAAATTTTCCTAGGCCCTTACTTGATCAAACATGCAAGTCTATGTGTGATATAGAGAAGCTGAGGTATACTATTGACTAATTTTTATTATATCTAATGTGTCAAATTATTAAGTGTTAGATATAAATGCCTTATGTAGTGTTTTATATAGGAGACTAATTATTTCAAATTTGGGAGTTTTATTCATATTTTCTCGACACTAAAAAACTTAAGAATGAAGCAAAGAAAGGGTTAAAACTTATCTAGTGGGATAAAGTGACCATTGGAATAAAATTTACATTTGGGAAAAAACACCATAAATTGGACACCCTAGGTTTCAATGTTGAAGTCCTATTTGGTCGATGTTGTCTAGAGGGTCTACGGCCTAGGGGGATGGATTAAGCCTAGAAAGAGTGACCTAGGATAGTAACGGTTAATTCTGGAAGGTTATGAATGATTGGAAATGGTCAAATAGGTGTCTAGGGTGTAAAACAAGACCAAGGCAAATTAGACAAAAAAACATGGCTAGATGTGAATAAGACTCAAATTCTCTAGTCGGAGTCTATTGTGAAAGGACTGTGAAAAGATGTGATATGTGTGGTTGCTTGAATAATTTAGGGTGTATACAAAAACCAATTAGGAATTGATATATTTGGTCATTTGTATAAAGGATAGGGTCATAAGATTTGAATCCTTAATGACTAAGTTTAAAAGCTTAGAGGCAAAATAAGATCGGTTAATGGCTAAAGCTAATAAGGATTTTGAATCCCTCGCTATTGAATTTTGAGGTCATAGATAAATATTTTGATACAACATATGCACTGGGTGAAGCATTAAAGGTGAAGGAGGTAGCTTCTAGGTCTATAATGCATACAACTAGCAATTAGTGCCCCAACTTCACATAATTCTCAATCTACACCACAGTTACACCTGTAGTGTCTTCATCAATTAATTTAAGTAGTGGCATGGAATCAGTATTTTAATTTTGGAATAATTATGTATTTTCATGATTTTTTTAGAGTGGTACTTTGGTTCCCTATCTATTATTGTACATGCATAATTCATTTTTGGTTGGAAAGTCTATTTTGACTATTATCATTGTAGCATGCATTCTTGCATGAATTTTGAACTAATGTTCTATTTTTGGACTTATAAAATTAGATTAAGCTTGAAGAGATGAGTCCTTCCCCATCTCAATATTATAAATACATGTAACCTCCTAGTCACAAATGGAGGAGAATTTTAGCTATTAATATTAATAATAAGTTCATATAAGTTCTTCTAGACTTTATTTTAATGTGCAAATCTTTATCCTTCTCCAATTTTGTGGATTACTTAGGCATTCCATCAATTTGGTATGTTATTTATTAGAATTTTTTATGATGTATAGATTTTAAAATATAGTCTTTAATTTTTATCTATAGTTTATTTGGAAATCTTTTGCATGCTTATCATAATCCTCTTGTAGATGTGCAATAGCAATCTGGCAATTAGGTAACCTTTGATTTCTTCATGTCTGAGTATATTGTGTTATTTTTCCATTGGACTCTTTAAATGTATTTTATCATTTGTGTGTTACATCAGCTTGAAACCAGTATTGGTCTATATTCCATGTCTTACTTGATCTCAAATACTAGTCTTAAAAGGCATTATCCTTGGATTTTCCACATACCTTCCTTTTCTACCTTACTTTTCCCTCTTTTTATAGTTTTTTTTTCACAATCCTACCACCTTAGTTATAAATCATCATCCTTCCACTCACTCTAGTTATATTTAGGTTTTTTCAAAACCATTTCACTCATGGTAAACAAGTTGTGTCACTCAACCACTATTCCACCAATAGGTTATTATAAAATTGAGCACATTACAACTCATGCCTTGGTGTGATTCCATTCACTGATCCTAAAAAATTAGAGACAAACTGATAAGGAGCTCTAGGCGTGTGTATAAAACCCAAATCAATAACACCCTTTGACCCTTGGTAAGTTTAAATTAAATTTAGATGGTACAACTAAATGGATTCCATGAGCCTTAGGGGTGGGCTATGTAATTAGATATTGTGCAAGGTCCTTGATTAAAGTAACCTCTCATAATTTTTTGTGTGATACTAATAATTAGTTATAGGTTAAATATATTTTACTTGGGATGTATTTATTCACCTAATTTATTATTGAAAATGTGGTCATCGAGGGTGATTTTATGGTGTTGATATTTTTTTGGAAGGGAACGTCGGTTCTTGGGACACTGACAATATTTTGCATCAAGGTTGGTTTATTATAGACTCTCTTTTGGAATGGTAAGTCATGCATTTTTTTTAGATAAAAATTAAAACTTATATTTCCTTTCAAATATGGGTATCTCCCAATACGAGGATCTGGTTATAGACAATTCATGGGATGCATGGTCAGGTGTTACCCTTGGGGGTGTTGGTCTTTAATCTTTTTATGGGGGGGGTGATCTCATTTTTCAGTTGTTTTTTTGGCATGGATTTTTTATGGTTTTTATTCTTATTACCCACACATGATATTCTCATGCTCAAACATTCATAGGTTATTTCATTTTCCTTGGGCCATAACCTTTGATCATTGTGCATTGTGGTGGTGAGTCTAGCTAGCCTTTCGATGAGTAGGATGATGGTTTTCAAAACATAGGTCAGTGGTTGCATAATCTCTCAATTATTTTTGTAGGTAATGGATTATATGTTATAGATATTTTTGTGTACTCCCTTTCTATGGTTTATTGTTATGAATGTATAAATGGCCTTTGAAGGGAGTGTCTTAGACATGCAATTGAATAAGCTCTTTTTTTGAGTCAAGGATAGTTTCAAATGTAGTGCATGATTTTTTAGGGATATTTTATTTTTATACCCTCTAATGGTATAAATCCAATTAAAATTTGTCATCCATGTTTTTTAGTAACCTTATATTAGTACTATAGGATAAGGAGTTGACCATGCAAATTATTTTCAAACTAGTGTGGTCAAGGTTTCAAGTTATGATCAAACAAGTGATGGAAAATTTTTGATGGGATGAAAGAAATTCACTATTGTTTTCCCATAAGTATTGCATTGGGTTTATGACTATTTCCATTTTCTATGAGTTGGAAGAGTATTTTTAAATTTTTTAAGGATTTTTCCAAGTGGCTCTAAGGCTCTCTTCAAAACCTTATTACCTTGCAGGTTTCATTATGGCTCTCAACATGAAAGTTTATAATTCCCCCTTCTCTTCCCTAATAGTCTCCCTTGATCATCAATAAAATAATATGGTGGTATTTAAATATCATATATTGGTGAGATTGTTTATAGTTTTTATGCCCATGTTTCCTCTACAACTTGGTCTAAAAGGTTTAGGTGAGGCAATTGGTAGGTTGGTCCTTCATCAATGGGTGGTGGCATGCCACATGAGGGATTGAATAGATTCATCCTATCACTCACTGGGTATAGGTGGATTTGTGATGGATATGAGGATTGATGGGAGGCAAGTTGGTTGTGATAGAAAGAATTTGAGGTGGTCAATGTGGTAGTGGATAGGAGCAGCGTTATAGATGATCAGGTGGTGGATTTGGTTAGGTAGTGAATGATAAGTTTGGAAGTGAGTGGCACCACAATGGTTGGTGTTCATGTTATTTTCCTTGATGCCTTGTTAGTGTTTCCTTAATGGGACACCTTTTGGGGTATTTTTATGGTTATTTAACTCTTTTTATTCTACGGACATAGGGTTCATGTTTTTTGGGTAGTTATTTCTTAGGGTTCATATTTGTTGTGTTAGTTTTTGGGTGGGCTAGGTTTACTATCAAATTTTAGTTGGCCCTTTAATGGTTTTATCATGGACTTGGTCATATTTTGGTTTTATCTCATAGTTTATCATATGTGAATTTATTTTATTTAATCTTAGTTAATTTTAATGAAGGGAAAGAGATCCATTAACCTTAAATTACCTAGAAAACCAAATTCTCACCTCTAGCATCTCATGTACCATATTTTAAATATCACTCTTTTAGGCATATGAATACCTATATGGTCTGATGTTAGGTGGTTGAATAATCAAAAAAAGGTGAATGTCATGATAATGTTTTCTACTTGGTGGTAGTTCTTTTATCATGACACCTAAAATAATTGGGTGGTCATATAAAATCCTTTGTAGATCATGATATGTAGACAATTTTATTGGTTAAAATTATATGAAAAAATCCATGATACAAATCCTTCAGCCTATTTTTTTATAATCTTCATCATCTGGTGTGAACTAACCAATTATGGATATGTTCTCATAATCCACATAGTTTAAATGTGTTACCTTCATAATTAAAATGCATGAATAATTCCTAGAAAATAATTTATATTGTGTCCAAGGTTGTAATGCATTGTACTACCAATGCAATGTCTACCCCACCCATGGGAATAACAAACATAATAGAGTCTATCTTATAGTCCCCCATATAAATATTAATACTAACATTTTTTAGAGTAATTGAGCATGCCACCATCTACAATCATGACCTAAAATTTTGGAGTTATGTAAATGAAATAGTTAAAACGAGTATCCAACTTACTATTGTTGAAGTAATGAATACTCCCTAAGTCATAAAACACTATCACCTTTTGTTTCTTGAGATACCACACAACATTAATGGTTTGAGGTGTGTTAATACCCAAAAGTGCATGATAGGATATAGTAGGGTGGGAATATGTGTATTCCTCATCTATCTCTTACTCACCCTCAGTTGAGGCCTTATCATATTATTTATCTTCATTATCTCCTTCAATGTAAAATAACTTATTCTCAACACATTTATTTCCTTTAATCCACTTGTTATCATAGATAAAACATAACTCTTTTTCATTCTTCACTTGAATTTGATAAGGAGTCAATATTAAAGGTTAAGGAAATGATAGTGTTGGGAAATTGCATTCATGGTTAGTAATGAAATTTATTCATTTAACCAAATATATTTCATCTACCTTATGTGTTCATGTTATGGATTTATATACTAAATTTGGATTAAACATGTAAACATAAAGCTAGATGTTATCCTTAAGCCCACCCAAGAAAATGTCATGCATGTTGTCCTCATTGATGTCATCCATGCATAAGGAGATATTATTTATGTATTAACTTGAGCAACCACAAGTGGGATATAATGGAAACTAACATGTCTATGCTGATAGGTGGTTGATTTAATGACACAATCAAATAATAGGAAGGTCATAAGTCACATTATTTTTCAAGGGAAGGTAAATGACCTGTAACCTATGATACATTTAAAAAATCAACAAAACATGGTTCAAATAATGAAGATAATATTAAGGTATGATTCCTATTTTTATCTTTGAATCATTTTTGTTGTCATTGATGTCAAAGTTAACATAAATGTTAGCTTTGTCAAGGTCAAAGTTGAGGTCATACATGGTGAGATGATATGTGTCAAATAAGTCTCATGACAAGAGAAAATTTGAAGGTAACCTCTTATCTCTCTGGTGAGAGATAATTTTAAGGAAACATAGTAATTTTTTTTAGGTTGTTGGCATGTCAAAGTTAGGATCATGGTACAAGGTAAGCTGTTATTATGTTCTAGGTGTCTTGAAAAGCCTAGTCTAAACCTAGGAAGATGTGTTTGCATAAAAATAATAGTAAATATTGATGATTTGTGTTAATACATACATGATAGAGTATAAAAAGTTGTGTAAACATGATCAAGAGGCAAAGAGTCATTTATATTAGTTTCAAGGTCAAGTCTTGAGTCTTAGGCCTCACATGGCGACCTAGTAAGAAGGCATAGGCCTAGTAGCATGTTGAGGTGATCAATATGAGACTTGTGTTTTAAATGTTGATATTTTTTATTAGCATAAGAGGCAATATAAATTTTTTATGAGGATTTTAATTAATTTCAATAAGTTTTTAGGTATTTTCATGATCTAATTATGATTGGCAGTGTAAGACCTAGTGTACAAAGAAACCTAATATGGCCTAAAGAGAAGTCAATATCATTTCTAAATGTACCAAAGATATTTATAGAATTTAAAAAAAAATTATACATTATTTTAAGTGTTTTTACAAAATTTTATATTCTTTATTGAATAATAAATCATGAAAACTAGTGATAAGTTCATTTGTGTGCATAGAATGGGGTTTGCAGACCTGAGAAGGAATTGTTTGTGCTCTTTGACATGTGAAAAATTTTAATGATATCTTGAGAAATTAATATAATTTTTTTAAATTACATATATTTATTTTCTTTTCATTTTTTTTTGATTTGAGGGACAATCCTTTATGAACGATTGCTAATAAGGGAAACTAGTCAAAACCCTCATAATGACCTGATATGAAAGATTCTATCAATTATGGCTCAAAATGGTTTTTTTGAACTTTTTTTATGTTTTAAACATGTAAATAACTCTTATAAATTTCTCCAAGTCATTTTTTTGGTCTTGACAGTGAGTAGAAGCTACACTAAACCTCTTATTTCTATAAATTTTGGTGTAGTAGGTAGGGTTAACTAGTTCAAAGAATGTAAATGAATGAAGGATGATGTGTAATAATTTTAGTTTAATAAAATTTAAAAATATAAATAAATAATCAATTTTAATACCTAAAATAGTCATGGAATATGACCTATTGCTAAACAGGCCTAATAGGCAAAATAATGAGAAAACTAAGCAAGGATGAGAATGAGATTAGGGATTGGTTGAAAATGAATAGGGATGGATCCAAATTAATTGGGTAATTATTAAATACATATTAATCACATAAACTTGGTTTATAAGTGTTTATTTTTCTCATACACAATTAAAAATGTGTCATTAAAATGGTTTATCTAACACAGTGAAGTCTGTGTAAAGTTGTGAGATTGGTTTGTAAGACCAATATTATTATATAAACATGAAATTTATATTTAAAAATATGATATAAGGATAATTATTTCTCATTTAAACCCATTTTAATATCACAAAAGTTTTTTCACATATGTTCTAAGTCTTATTTCCCATGAGTGTGTTTTTAGTGCTATAGGTAGTTTTCTATATATAAGTGAAAATGATGTTACTACGTCATTTTGCACTGAGTTGAAGGATCCGATTCCCATGAAATTATTATATAGGTATCATCGGTTAATTTTAATACATATTTATGTATTATAAACTCCTATTAAAGTATTAAAATTCAAAGTATTTTGACTAGGTTTTTAAGGCCTATGTGCAGTTCTAAGTAAGCTTATGAAGTTGTTCAATTTGGGGTATTTTACCCTGTTTGATTGAATATAATGAACATGATGTTAAAAATTAGTTCATCTATAATATATAATTTTATTTTATTTTTAATTTTTTTAAAAAGAATTAATTCATCATATTTTCTAGATAGACCTTTTGGTAATAAGAAGGCATATTTATGAATAGACCTAATTGGGTGGTTAGAGGAGTGAAAATAGACAAATGGTGTTGGGGACATAAGGTGATATTATTATGGGTATATTAAAGTTAAATCTGAAGTTTTTAATCCATTTTTTTAGGCTCAAAGTGTTCTAATTAGGTCTAAGTGAAATGTGTGCTTAGAGAAGGCCTAATTGCATTAGGTCTCCATTAGGCCTAATGGTGGTTTTGGCTCTTAAGGGTAATGACCATCCTATGTAGTGATTTTTTAACTTTTGAAAAATGTGTATTAATATATTTAAATTTTTATCTAGTTTTATTAAGTTTATTTTCTAACCAATATGGGTATGATTAAGAGTCAAGTATAAATACAAGGCCTAATAGGCTTATTTTGATTAGTTAAAGAATTGAGCAAGAAAGCAAAGGATATAAAGTTTTGAAGAATAAGTAAAAGGATTGAATATAATTAGAGTTTTATTATTAATATTTTATTAATATATAATTATTTGTCTATAGGAGTTGAATAAGGTCATTTGACCTAATTCTACCAAAGAAAGGGTTAGTTGAGCGAGAAGGCTTAAGAGACTATTTGAGAGAGATTGAAGAGTGAGAAGAGAAAAATGAGGTAATATTTAGTTGAGTGAGAAACATTTTCCAATGGTGATCATATATTCAAAGTATCTTAGTTGTTTTTTATTTACCTAGGGGGTTGGATATTACTTATAATTTTAAACTTGATAAAGGACTAATTGAGTTGGTGCTTGACTAGTGAGGGGTTAGTGCTCCTTGTGGGGTTGGTGCCTCACTAAAAAATTATCCATTTATAATAATATATAATTCCATGTGGTTTTTTAGTGGGTTTTATTCCCCTATAGTTTTTTCCACATATATCTCATGTCCTTATGTTGTTTGCTTTCATAGTTGCTTGTGATTGAGTGATGTATGTAAGTGAATGAATGCTTAATGAATGTTTAGAGAAATTAGAGGAATATTTTAAGACAATTTATTCACCACCCCCCCCCACCTCTTATTATCTATAATTCCATCATTTATTATTATATCATGTCTTTTTAATTAGGTCTTAAGACCTAAATGAGATTTTAAGCAATAAAATATGGCTAATCAAGCATAAGGTGGTTTCTCTACAAGAAAAGACCCATTGTTTAATGGATCCAATTATGCTTTTTAGAGTGTTAGGATGAGTATATATTTGATGTCTAAATGTAATGATGTTTGGAAATCAGTCTTGGATCGATATATTGCACCCCCTATTCCTCTTATAGATGCAGTCGACAAGAAGGCTAGTGACAATAACTCAAAAATAATGAATGGTATTATGTGTGGCCTATCAGAGGCAAAACATGTGAAAGTGATGCATTGTATGTCTACCAAAGAGATGTGTGACAAGTTTAATACTATTCATTAGGGAGACACTGATATTAAATTTTCCAAATTATAGACCCATAGAAGATAATTTAAAAGCCTAAATATGAATGAAGATGATACCATTGTAGCCTACTTACTTAGGGTTGATGAATTGGTCAACATCATAAGAGGTCTAGGTGAATATTTTAAAGAGTATCCTATTTTTCAAAATTTCTTGAGGTATCTAACTCCCAAATTTTATTCTAAGGTATATGTTGTTGAAGAAATGAAATATCTAGACAAGATAGAGATGGATGTACTTCATGGTACCCTAACAACCTATGAGATGAGGACAAGTGAAGGAAGACTTACAAATAAGGAAGTTGAATTCAAGGTAGTAAAGAGTCCAAAAGAGAAGAGCACATAAGGTAATAAAGTTAAAGATAATGATGAATTTGATATTTATGGTGATGATTTGATAGCTATGTTTGCAAGAAATTTGAGGATAGGCTCAAGTAGATGTAACAGCAAGTTACCTTTTAAATGTTTCAATTATAGAGAGATTAGACACTTTGCTAACAAGTGCACTCATAAGCATAAGGCTAAGGATGATGAATAGCATGATGATGATAAAATGTATTACAAATTTTATAAGAGCAAGAAAATCTTTAGAAGGTATGATGATAAGAAGTTCTTCAAAAACAAAAGAAGTTTTTACACCAAGGAAGATTACATCTCATATAATGAGAGTGAGAGAAGTGATTCTTAGATTGACCATGAATGTGATGGCCCTAACGTCAACAAATTTCTCTTCATGTTTGAAGAATCAAGATACTCAAACAAAGAAGAGTCCATATGGATGGGAGGTGTTGTTGGAGATTCAGATGAAAAAGGAGATGAGGGGGAATTTGAGGCTGAGTTGATGAATACTCTAGAAGAACTAAATATGGTAAAGAATAAGAATAGGGTGATGAGGATTATTATAAAATATTATGAGGATAAAATCAACTTGTTTGAATCTATACTAAATAACAACTCCAAAGAAAAAGAGGAAATAATCAAACAGGTGGAGAGTCAACTTGAAATTATGACTATAGGCCTTAAGGCTAGAGAAGATGAATGTGCAAGGTATGTAGCTAAATTTAATTCCTTGAGAGTTGAATTAAAAAAAAAATCAAATAGTTTCAAGTCCTTTATGAGGTTTGAAAAGAGTACCAATGACTTAGACAACTTTTTGATTAATTAAAAGACTAATAATGATAAAAACAGGAATTGGTTTTAATGGAGACCAAAATAAGAACTCTAATATGATCAAAAAGGTCAATGATCAATCAAATAATGAGGGTGATGATATAATGAAGGATAATACTACTATCAATTAACCTAATACCATAAGGTATGTTAATACTTTCAATAGCTATTGTTATTCATGTAACCAATTTAGTTATAGAGCAAGGCATTATAAAAGGCCCTCCAAGAATTAATATGCATGGATCTATGAGGAAAGTCATCAGTCAAGAGGTATGGTTCATGGTGTGTTTTCATCAAGAAGATTAATATGTTTCAATTGTCATAAGGTTGGTCATATTGTAAAATAATATAAGCATGAATTTTGAAGATAAAACAAGCAAGTTGGGCTCCAAGAGTACAAGAAAGAAGACAAGATAGTAAGTGGAACCCCAAGGTAGATAAATTTGATGATTATTATACAAGTCCAAGTGGAATATTTTCCATGGTGTAGCCTATTCAAGATTCAAAGGAATGCCAATAATTATCCCTATCAGCTTAGATTGTCGCTGAAGAAGTCAAGTCAAATAGATCAATTTAGAATGGTGTTCAAATAAAGATTATAGAAGTCAAGTCAAAATAACTATTAAAACCTAAGAGGATCATGAAGAAATTTTATTCTATCAAGTACATGGAAATTTTGGAATCTCCCAAGTTTATGTTGCTCTAGTTCACTAGAGTAGAGGTAACTCCATTAGGCTTCATGGAGGCACTCATCTAGTAAGCAAGAAGGATGAAGAATTCTTGGTCATAAGGGGAGTTTTATGGTCTTTGGTATCTTTCAAATTCAAGGTTTAGACAAGATTATGCTATATGTGTGATAATAAGAGATAGGTCATAAATATTTTTCATGATGACTTGATCAAACCAAGTCATAGTTTTAAAAATGTCTTAAATTCAAATGGAGATAAGAGGAGCCAATCATGATCAAATTGTAGGTATGTAATATTAATTTGTGTTAAGATCAAGTGTATTGGTTCACGTCCAAGGATCAGGTAAGTTTCCAAGAACATGGCCCTCTATCATTAATTTCAAATGGGGAGAAAGTTCCTATTTGGGAGAAAGATCAAGTATCAAAGAAGAGTCATCTTGAGGTAATAATAATGATCTGCTATATTATAATGTTTGACATCAATGACAAATGGGGATATTTTTGAGGTATTATTACTATTGTTGTATTTTAATAATTATTATTGTCATGATGTCAAAGTCAAGACAAATGTCAATTTTGTCAAGGTCAGAGTTGAGGTTGTGCATGGTGAGATGATATATGTCAAAGAAGTCTCATGACAAGAGAAACTTTGAAGGAAACCTCTTTTCTATCTAATTAGAGATGATTTTAAGGTAAAATTTTAATGTATTTGAGGTTTTTGTAATGTTAAATTCAGGATCATGATACAAAGTAAGCTACTACTATGTAATATGTCTTGAGAAGCCTAGTATAAACTCAAGAAGAGGTGTCTACATAAGAATCATAGTAAATCTTGATGATTTATGTTAGTACATACATGAGAGAGTATAAAAATATATTTAAACATGATCAAGAGGTAAATAATCCTTTAGATGAGTTTCAAGGTCAAGTCTTGAGGCTTATGCCTCAGATGGAGACCTAGTAAGAAGGCATAGGCCTGGTAGCATGTTGAGGTGATTAGTATAAGACTTGTGTGATAAATTTTTATAGTTTAAGATTAGTATATGATGTCATGTTACATTTTTATGAGTATTTTAAATCATTTCAATAAGTTTCAAGGTATATTCATATCTAATTATAATTGGTAGTGTAAGGCCTAGTGTACAAAGAAACTTAATATGGTCTAATTAGTGGTCAAGATAATTTTAAAAGGTACCATATATCTTGATAGAATTTAAATAGGTTTTATAGGTTTTTTAAAGTGTGTTTACACGTTTTTAGATCATTTATTGAATAATAAAACATGAAAACTAGTGATAAGGTCCTTTATGTACATAGAAAGGGGTGTTGCAGACCCAAAAAGGAATTTCTTGTGCTTGTTGGCATGTGAAACATTTGCATGAGATAATAATAACTTCATGTATTTTTTGAATTTACATATCTTTATTTTAATATAATTAGTTTTATATTTGAGGGGAAATCCTTTATGAATAACTATTAAGAAGGGAAACTAGTTAAAACCCTCCTAAAACCCTCATAATGAACTGATAGGAAAGATCTTGTCAATTATGGCTTAGAATGTTTTTATAAAAAAAAATTATGTTTTTAACATGTAAATTAATCTTTTAAATTTCTCCATGTGGTTTTGGTTTGTCTTGATAGTGAATAAAATCTATAGGAAACCTCTTGTTTCTAGGAATTTTGATGTAGCAGGTAGGGTTGACTAGGTCAAATCATGAAAATAGATTGAGGATGATGTGTAATAATTATATTTTATCTTAATTAAATTTCATAATAATTTTTCATACCTAAAATTCTAAACTAGTCATGGAAGATGACATATTTCTAAACAAGCCTAATAGGAAAGATAGTGAGAAAACTAGGCAAGGATGAGAATGAGATTAGGGATTGGTTACAGAGGAATAAGGATGGATAAAAATTCATGAGGTAATTATTAAATAACTATTACTCATATAAAAATATTTTATAATTGTTTATTATTCTCATACACAAGCAAAAATTTGTCATCAAAATGGTCTATCTAACACAGTGAAGTCTATGAAGAGTGAAGTTGTGAGATTGGTATGTAAGACCAATATTGATATATAACCATGAATACAAAGTTTAAAATATTATATAATGATAAATAATTTTAATTTAAACCCATTTTAATATCACAAAAGTGTTTACATAGATGTTTTAAGGCTTAGTTTCCATGACTAAGTTTTTGGTGCTACAAGTAGTTTTCTATGTGTGATAAAAAAGATGTTACTGAGTCATTTTGCACTACTTTAAAGGATAAAATTACAATTAAATTTTTATATATTTATTATAGGTTAATTTTAACACATATTTATTCATTATAAACTCATATTAAGCTATGAAAATTCAAAGGCTCTATACTAGGTTTTTAAGACATGTGTGCAATTCTGACTAAGCTTATGAAGTTGATCAGTTTGGGGTCTTTTGCCCTTTTTGATGAAATATAAAGAAAATTATGTTGAACATTATTTCATTTATATTATATCCATGTTTTTTTTTCTAGGTTACATGGCAAATTTGGTTGTATGCATCATATTTTATAGACAAATTTGTTGGCAGTAAGAAGGCCTATTTGCAAGTAGACCTAATTGGGTGGTTCAAGGAGTGAAAAGAGAAAAATGATATTAGGTATATAAGGTGAGATTATCATGGGTATATTAAATTTAAATTTTAATTTTTCATCCATTTATGGAGTCTCAAATTGTTTTAACTAGTTCTAAGTGAAATGTGTGCTTAGAGAAGGCCTAATTGCATTATGTCTCTATTAGGCCTAATGGTGGTTTTGGCCCTTAAGGGTAATGACCAACCTATGTAGTGATTGTTTAATTTTTGAAACATGTGTATTGTTTTATTTTAATTATGATCCAAGTGTATTAAGGTTCTTGGCTGACCAAGATGGGTATGAGTAAGAGTCAAGTATAAAGTAAGGCCTATTTTGATTAGTTAGAGAATTGAGCAAGTAAGCGAAGGATATAGAGTTTTGAAGAATAGTTAAATGGATTTAAGATCATCATATATTTATGTTTAATATTCCATTAATATATAATTGTATGTCTATAGGTGTTTATCAATGGTCATTTTACCTAATTCTACCAAAGAAATGGTTAGTTGAGCAAGAAGGCTTAAGAGGCAATTTGAGTGAGATTAAAGAGTGAGTAGAGAAAAAGGAGTTAATCTTCAGCTGAGTGAGAAAAATGTGTCCAAGGTTGATTAGATATTTAAGTTATCTGATTTTTTTTTTATGTTACCTATAGGCTTGGATCTTCCTTCTAGGTTGAAGCTTGTTAAAGGACTAGTTGAGTTGGTGCTTGACTAGTGAGGGGTTGGTGCTCCTTGTGGCGTTGGTGCCTCATTAAAATTTTGATCCATTTATTATAGTATATTATTAAAAGTATTTTTTAGTGTTTTTATTCCCATAGAATGTTTCCCACATATATCTCATGTCCTTATTTTTTTTCTTTCATAGATGCTTGTATATGCATTAACTGATGTATGTAAGTGAATGAATGCTTAATGAATGTTAAGTGAAATTGGAGGTCTATTTAAGACAAATTATTCACCTCCACACCCCCCCCCCAGTATATTTACTTCCAATAAATACCCATTATGGGAACCACACATAAATGGACAATGCTCCTAATTAAAATTATAAAATTAAACACTATTGGAATAAGCATGCCAAACATGGGCACTTCAGACATAAAATTTAGGCAAAGGTTAGAAAAAATACCTATGAATTATTATTAACTTTTAGATACATTTTTGTGATGGTGCATCTACATCTCATCATTAAATACTAACCAACTAACAAAAATGCCCTTATTTTTCTTATGAGAACATAACCACCAATACCAAATGAACTACTTAGGTTCTAGATACAAAGATTCCATGACCACCTTTTATGCACATAGGGCCTGATGTACATCAAATAAATTTTTTATTTGATTAATCCAAGTTATTGTATCTTTACCATCAAATTTTCACACTTCCATTTATGGAATCATTTACTTCGAACCTATATTAGAGTTTCAATTATTCTGGTTGGGAGAATTAGAAAGCAGTGATGGATAATTATTTTATTATAGTTAATCTATCATAATGGTCAATTACCCAATGATCATATCCAATTTATTATTCATATCATCGATGTCTATTTCTACCTCTATAATGTCCCATTTTATGACATTGAGATCATATTTCTTCACCATGATTTGAAAATTTGACTAAAGTTGGTGACATATTCATTTTTGTCCTTATGAGGCATTTTTTGAGTGCCTTTCTATTTCCCATAGTCATGAGTGTTAGGACTAACCATATACCAATATATTATACAATTGTGATTATCTCACTGAGATGGATCCAAAAACTACTAATTTTCATAAGGGTGTGAACAAAAATCTAGGATTTTTTTTTAAAATGAATTCAAAGAATACTATAGTGACAAAAATAAATAAATTCTTCCCAGATCATAAGTTATTATTTTAGATCCCTTAGTTCTCATAAAAATAGTTACACCAGAGCTAAAAATAATGTTTTATAAGCTTTCTCAAATTGATGCTTTGATATCACTTGTTATTAAATTACTTAGATAATTCACACCACTAGAATAATATATCATAGAAATATGAAAAAAATAAGCATATCCATAACAATAATTGATGAAATAGAAGAATACTCAATATAAATGACTGAACCACTTCAAGAGGGAAACCTCCATAATAATTAATAAGAAAAAAAAAACATAATATGATGCTCAAATACTAACCACTATCTCCTATATATACTCTACTAATGTCATGCTTATTCCATAGGCCAACCCTACTAACAATATGAGAACTATAGATAAATGTGACAAGATATTATGAAAGGTTATGTAAGCAACAAGTCAGCCACGCATATCCCTAAACATGCTATAGGCTAAGGGCATATCAATCTAGGTGATTTTTCTCTTTGGGTTTTAAAATGTATGCATAAAATAGAAATGGGATTATTAATGTAATATTTTCTTGTTTTTTTTTATGAATTGGTATGCAAAGGGGCATGAACTACTATTTGTTTTGTGTATGAATTCATATGTGTGTTATGAAAGCTAATATAAAAGGATATAGGTTTTTGGATTTTTAAAGCTAATATGCTTATTTTGCAAAGCTATGTGTTGTTGGATTTTTTAATTCAAATGAAATTCTAAGAGATTTATATAATTTACAAGGCAAGAAAATACAAGAAATGATTTTTTTTTCAAAATTTCAAGCAAACTAGTTTAAGAAGATATAATATAATAAATACAAAAATTAAAAATAAGAAATAAAAATTAAAAATACTCCAACTTGACCAAAGCATAGGATAAATTAGAATAAGATCTTGTTTAATTTTAAAATATCAAAAAACTCAAGTTGTTATCTCCTTAGATTTTTCTCAATAATGACTGGGGATTATCCCTTAAGATGAATTTCAAAGTAATATAATATGAGGAACAAATTGAATAAAAATAAAAGTGAATTTATGTCTAATTCTTACAAACATTAGAGTATTGTGCTAAACATTTGTGAGCCTCATCTAATTTATAATTGTGACTTGAAATTTTCTATAAAACTTTGGTCTAATGCATCAAGAAAACTACATAAGGTAGACTATCTCTCTCAAATTCTCAAATACTCAATTCTTTATGCAATTTTTGGTTCTAAATTAAATGGTAAAAAGATTTATTTGTAATAAATAAATGTTTGTTGCATGTGGGAGTTAACAAGAGCTAGATAAGAGCTTATTATGGTTGACTTGGAGTTAGACCTAAAATTTGCTTAAAATTAAAATTGAGTGAACTTTAATATTGGTAAACTAATTATATGAGAATAGAATAAAAATAAAGGGTCATATATGAAAATTAAATGAAAATAAGCATATTAAGGGTAAATATCAAGTACATGAAATGATAGTGAAATAATTGATATATACATGTGGATATTACATGAAACATCATGGCATTTGCATAACCACCACAGTAATTTTTTTGTACACCTCAAAAAAATTTGAGTTTGGAAGATTGAAGTCTAAATTTTACAAGTTTTGGACTTGAGGAAGGTTTGTAAAGAGGTAAAAGGGAGAAATAAAGAGAATACCATGTTTGATCATATTATTATTTATGTATGTCATTGCATCATCATCTGATATTATAGAAATGTTACACCATGTAAAATTTTTGGTGCATACAAATATGTTATATATGCAAAGGGATGTGATAGAGTTAATTGTTTCCCTCCCACTCATAAATCAAACATATGAGATATTTTTTAATTATTGATAATGAATTTTTTTTATAATTGAATTGTATTTAAAATGTATAATTACATCAAATTCATTTCTTAGTGATTCACCCCTACCTGATGCTACTAATTTTATTATACTTACTTTGCATCTTTATCATGAACATTGTGTGGGTATAGATAGTTTTAAAAATCATTTTTTCATCTAGGTGGGTTGTTAATTACCATAATGTTTATTATGCCCTACCACATGTGATTTTTCCTAGGTAATTGTTCAATTTATCAATAATAGTTAAATTCGCCATAAATTTCATAAAATGACCACCTGTCATTAATGTATCATGTTAAAATCATTGGGTTGATATTGGTCTTAAGATCATTCAAGCAAATTATCATATATATTAATGTAATCCAATATGTAATTAAACCTGTATTTTCAATAGGCCTTATAATCATTAAATTGTATTTGTTTAGAGAATATGAGTAAATAAATGAGATATGAATTTGTTGATTAGATTTTTTGGTATTACTAAGTAGCTAATGAATGTGCTACTGCACAATCTTTGAATAGATATCAAATTTATCATGAGCTTGGTAGTGTGAATGTGGAATGTAGAAATCAAAGAGATAACTTCACATGAATATAAATATGTCCTTAAAATCATTTTTAAATCTTTCTGCATGTCATTATCATATGTTTGGGTACCACTTACCTATCTAGAATGTGGATAGAAAACATTACATATTATTTGGTCACATCTATTAATTTAATGTTCATATATATCTATAGTTACATAGCTAATAAAAATGCATTATGCAAAATCTTTCCATAATATTACATTAATGAATAATAAGGTTTACCTTAGTAGCTAGTTGGGAGGGGATGAAAATAATGACAACAATGTCTAAATATTTATGGTATCCTAATGTAGGATCATCTAGGTTCATGCGTTATATTTCATCAACCAAAACATATGTTATTTTATAAATTTATCCAAGTGTTGTGTTTCTTAAGGTTTCTTACTATGAATATGTCTTGTTGTAAGTTTTTGAAAGTATTTTTTATTGTGAAAACCATATTTTTCCTGTTTTACATCATTTTTATGTATGGATGTGTCTATTGTATGTTTGTATTTCCTATGAACACACATGTGTATTTATTGTTATGTGCATCTTTTATTCCATAGTCATATCTAGTTCATATCTATTAGAAACTATGAATCTTAGTGTAAGATGTTGTATTAATATATCATTACCATAGAGTAGTGCTAAGATTTTTATTAAACTTATATTAGTCTATGATACCTCTTTAAACATGGTACTTTGTCAAGTTGATTCTTCATCATAGTGATATATGAGTAGGTGAGATTTATTTAGATAATTAGATCTTCATTATGCAAGTCGTGCATTGATTTTCAATTAATTTTTAGAGACTGAAGTAAATTTCCATATCATTCTTGATAAAACATAAGAGTTATAGTACATAGGTTTCATGATAATTATTGACCTGAAATTATTGTGATGTTGTGTGAATTTCTATGTATTGGTTATGTATTATGGAAGAGGTTGTTGTTGACTATTTGAATATTTGATCCTAAAAGCCATGAAAATTGATAAGGATTCATTAAAAAAATTATGTGATCTATTTTATGATGTGTTAATGTATAACTTGTTATTGTGCTTGGAAATGTGGATATATTTAATGTTTATGGCACAGTAATGTGTGTTAATGTAATTAGTGGGGTAAAATCACTTAACGTAAGTAGGCGGGTCTTGCACACACACACACACACACACACACATATATATATAACATGCCCTTACACTTATACTATAGGGACTTCAATTGGATAATTAATATTATATTTGATAATTTTACTCTGATATAGAATACTTACAAAGACTATGAGTTAGTAAGTGTAATTGATGATAGATGAATCTCATTGTGAGAGTGTAGTGTCATTGTATTTAATGTTTTATTTTATTTAATAATGAAATGAAATAGACACTAAATGATTGAATAATTATTTATATTATAAAATATACAAAACCTAAATGTAAAATATAGAAATATAAATGAGCTATATATATTATCTTCAAATAAAATATGAAAACTTAGTTTAGATCTGACTTATGCTAACTCTGCGGACCAATCACTGATGTAAAAATGTCTAGAATGACCTATGAATTATGTGACATATAAAATTAAAATTTTATGATGTGCTAAGACAAATCCACAATAGGTTGAAAAAGGGTGCACTTCATCCTTGTCTATTGAGCATGGTCACATTTATGTTGATTATGTGATTGATTTTTCTATGTATGTACCTATGGATATCATATGTGTATCGTTGATTATTTATGGGTGTTGATGTGACATGTGGCAGTACTACAATAAAAAAACCATAGTTCCTACACAAAAAATATAAATCAAATGTAAATTTTCAATCGGTCAAGATAAATAGTTGAGATACCCTCAGAAAACCTCGCATAATCTAAGTACTACCTACATATCTGAAAAGGCCTCAAGTTGATGTAGTTCTCCCTCCTAGAGTGAGTGTTTTAATAATGATATTTTTTATATGAGTGCAACTAAAAATTTGAATTGAATATTTGATAATTAATGTCATTTATATGCAATAAGATGGATTCAGACCTAGCCTATGATGGTTATAATAAATTGGAACTAGAATTAGAAATATTATTGCCCTATTGCTCAATGTGGAACATAATTACCAAGTGATTTCTAGATGATGCCAAGGTATGTAATTAAGTGGAATTAATGTGCTTATAAATTAGTATATTTTAAATATTCATGTTAACTAACTTTTCTAAAAGTGTAGGAGTGTTGACATGAGGTGTCTCAAAATCTAAAAATAACTGTTGGAGTGCAAGAGACAAGGTCATAATAGTTAGAGTCTACTAAAACCTAGCTAATATGAATCTATAAGAAGAATATGGATGTCTAGATGATGTTCCCAGTATTTTCAAGATAATAAGTATAATAGTGAAGTCTCTCATAAATATTTTAAGCTAATCAAATGGTAAATAGACCAAGTAAGGTAAGGATGCCAAGATTAAATATTGTCAAGCACTTAATGATTAAATTTGCATGTTCAAATTTTCCCCCCATTAAATCTAGTTATGAAATGAGGTGAAATTACTAGATTAAAAGAGATGTGAACCTAAGTGTGTACACACACTTTGTCTTTTGATGTGAATATTAATTATGAAAATTTTCTCAATTTAAAACCTATAATATTACTATTAAAATTATTAACTGCCCATATTTTAAAATTGAAAATTTTAAGCTTGAAATTTAAAATTTAAAAAGTGAGCAAAGAAAGAATACACCTAAAATCGTATGTAATCTAATTGCCTTGTAACTTGAAAATATATAATTACATTCCCTTATTGAGGCATTGGAAAAATGTTGAACCTATGGAAAATTGAGAGTGATCAAGTCTCAATTTGAAAATCATTTTAATCCCTTGAGTTGGAAAGATTACATGTTCCAATTTTCATCTAAATATGTAGAGTAATCTATAAAATAATTTAAGGGGTAGAACCACCATATGTGGCTCACTAGAGTGCAACCATAGACATTGAGTGTTAGTAGTGACAAACATGATAGGATAATGGTTAGAACCACAAAATGTGGATTATTACAGTGTAACCATAGAATTTGAGTTTCACTAGACTCAAGTGTGGCTTACTTGTAAAATGAGATGAACCACACCATTGTAGATGGATCTATATTATATTTTAAATTTTTGTACCTTTTAAACTTTGTGTTTACTCTATTTTGTATTATAATTAAAAAATTAAATATAAATAAACTATATAAATTGATATTCAATGATGTAAAATAAAATAAAGTAAAATACAAACCTCCAAGTAAGATAAAAATAATGAATTTGAAAAGGGAAATGTATACTTAGATTAGCAATGACTAATTTAATAAATATGTAGATTATCCTAAGATCAGGGAGTAGATAATAAAGATATATAGATGTGTTACTATAGATGATGATGATGATGATGATGATGATGATAATAATAATAATAATACACGCGGACAAGTTAATGGAATAAGGACAAGGACTCAATGAATTATTATCCACTTACTATGACTTGGTCCTAATAAACTATACATTGGATCTGAAGATTTGATTGTATTCATTTGAGTATATATATGACTTGTAATTATGTGAAACCTATTTTTATAAGTGAATGACTTGTAAAATCATAATTATAACTCTTACACAAACCAAATGTACATTAAATTCAATAAGGGGGGATGTAGGGTTAAGGGAATAGTCAAGCTAGCCTAAAAAACATAACTGAATGTTGCCTATATATCCCAAATCAGCATAAAGTCGATGTAATTCTCCCTCATAAATGTGTGTGTAAAATTTTGAATGAAATAATAGATCTCCTATGAATACCCTTATCACAAGAATTCAAATTATATATTAATCTTAGAATCTTTAAATAAACTAGTTATTCATCATGTATAAAACTTTGTTTAGCTTTGTATCCTTGAGAGTAATTCTTCATTTACAAAATAATTATTCATATACACAATTATATTTGAATTTTTTTTCTCATTATCACATTAAGGGGGCAACTCAAAATAACCAATAGTCATAAAAGTGATCATTGTTAACACAGAAAATTTAAAAAATCCTTAAGTTATGTTGGGATAAGTCCATGTTACATGACAAGTTTGTAGTGCATCCTTGTATATGTAGTGTATACTTATCAAATAGACCAAAAATTAACATAGATAAATGTAGAAGGAAATTAGGGGTCCCCTAGATAGAATGTGAAAATATATAATAGTGACATAGAGAGACTTTAAGAAGATGAAAAGAGAGGAAAAAATAAAACTTGAGACACCACATGCTAATGACCCATTCATTCATCAACAATAATCCAAATAAGTAGAGTTATGTAAAAATGTGTATTTTGAATAATCTTATGCCAAATTTAGCTGTCTAAATTTCCCCCCCTTATTCTCATGATGCATAAAATTACTATACTAAAGGAGAAATAAAAACTTGAGTATGGAAACATACTTTTTATTCATAGGTGGTATTAATTATCTTGGGTAACTAGCTGACCCAAATAGAGGTAGGGTGATTTCAGATTCATTTACCTCTTGGCTAGGGAAAACACTAAATTTTAAAAGTGGTATTGGTAGGCCATTGCGTGTCACTAATGATATTCATACCAGTTCACAAGGTGATATCAAGATTGATAAAATATTTATGAGTGAAGCTTTTGATTTGATTATAGATGTGCTTCAAATTGTGAAGAGTGATCTATAAAAAATGCTAATTGTCAAGTGTCATTAAACTCTAATGGAAAAAAATGAAAAATTAAATTGGAATCAGTACATGATTTTCTAAAGTTTTACCAAGACATGGAGTGTCACTAAGCTCAAATGTGGACCACTTTCAAAAGGATGAAAATAAAAATGGAACTAGTACATGGTTTACTAAAGTGTAACCAAGACATGGAGCAATACTAAGCTCAAACATGACACACTTGTAAAGATATGAGACACATTAATGTAGATGGATTTATATTTAATGTTTAACTTCTCAAAACTTGATTATTGTAAAATATAAAAAAGGTGAATGCATGAACCAATATCATGCCCCCTATTTTATATATAGTGCTAACGATTTGAAATTTTAATAATTTTCTTGTTGTAAAAAGTTGTAATATTTTATATAATAAGAGGGATAATATGAACCAAATTCATTCCCCCAGTGACTTGTATTTTGTTAAGATCATATTGAGTGTTTGATATTTAGATAGAGTGACTTTTAAAGGGAAGCCATGTTCCCCCAAGATATTGTAATTTTTTTATTTGTTGTGCTTGATGTGTTTATCAAGTATTGTCTTTTTTACAAGAATATTAACTATTTTGAGTGAATAGATATTTATGTGTCCCCCTCCCCACATTTTAGGTTAGGGGTGAGATAAATAAGATATTTAACTTGAAAAGATGCAGTAGATTTCTAAAGCATGCTTTATGATAATGATATTTGTACATTATTGATAAATTAAAAAGTGGTAAAAATATATCATAATTGATATGATGCATAAATATATATCATTAATATTCTAATGAATCTAACACCTTATAATTTGGATAAGTATCATGTAAGATATTTCCATTTGTAGTTAAAGCAGTGAGTGATTAGGTAAGGTGCCATGTGGGCCATAGATAACCTTAGGTTAAAAAATTAAGAGTATAAATAGGTTTAAAAATAAATAGAAAATTTAAATTCATTTCAAGCATTTTTAACCCTAAAATTAAGATCAATGGATCCAAGATTAAAGGAGATAGAGATAGCTTAGGGAATAAGGATGGTAAAACATTTGTATAGCAGGCCAATTAATTTTTAAACTCAAATAAACAATATTCTAAATTTAAATATTAATATATTCTAAAAATATAAATTACAACTATGATAGATATTATAATTATAATGAAAATAAGATACTTATTTGTTCTGATGTGAATACAAATCTATATTTGGAACATGTAGGAATTAGACTAGAAGTAGATTTTAAAATTGTCATAAAATTTTAGGTAAAACACTTATGTGTCAACCTTAGATGGTTGCATCAACACTTCCATCTAATTTGGATTTAGGTGTTTAGTATGGAATGCCTACTAGATCTAGATGCAACCACCTATAATATTTTGGATTCACCTTCGCTCTGGTGTGATCAAATTTGGTTCATGAAATGTCACTCCTTGTTAACTATCAAAACCCTAATTCTTCATATATATAGTAACTATGGAAAAAATGGGCTAGTGGTGTAATAGTGTCGATGTAACCATAAATATTGATTTATCATTAGGTGTTGCCTACATAGCCATGAATCTAAATAAGGCCTTAGACACATGTATTTCTCCCTTACATGTGGGCTTGTGTGCACATAAGGATGTAATATGTGATAAGTAAGTACAATAGTGGCCTATCTTGTAACCTAAAAAATAATGCTCATGGGTTGTTCCTTCATTAATTGAGACCTATATATGTGTTATCCCTATGACTGATATGAAAATAGGGTAAAATAGGGAAGATTTTCTTACTTCAATGCTTGATTGAATGTTTTTTGTAAGTTTCCTTGTGAGTTGTTTGGTATGTCCTAGGTGAGGAATGAATGAAGATAGATCATGCATATATACCAATCCTTTTTGAAAATATATTTCATGAAATCACTTAGTCTAACCATAGGAATACATTTCATTTTCAAATTTGATGACTTTTAGGACATTAGACATCTGTGCTGGAATAGGACACTTGCATTGATGTAAGTGTCTAACCAGGACACAAGTCTCTAGGAATTTATAAAGTAGGTATAGGTTTAAAACTTGAAGAGATGGTAGATAAGTAGGTTTATATAATTTTAGGAAAGATAGAAGGAATAGGTCATCATAATAACATTGGTCTAACTATGAGATAAGTAATGAGCACAAATAAATAGCAGATGCAAGCCTTTTGATAGTAGGAAAAGGTTTAAAATTAAAAGGAACATCCAAGGTTTGTATTTTCTAAGTGTATAAGACTGAGGTGTTATATAATTCATAAATAGTATCTACAAACTCCATAGTAAAAATTTCATGGTCTTATTGAAAAAAAAGGAAAATATCATAAAGGAGACCAACACTTATGACCTAATTTGAGCAAGTTCATGTTGTAATGGAGACATACTTGGATTTGGACCTGGTGAGTATCAAACCCTTAATTACTACTGCATTTTAATTTTCATAAAAAAATTCATTTTTATTTATTTTTTGATTTTTTCATTATTGTCTAGTTGTTCTCATTCATGTCTAAGGTTATCGTAGACCTATCCAAACTAGTGTAGACTTGATTGTGTTAGTGTCTAAAAAATGCAATGTTATTTGCACTGGTGTATGCATAAATTTGGAACTATCTAATTTTTAAAAGGAATGGGATTTTATATTTATTTATTAATGACTCATATTATGATATTTAAATATGTTTTTGCTTGCAAAGTGATCTGAGGCCTCAAGAGTTCCATCATGGACATATTATGTAGACTATTTAGGGCTTACCTTTATTAAAGGTTAAGACTATGATTATTGATAGATTTGGGCTAGGTTATATTGGTCAATTAAATATCATGACTTATAAAATTCATATTATGACTAAATTAGGAGAGTAGTGGGATTGGACACATGTATGTTTTGGTTTCCCATGGGAGAGATGACCGTGACATTGGAGGATGTTTGACATATTTTTTGATTGACCATAGTTTGTGTCTATGTTGTGGTGGAGATAGGAGTTAATATTTTAGTATATGATAGGCCATGATATGCATGTCAAGTATGTATTAGGAGATTATACCATTATATTATTTGAGATTATGGTATTAGCGGTTCTTTAACTACATAAATTTCTATATGGTCTTCTTACTACTTTTTTAATTTTTGATGGAGGAGGGATTGTTATTTCATTTAGAGTGATTGATATTTAGAGGAATATTGAGGATCATGATACTTGATATTTATGGGATAAAACCATTTTATCCCACTTATATAGAGACTCACATAGGTTTACTTGATATGGATATAATGGAGGTGTGTGTTTAGCCACATTATTACATTTTTGGGCATATGAACATATAGCTATGATTAGACTAGTTAGGATTTCACTATTTGGATGGGTTCATCCCCATATGTATGCTTGGATATGGAATAATATTGGTCAAGTTACATGATCAAGCATGATGGATTACCATTTTATATAAGATTAATTAATTTTTTCTAATATTATATGGAGACCATATCAAGGATTTTAGCAATGGTAGGAGGATGTCATGGAGTTATAGTTTATCTGAGTTAGTTGTTAGATCCATGATTTATTTATAAGAGTGTATGAGTGGTTTTAGTTTGAGTGTGTAAAATAGTGGTTTGTTATTATATAGGGAGTACCCCTATCATTACTTATGTAGGCATAATTACTAAGATCCCAGCACAAGTAGATGAGGGAGTTCACCCATCAATAGATAAGTTATCTCCCTTATTGATGGATGAGAGAGATGTGGTGGTGGATATTCTAGATGATGATGATGTTGGTTGCACATATGAGTACACATAATGGTGGAGATATCATAGGTAGCCACAATTATTTCCAATTATTATTACAATAGCCCCAATAGTTGAGCCAATGGTGGGTGGTGTAAGAGGTAAGTATATTTATAATATGTTTATTGATATTTTTCTATAGAAGAATAAATAATATGTTAATATTATATTTTTTATTAATATAATATATTATGATTATTATCCATTTGTGATATATTTTAATCTTTACATGCTTATGAGGCATGTACCTAACAATGTCATTACTTAGGATCTCATGAAACGAGCTAATGTAATAGGACCACATGCCCAATTATTTGATAGAGTTGTAATTTTTACTATAGTATACGTTCTTGCATTGTGGAGAGTAGAGGATATCCAAGAAAAGTGAGATACATTAGTGATTGAGAAACATTAGTTACGAGCTAAGCTATCTTGGTAGTAAATGCATCCACAGGCAATAAATTTAGAGTTGAGTAGGAATATATTTTTAGATTATGTTATTTTTTAGGAATATACTATATTGTGGGAGAGATTGGATAGTTATGAACTCCAAGGGAGATATCGGTATAAGTCACATGATGAAATGGGTGTCTCTACCTCTCGTTTACCCTTGATGGATAATGTTGATATATATGTTGATTATGATTTAGATATTAGTAGCCAAGGGCCAATTGTAAACTAATGTTTTTAGATGAGTAATTTTTATATGTATGAAAATTTGCTATGAATTTTAAAAATTTGACATGTTATTTTATTGCCTTAGTGAATTTTATTATAATTATAATTTGTTTATCTTTGATTAAATTTCCAACTAGATAGATATATGAATGCATCATATGGATTTAGTATTTTAATACTGGTAGTTTCATTACTTGAGTTATCACCTATATGTAATTTATTATGTTTGATTTGTAGTGGTGTTGGTTTGGGAACCGTACTTGGGTGGGTATTATTAATTATCGCATTAAAATCCTCTTAAATGAGATATTTGTTTAATTACGATGGGCATGAGCATTGTTATATTTAATATGATTTGGAAATTTAAATGGGTGTGTTTTAATATTTGATTTTTTTATTATGTTGTGATTCTTTTGAAATGAGATAAGTCTATTATTATTAATTTCATTGATCCTTTCTAAAAGTGCATTAAAATCATTATCATGGTGTCTATTAACACCATAGTAATTACAAAATGGTTGGCCTTTGATTTTATCTAAATAATGTGAAGGGTGATAATAACTAGGGTGTAAAGTAATTAAATTTTTATCTAATAATTTTGGTCACAAATCATGTGGGAATTTATTGGAAGGAAATATTAGTGGTGTTTATTTTCTTATGGGGATAAAATGAGTGTGATTATTAACTCTATGAGTATATTTCTTTCCTTTATGTAAAACTTTGAATTTTTCAAATGTATATTCAACCTTGTGTATCGAGGTATTGAGGTGTGTTTTGTTATTGGTACATTTATTGTGAATGTGAGTTAATTTATGAGCTTTATGTGTATTAATTGGAAGTGATGAATTCATTTTATTTATCATATTAAATTAACTCAATGTATTCTTGTATAGGATTTGAAATAATAACAAGACCTTATTCCTTTAAACATCCAATTCTGGCCACAATTGGCTTTTGAACGGACTTTAGAATGACACCTACCAACCATTACAAATTAAGCCTAAAAATCACTAAACATCCCAATTTTTGTCTTGCATCATTCAGTAATGCTCGGAATCATGTTGAGGCATCCCTCTTTGGGATACTAGCTTGTATGTAAAAATAACCTCTCACATATTCATCCCTAATCACCTTGCAACATAACAACTATTAATTTGGCTTATAGACCCATTAACTAGGGCACTTGATCAAATCTTTAAAGAGATAAAATTCAAATCAAATTGAATTATCTAATTAAACAAAATCTAATGCTTAATTGAATTATCCATTTACAATTAATTAATATCTAAAAATGGAAATTCCAAAAACCAAAATATCAAGCCTTTTCATCATTGCCTTTATGAGTTGTCAAGCTCTTCCAAAATATCCCAAAATATCTAATTTAAGATCCATGTTTGGTAATTGAAAATCATAATTACATGAAAATTTTTAAATCAATTGGAGTTAGTCTCAACTCACTTAGGGTTATTCTAAACCCATTCCATGTTTAAACTCAACCTTAACTCACCTTGGGTGATAGTTAATCCTTAAAGTTACATATATAAGGCCATACCTATTGAATTTTAAGCTATTTTGGTGAAAATTTATTATGCACAAATATCTTCAACAATATCTTTTGGTGTAGTGTTATAATGCCTTGCAAGTAGTGTTACCATTCTCAAATATTAAGCCAAGTAATAAAATCCAAGGTGCCAAGGAAAAGTGAAGCCAACAAAGCTCCATTGATGAATATTTCTTGATGCACAAGTTGATCAAGCCATTTGGATATCCAAGGAAGGTAAAATATTGTATTATTTTATGTTCAGTTTTGTTTTCATATGTTTGTTATTACCTATTATTTCCCTAGTGTATGGGCTAGAGGTGTTATGATTTTATTGTGTTTATTTGAGTTTTATTTCTTGGACTAACACAAGACTAACCTCCCCTCTATGTATTCATTTTCCATAATTCCTCTTCTAATGTTAAGGCCTCATAACAAAGAGCTAAAAATGATTTACAAGTATTGTAAAGTATATTTTCTTTTAATTCATAAATAAGACCTCGAGTAAAGATATATTTCACCTCTAAATCTATGGGTTGGTAAATTAATTGACACATACAAGTTTTAAATCATAATATGTAAGCACATACTTTCTCATTTTTACCTTGGTGTAAAGAGGGTAGCTTTTCATAAGTAACCATAGGTCTTTTATTTTGAATATATTGAATTAAAAAGGTTTCTTCTAGCTCAAGATAATTAGATAAGGATCCACTATAAATAATTGTAATAATAATCATCTACCATTATATCTACTCATGGTCTCACAAAAGGCTTTGAGGTTTAAATAAGGGTCACCACTTCCATAAAATATGGAAAATGTAGGGGTTTGTCAGTTAGGATATAGAGGTGAATATAATATATTACACATAATAGGCTTACCAATAATGGCTTTAGAATCAACCCAAGTGTGATATGATTTACTTTCTAAGGATAAATGATGTACTTGCTATTGCAAACAAATAATAAAATGCATTAATGAAATGACCTTTTGGGAAGGCATAGTAAGATTTTTGAGAAGTTCATTTAAGGGATGAATTATTTTTTTATCTTATCCATTGGCACACTATTGCCAATAAAATAATATGTGTAGGAAAATATTATTCCTTTGAGATTATTGATCATGGATATTAATTGTATTTTAATATAGTTTGTATAGGATATTTAAAATTATGAAAACTAAAATCCTCTTCTTCACATATTTTAATTTGTAGGGGAGAATGATAAATATCATTACAAGGCATATGTAAGGTCTAATCATTAGGATAGGATAATGGATAAGTCTCTAAATTAGGATTAGTAAGAACATGGTCATCATCATTAGAAACATAATCTCCATCATACAAATCCACATGATAATCACTATATTTTTGATAGGCATATTTTTTATTTCTATTATGGGTGGAAAGATGGGAATATGAGAACTATGACATGTAGGTATAATATCTATAAGATGTAAATAAGGAGATATGGTCTCATCACTATTAGGTTTTGATTTAACCTCATCAAAATAAGGGGAAAGATATTTTTCCTAAATAACTTCATCTTTAGGAGGAAATGACAACCTAGGAGAGAGAGTAGATAATAGAACTAAAAGGCACATTATTCTCTAAATTGGATTTTAGGGAAGTAGGTGGCATAATGGTATGAGTGTAATTGAAGTTTTTATCCATAGGAAAACATAGAGAGGAAACTATAGATGTTACCAAATAATTATCAAAAGATAAACCCAAAATGGTGTCTAAAGAATGCATTAAAGAGGAATCTAGAGGTGTAAAAGAGGACTCTAACTGAAAAATCAAAGAAGAATTTGTATGTGTGATAAAATGAAGATTAAAAAAAGACCCAAAATGGTGTCTAAGGGTTATTTTAACCAATTCACAAGTTTTAGGGATCGATGCCTATTTTTAGTCATACATTACAAGGATCGATGCAAATTTTCCATCTCGATCTCAATTAAGGGAATCAACCATGATCTCTGTGAAAAATAGAACATGACAGGGAACATAATAAACATGAGTTTTACTCGAGTTTTATGGTCTTAATTTTTTTTTTTGATAATCTACATGTTGCTTGTCTAACCCATTTCTTATAGGATCTAGTGAGACATTTTGGTTTTAAGGTCATTTTACTAACCATTTTTTGTCAAAACATGAAATTTTTTTTGTGTTTTATAGGAAACATCAATGATAATCAATAAATGTCAATTTATATGTATCTACATCAATCTATGTGGATTAACATTGATATTTATGGATTGATGATGATCGATCTATGAGATAAAAAATAGAAAACTTGAGAACTGAATTTGAAATGATATTTTCTCACTTGATCTTAGGCTTATAAGTAGGTAAAGCCTCTAATAATTTTCAGGTTATGAGGTGTAAAAATAAAAGTTTAAGCATGGTTAAATCTTACACACATTATGTTTGGTGCATAAAATGTACCTCGATATTTTCATCGCTTAGTTACTTTTGGAGTTTTTTTGTAATTATCAAATAACAAATGTTAAGGGGCTCAAAATTCATTACATAATTCATTTTGGTGTTATAAAAATTAACTCTCACATTATTTAAATACTCATAAGAGTTTATTTTTATGCTTGTTTATCTAAAGTTTTTTTTTTTTTATCAAGATGAGTGATGTGTGTTTGCTCTCAACCCATCCCCTTTAGGGAACTTGAGTGAACAAAAATACTCACTCTTTGCCTTTATCACTTTGGTCTAAAAGAGTGGAAGGAAACTCACTAAGGTCCTCCCCAAAATATGTATGATTCAGGTGACCCTAAAATGACCCTAAAATCCTTCCACTTGTCTTTATTTTATGCATTTTTTATTATAGGTAGGAGGTTATCACCTCCTCACAAGTTCTCTAGGGAAGTATTGACTCAGGAATTCATCTCTTGGCATTGTCTCAACCCAACTCCATGGTGGGGTATATAAATTGAGGGTGACCTATCGAGATGCTTGTTTTGAGCAACTAAAATAATAAATGTTATTGGTACTCAACCTCAAAACATAGGGGCAATTAAAACATCACACTACACTGAGTAATTTATGGATGTAGTGGTTGTGAAAAGGACAAGACCCTTTCATAACAAGTTGGTTGACATGGATATAAATGTGATTATGCCATAGTGTTTACCATACATATGGTACCATTTATAAATGATCAAAAATTGATAGTTTAGACAACCCCACTTTCCATGAACATACTATTGATGCAGGGCAAGTAGGCTAAAGTTCCATACCACCATAAAAACTATTGAGAGAAGAGGGGGCCTAAAAACCCTATTTTTCATGCACTTTTACTTTTTGGATTAATAATTTAAAATCCTATCAGGAACAAGTGTATATATATATGTACATATATATATACATATATATATATATATATACATATATATATATACATATATGTATATATATATGTACATATATGTATATATATATACATATATGTATAGATATATATACATATATGTACATATATATATACATATATATACATATATATATATACATATATATATATACATATACATATATACATATATATGTATATATATATATATATATATATATGTATAATATATATATATATACATGTATATATATATATAGACACACATACATACATATATATACATATATATATATATATATATATCTGCATACATATATATATATATATATGTAGATATATATATATACATATATATACATATATATATATATGTATGTATATATATATATATATGTATGTATATATATATATATATATATATATATATATATATAATTCGAAAATATATGATGTAACCTTGTCAATTTTAGGATTTAGGATGTTACACTTAGGTGTTTTTGTCATTTTTTCCTTTTAAATTACATGATCTTTAAAGTCAAAACTACTTATTTGTTATACCGCATCCAAAATGAGTCTTGTTTTTACATCACTCCTTTGTTTAAGGAGGTGTTATTCCATTCATTTGATACAACACCTTTGCCTTAGATTTTTTTCAAACCTTGTTTGTGTGTGTGTGTTATTTATTTTAAAAGGGTATTGTTATGTTACTTATTTCATTCCACGTCTTGTGCCTTTGAGTCTTGAAACACACAATTTTCCATATCTTTATATTAATATAGCATTGCTAGAATACTCAAATTATTTTAAATACGTGTTTCCTTATGTCCAAATTCTAATTTCAAAACCAAAACCACATGTGCCTTTTTGGATCTATGCCTCATAACATCATGTTTTTCATACTTGTTTAGCTTGTTGTCTATTTTAAGAAGTTTAGTTTTATAAATTGAGTTTGAAACTAGCTTTGATGAGTTCAGATCCAAACATTGATTGGCTTATATTTAGGCCTTGTGTAATTTTAGCTTAGATCATTTGCCTTTCACTTTTGGGTTGTGTAACTTAGGTTAATTCTTTACTCAAGTTAAAAACTCTTTTTATGCCTAAATTTGGGGAAGTAGTTTGTATTCCATATGCCTAATGTTTCATGTATTTTGCCAAATGACCAAGTTTTTGTATAAATTTAAGTGCCTAGTTTGTGCCGAAGTGTTTCAAATTTGTTATATTAAATCTCTTAGACCTTGTTTTTTTTAGAGTCTATCTTTTGTGCCTTTTCCAAAACACCTAGCAATACTTATTTTGAGCCTAGATGTTGTGCCTTGTTTTTCAAAATACCTAGCAACCTTTTATTTCTTTATACCTAGTTTAGACTTGTTAGAATCGCTTTATACCTAAGTTTGGAAATCATCCACTTGACCTTTTGTGTAAGACATTTGACATTAGACATTTGATGTTAACCTTTTTTAGACCAAGTTTTATCACAGACCTTTTGGGGATACAACTCCATTTATTAGACCATGTTAGACCAAGTTTGAACCATTTTTCATTTAGACATTATTTTTAAGAGTTTATAAAACTCTAGGCCTTTTTCTATGAAACATTCATCTTTTACTTAGATATGTCTCATCACACTCATAATGGAGCCATGTATAATCCAAGTTATGATAACGTAGTTACACAAGATGACTTTATTCAAGACCCTTATGGCGATGATGTATTTTTTGAGATAGATCCTTATCCCCCTTATAATACTCAATATGGGGAACAAATCCAAGATCGCTTAGCCCACTATTTGGTTAACACACCTCCATACTTGGAGCAAGACCAAGAACAAACTATGTAGTACCTTGCTAGTATACCATCAATTATAGAACAAGTTCAATAACAACTATATTACATTACTATGCCATTGACATATGATCCCTATTTATTTGATCATCACTTAAAAAGAAGAATGAGGTTTTAGTCAAAACTATGAAGCTAGTAGTTAAGTTTCTAGAAAACTTCCCCCACAAAAAATTTCCTAGTTTAGTTAGAGTGCCTCTCAACATGCATTATACCCAAACCATTGAATAGGCATCTTCTATCAATCCTCAAGCACTCATTTTCATGTCATATCAAGAACCATTTATGCTTGTCACAATAAAGGACCTCATGGAGGACCACTTTCTAAAAATGAAAAAAAATATCAAGCCTATTTAAACTTAGCACATAATTTTAATAACATGGCTATGTCAAATGCTCCACTCATCAAGTTAGCTCCATCAATAGGGGTATTAATTAAGTTGACAAGTCAAGATAATTCATGTATATACCTATTTAAGAAAATTACTTCAGTTGGTGACATGTATAATTCCCTAACTATCAAACAAATGTCTACTACTTTAATGTAGAATAATGTGCCAAATATAGGGGATGACACTTCATCCAATCCAAGAAAAAGTGGTTTAACTACACTAATAGCTAGTCCAAAACAAGTTATTTTAGTTAACACCATGAGTGTTTCATAAAAATAAGGAGGAGGAACTCCAATGTCTCAAACACAACAAGCTACCTCTAATCCTCAACTAGCTACTTCTTTGAGCACACAACTCTAAGGATTAAGTAGTCAAATGCCAACTAGTGCCTTGTCTTAATAAAACATGATGAATTTTACTCCACCTAAATAGGTGATGCCTAACATTCTAAAACAACAAGCACAATCTAATATACCAATGTAGTAGAGGAAGAATATTATGCCACCTCAATAGGGGGAAACAAATGTTCCACTTCATCATGTAGTGACAAGTATACTTCAACAATCACAGACCAACATGCGTAAACCTTGACTAATCAATAATGTATGTCTATTTGTCAATAAAAAAATTTGAACATCCAATAAGTGTCTAGTTCATAATGTGTGTTCATGTAACCAAAAGGCACTACTATACAACAAGTACCAATAAGGCAATAATTACCTTTCATTCCAAATGCGCCATAAATTCAATGATAGGGCCTTGGTTCACAACAAGTTCCCCTTATTCAACTCAGTTTGACTAGTCAATAGTAAGTCCCTAATTAACCTCAGCAGGCATAGTAATTTACCCTTATCCATATCCTTCCATTACAACCATAATTTGCTCAAAATTAGGCCTATATATTGAATCTAAACTAGAATATTACACCCTAATGCATGCAATTCCAAAAATCGCATCCCCATCTATGGATTGTTTCCTTAACAAAACCCATATTCCACAATAAATCATGCCTCCATTATATCCCAGTCAAGGTAATCCATCTTTAACAACCCAGTCTCTACCTTAGGCCAATGTTCCATCCAATTTTTTGGCATAAGTACTGCAACAAATGAAGGATCTAATTATTATCATTCAAGTAGGGAAATAAACCAAGAACTTCAAATTAGATGGCATTTGTTTCTACCCATTCAACATGGAGTATCTATAGTTATCATTTCCTCTAGGGTATGAACCACTAAAATTTGATAAATACAAGGGTAAAAGAAACCCTAAGGCTCATTTAATAGAATTCTTTATTGTTTTATAGCTAGTGGATTACATTAACATATACCTCTTACTTATTTTTCTTTAAATTATAGTAATATAGTCTTTGGATTGGTTTCTAAAATTGTTAAAGAATTCCATATCTAATTTTGATGACCTCTTAAACAAGTTTATGCAACATTTTTCCTATAATCTCAAAAATGAGATTTTATTGGTAGAGATAAAGGCTTATTGATTGAAAATTCCCTTATTAACAAAGGGATTGTTAATATTACCTCATTTACTCAAAATAATAAACAAACCCAAAACATAGGATAAATTTAGAACCAAAACCAAGTCTAAATACAAGCATCCACACTAGCCCAGACAAGTAATTATGAAAAATCCAAGTAATTAAATCATAAAAAGAATGTTGTTGGAAATTAAGTAACTAATTCATGTCATGTCCAAATGGTGAAAACATTATTTACTCAACCAATGCCATAAATACAACTTACTCCTCATCAGCAACCCATTCAACAAGTATAACCTTTATAACAACCTAGACCTGTTCAACAAATGCAGTAACCATTACCTTTACAAAACCCACCTCCAAGGAGAAATGTGCCTACTCATCGAGTCTTTAGTAACCTTGGAGAACCCATTAAATCCATCTTTCATAAGCTATCCACCACTAACATGATTAATTATCTAACTTCGAAGCATTATTCTTAGGGCATTCTTTATCTAGACTGGTACTAAGAGAATGAGTCTTATGAATACCATTATGTTCATGGACATAATCTATACCATTGTGTGCAAATCAAACATCTCATTGAAAATATGTTGAAAAATAGAGAGATTACATTTGATATTATGGCATCTACATCCAATCAAAACCTAAGTATTTACCCAAATCCTTTTTCACAACATAATAATAACCGCAAATAATAGCAACATCAAAGGCCAAAATAACAACAGTAATAGTATCAAAATTTGTGACAACAATAGCAATTTTAGTAGAAATAATAACAATGTCAACCGAATGGAACGAACCAAGGCTAGAATGATTCCAATACCCAACATACTTACCATGCAGTTGCACATGACTAAAACAAAGTTGTAGGTCATATTGTGGGATTTCATGTTTCCACCATCACCATTAATCCAATACCAAGTGCTAATAAAATAGGACCATTTATAAACAATTCCAATCAACCCATCTATGTCAGTGATCCTTCCTTGACTTGGGACCACAAATAATCACATCAATAAATAGGGATTACTATTTTAGTAACTTATAATGATAACTCATCATTGCCCTCTGACCACAAACAAGTGCACCAACAATCGAGACTTATCCTATTTAGTCCCTCTCTAACATCATTTTATAGTAATAATGTTCCTTTATCTAATCCCAATTGTTTGATCATAACTTGGCAATCAAATTTTACCATTATAGGCCCAAAACTAGTAGCCACTAAACCCATCCAGCCCATCATTCTAGATAGGAATAATCCATATACCATTGTTAAGGAAAATACATTTGATATTATGTAATAACTTCAAAAGATGCCTCATAAATGTATTTTGGATTGATGTATATATTTCATGCAAATTATTCCCTTTCACCTTACAATATGATGCATACAACTAGTTCCTTAACCATAAAGATAATATAATAACATCATGAGATAAATGTCATAATACATTTATTTCATAATTTCGACATGTTACCAACCCTAGTGTAGTATATAATCATTTTTATAGTGTGAAAAAGAAACCCAATAAACCAATTATATATTTTAATGCAAGATTACAAAAGATGTATAGTCATATAGCCATTATGTATAGACCAACTAATTAATTATCTCTAGAAATTTAAAATAATGTCTTAGATTAAATGACTACAGTGTTTTTATGCAGGGCACATAATATATATATATATATATATATATATATATATATATATATATACATACATACATTACCTAAGGCTTATCATGAAGCCATCAATGTTAATTTTTAATTAAATCATTATTTTTAAGTTGTGGCCATACCCAACATCAATCCAAATTTCCTATCCTTGATTAAATTTACAAATGTAAATGATAATGGCATGGTCACCAATAAAAACTAGTTCCTCACATTTTTTACTTTAAGTCATGTTACATCAAACTAGAATGTAAAATTTATAGATAATCATGTATCCATATTTAATTAGTAGAATCATATTCAAGCCATATTCTCTGCCAAGTGTCACCATCCGTAGGAGCCTGACATGTGCCTCGAACATTTCCATAGTATAGCTAAAGAGCAACAGAGATTGCCACATGTCTTTTGTTGAAGTAAGCAAAGATCAACACATGTCCCTGTGTTCCTTTTAAAGTTACTCAGGTAAGAGATGTTGTGGGTCTTATTTTCTTTCAAGTTATTGAGATTTTGAGGAAGCGGATGGTGACAAGTGTCAAAGGCAAAACTATCCTGAGCCAAGACACAAAAGAGTATAAGTTATGTGGAAAACGCCACGTGTCTTCAATAGTTACTGCAAAACATGACAAGTGTCATCCTCTAGGTATAATGGCTAGTCAGAATATGCAAGGTGGTTTCTCTACTAAGAAAGCATTGATGTTTAATAGATCCAATTATGATTTGGATTTTTTACATATATCTGCCATCCATAAGAACATATTAACAAAGTTTGTAGCCTAATCCCAAGTTATAAATGACCTATCTCCAAATAAATTCTAAGATTTGGTTGGACATATAGCCCCAATCTAACAATTGACCTTTGACCAAAGTAATATGTCATCCCTTGGCCTTCTCCATAATAATTTTTTGTACATTAAAGTTGTAATAGCATGGCACAAAGTGAAATGTGTCCTCATAGATAATAGATTAGGCCTAAGTATTGTGTCTCTAAAACTCATCAAGCATCTTGGATACATAATAGTTGATATTCAACCAAAAATAATCACTATTAAGGCCTAAACAATAAAGAGAGGGAATTATAAGGCACCATCATCATACCAGTTATTGTTGGGAACTTGACCCATGATACACTTTGTCATGTGTTAGAACTATACCTATCTTATAATTTTCCTTTGGGTAGAACTTGGATACATGAAATTTGTATAATCCCTTCTACATTGCACTAGTGTCTCAAGTTATCTCATTCAAATATGGAGGTCACCATGAATAGATATTTAAAACATTATGAACATTTCAAACATTTAGAGGTAGAGTACAAAAGCTATAACTATCTCTTTGGCTTAGGTCTGGTTCCCAAAAAGAATAAAGGAAAATAAATACTCATTAACCTACTAGTGGCCAATTGTATCGACCCAAATAGGCTTGATTCATCTTCCCATATGCCACCTCTTAAATTATTTAATCATTTTACCATCTCACCCATGGGCCAAGAGAGTATTTTACCCATGATACATTTCACATTTCCAATCTTCCACAGATCCCCAAGTCTTATAGAAGACCTAAAGCCAAGCTAACTTTTCATGGAATATTAATGGAAAGGAAAGGTTAAACTCCATAGTATAGCTCCTATCATTTTCAAACTAGCCATTAGCCAAGAATAAGGCCCACTTGTTAATGATGAATCTTAATTATATAATGACAAATTGGTTGATTATTTAAAAAATGCCAAATACCCCATTCCTAATAAGATCATGGAGAATCAAGCCTATGAGGGAGGAGGACTTAGGCCAGATCAGTAGGGGAATCTTGAGCCAATCTATATAACTTGGTACAAAGGAACATATTGGCTTAGATTTAAACCACCTAGGGGTGACCCCATGTATCTTATTCATGTTCTAATGCCAATGACTAGTGATGATGATGGTAGTAAATCAGATTTTGATCATAGCATTTATGAAGACCTTACCAATACCAATATGTTTGACACCCATGCCATTTGTACCCTTAACCCAATTATTTTTAATAGTTTTCTTCCTCTTTATCACCCTTAACTTATAACTAGGACCAACAATAATCCATAGTGCTTATAGATGACTTTAAGAATGATGAGGCCTTTTGTGTTTTTATAGGCCTAAGAGACAATGTTCTATTGGGATACCAAAAATAAGATATATCTATAAAATTGGATCCTATAGACTATTTTGGATAACTAATGAAAACCCTTAGCCATAAAAAAATAAATAAAACATTGAGGTCCTAAAGTGAAAACCTCTTTGAGGCACTTTTGGACCAAGGTAAAAGTAAAGAAAATGGCTAGTCTTCTAGTGAAAACCTATTTTAGGCACCATTAGACTTGGGTGTTCACCTTTATTCAAAAATAACTCAGGAGACCACCAAAGATGAACTTTATTTTGGGTCTGAGTTCAGTTCTAAAGAATAGCATGCCTTTGACCTAATTATCCAAGAGTTTCTAATAGTGTTTGTCACATGGCCATCCCTTCTATTGGGAAATTTAGATTTGTCTTGTTTAGGATAACTTTAAGAGCTAGACTAAATAGAGGATTATGTAGTTATAGGTCAATTCAAATCATTGCCAACCATTCTATAAAATAGATCAAATATCCTTGTATAAGACACTATAAAAGTCAACATTAGGACTCTAAACAACCCAATATGAATCAAATTAGGTGCATCCCTCACTAAGGAGGAACATGAAATATTTACAACACTTTTGAGGGAATTTGTTGGCATATTTTGTTGGTCTTACTCAGACATGTGAAGTATGAACCCTGCCTTAGTTGTACACCACCTTGTTATACATCTTGATGCCAAACCTATGAAACAAAAATTGTGCAAGATGTATCCTTGTATTGATGTATTAGTAAATAAAGAGTTATAAAAACCCTTAGAAGTGGAATGCATCTAACTGATCAATTACATGGAGTGGATCTCAAATATTGTGCTAATTAGAAATAATCTATAAGGAATCATATCTTCATTGATTTTAGAGATATAAACAAGGCCTTCCCCAAGGATGACTTTCCTCTACCAAAAATTTCCATGATAGTTGGCTCCACAGTGGGATATGAAATGTTTTCACTAATGGATGGATTTTCAAGATATAAATAAATCTAGATTACACCAAAATACCAACACAAAATAGCATTCACCACTCACTGGGGAACATTTTGCTATTAGTTTATGCCATGTGGTCTCAATAATGCTAGGGGCATGTACTAAAGAGACATGACCATCATATTTCATGACATGATGTATAAAATTATTGAAGACTATATAGATGACATAATGGGTAAATCAAAGACTCATGTATATCATTCATTTGTACTATGGATAATATTTGAGAGGATTCCTGAATACAAGGTCATACTTAATCCTAGGAAGTGTGTTTTTGGTGTTACCGCTAAAAAACTATTAGGCTTCATTATCTCTCACAAAGGCATTAAATTTGTGCTACCAAAGTACAATCCATTACTAAAATGTTATCACCTTCTAATTTGAATAAGATTCATAGTTTGCAAGGCAAGATCCAGTATATCAAAGGCTTCATATCATATTTGGTCATTAAATTCCATCCATTTACATATTTGCTGAAGAAGGGTGTCACTTTTCATTTGGATGAATAATGCCAAAAATATTTTCATTACCTTAAGGACTATCTTTCCAATCCACCTATTTTACCACCTATTCTAGGAAATTCATTCCTAGGGTACCTATCAACCACAGACAAAGCTCTGGGGTACTTCTAGCTTAGCATGACAATAATAAAAATAAACATATTGTGTACTATTTAATCCCTACATTGGTTACATATGAACACAACTATGTACCCATATAGAAATCCTATTTAGCTATGGTTTGTATAGCCTAGAATATATGGCATTACATGCTAAACAACAAGACCATGGTTATTTTCAAAGTAGATCCACTCAAGTATCTACTATCTAAGATAGTTTTACAAGGCTACATGGCTAAATAGATCATGCTTATAATTGATTTTAAGATATTATACGTCAACCAAAAGGCTATAAAGGGATAAGTACTTGAATATCAACTTGATGAAGCTCCCCTTATAGATACTGAACCTCTAACTTTTCAATTCTTAGATGAGTCCATTATGACCATCATTGAAACACCCCCTAAGGAAGAGCACTAGAAGATATATTTTGATGGATCATTTACATCACATGGATTGGGGGTATTCCTATTGTTTATTACACCATAGGGGGATCTTATCCTTCAATAATTTTGTATCAACTTTTCTTTTACTAACAACATGATTGAATATTTGAATATTCAACATCTCAAATTTTATGGTGATTATAAGTTAATCATCAGTCAACTTACAAACCACTTTTAGACCAAAGATGACAATATGGTACAATACAAGGCCATGATTGATGTTCTCAAACTATAGATTATACATATAGTTTGAACACATTCCAAGGGATAGTAATATGATATTGGATGCCATGGCTACCATTGGTTCTTTGATCTACCATGCCAACAAGAAAAAAATATATCAATTCCTCATTGAAAATCTTCTAGTGTTAGCTCATGATCCTTTAACTATTGCAATGATATGTGATATTGTTGGTCCTAACTCTATATAGTATTCAGATCTATTTACATACTTTTATGACCATATTATGCCACCAAACTTATCACACAAACAAAAAAGGGCCTTTACCAACTAAGCCACATGATATACTTTACTTGTCCCTACCCTTTGCCACTATAACTTTTATGGACCTCTACTTCATTTTTTAACTTCATCCAAATCAACATTAGTGTTATGGGAAGTTCATGAAAGAGTATGTGGAGCCCACACCATTACAGCCAACCTAGCCAAAAATCTCCTAAGTATCAGATATTATTATCCAACTATGGATACATATGAACTTGTGTATGTTAAAATATGTGACACGTGTCAAAGGTATGCCAATCTGATTCATACCCCACCAAAAGCTCTAAAACTAATTCTTACTCCATGGCCATTTACAATATGGGGATTGGATCTCATCAGGAAGATTAACCATACCTCATCTTATGGCCATAAACACATCCTTACCACTACTAAATATTTTATTAAGTGGGTTAAAGCTATACCCCCTACTTAGGTGACTAGAAAATAAATTTCTAATTTCATCTTCAATCACCTCATTTGCCACTATGGTATCCCATCAAACATTATATTTGATAATAGTGGATCATTTAAGAACAAAGATGTCAAAACATTGTGTGTTGAGTATAACATTACTTAACATTTTTCTATGACATATTACCCACAAGGTAACAGCCTAGCAAAAGCATCCAATAAAACCATTGTCAACATATTTACAAATATTGTCAATGATGTTGGCCCTGATTGACACCTCTAAATAGTTTATGCCCTCCAGGCATACCACACTAATTAATATACCCCAACCAGATCCACTCCATGTTCCATAGTTTATGGTACTAAGGCCATTTTCCCATTGAGGTCAAGTTGCCTTCTCTATGCATCTCACTAAAACACATCTTAGATGATGAAGATTACCAAGTAGCACTCCTGCAATAACTAGAGTTACTTGATGAAAAATGCATGGTTACTATCAATAGCCTTCAATCATACTAGAATAGACTTCGTGACCACTACAACTAGTGTGTCAAACATAGAGAGTTCCATCTTGGGTGTCAAATTCTCAAATAAAACCAAAAGAGTACCATAGCTGAGAAGAAGAATAAAGGAAAGTTGAAACTTGGTTGGATAGGCCCCTATATCATTATTGAAAACTATGGCTCCAGAGTATATAGGATTACTACACTAGATGGGGATGAACTTGATGGGTTGATGAACATTATACACCTTAAGCATTACATCATTCAAAAGACCTATAGTATATTTTATGAGGCTCATTTATATTGTACCATATTATGATCTTCTTTATAGTATACCCTATACTATTCTACCATACCTTCCCTATCAATCAAATATTATTTTTACCCCCTATCCAACCCATTTAAACTTAGTTATATTCTATTGGTTTATCAAGAACCTTCAATGAGAGGATTTAGATCAAGTTTCAATAGTTGATTTAGTATTCTAGATAGAGGATGTATTTTGGACAGGTATGACAGTGGTTTGGCAATTGCATCCTTCATTTCTTGTTTTCTTGCATTACCAATGTTCTTTATTCTAACCACCTTTGGGCAAATCAGTATTTCACTCTGTGTTACTAATTATAACCACCTTTGGGAAAATTAGTACCATTTACCTATGTCCTCATTTCCTAATTATAAACACCTATGGGAAAATTAGGAACAACACCTTTATCAAGACTTAAAGTCTCACCTTTCCATTCATATGTCATACTATGCCATTTACCTAATTTTCAAACATGTTGCTACCTAGTTAATTTTTTTCATTAAAAGGTAGAACTATAGTGACTTGAGGTCTTAATGGGACTATTTATGCAATTGTCGATTCACATGGAGGTCATCTCAGTCACCCTTTGCCACGCTCTCACTATTTTGTGAGAAATTTTCAAGTTTGAATGATCTCATAATTTTGTGAGTTGGACCATTTAGTATCTTGTCATTTTCCATCAAGTTAATCTATATATAAAATTCCAAAAATATTCAAATATGATCTACAAAATCCTAAAAATCATTTTTGACTGCTTATTTGCCTTAAGCATTCTAGGACCCCTAGCTAATTCACAAGAAACCACTTGTCATTTAGTTTATCCATCCTTGTTAGCCCCTCAGTCTTACGCTCTCACCATTTTTTGAGTTTTCATTATGCACATTATGTATTCAAATTTAATACATTAATGACTGCTAGGATTTATTTAATGATCTCATCATTTTATGATCCCATTCTCATATTTCCTTTATAACACAATCATGTTTCTTATAAATAATCATTTTATTTTATCCCATCTCCTAGGATAACTACATTTGGCATAAATTTTATGTTGGACCTTGTGTCCATGAAACTATGTAGGTAGCATCCACTTGCCTAGGGCATATGGACTCAACTCATCTACCCCTTCCTTTTCTTTTATTCCCCCCATTTTGTTTATTTTTTTCATTGCCTCTTATAACCTAGGGGCAATGATCATCATCTTGTTTATTCTCTATTTGTTCTAACATTATGATTAACCATTGATTATCTTTGTTTTATTTTTGTTCACATTGTTCTATTTTGTTATGTCTTTCTTTTTATTTACTAGTATTTTGATGTGATTTTAGTTTGTTGGTGTTTTTATCTTTCTATTTGTTTCTTTCTTTCCCTGTTTATTTTCTTTCATTTTTGTGCCTTAATATATCTACATTCATTGGGTGATTCCTTGTGCATTATACTTAAGTCCATCCATATTCATACATCAACATTTTCATCATGGTTTTTATCATTGGTTCATTATTTTTTATTTTTTATAGATCATGTGTCAATATTTATGCATATTTTAGCTCCATTATCATGGTGTTTTATATCATGATGCATACCATCATGTGCTACAACAAAAATTAGCTCAGGATATCTTACAATCAATGAGGTTGCAATACTTCTCCTTGGCACCTATAAAATTCTTAATATATCCCAATCATTTCCCAAATATAGAGTAATTAAGTTACAAAAGAATGTTAATCCTTGCTAGTTAAGACGTGCATCTTCATATTAGTAGGTAGCCCAAATTCATCTTTCTCCTTTGTACCATATTACTCTTCCTCAATGAGTATGGATTGATTTTATAAGCCCCATTATATAATTTTCCATATTATCCCACTTGTAATACCAATTAATATTAATTACCTTTGGGAAAATCATTGTGTTTCGATCATACATGTCATGATAATTATTCTAACCACCATTGGGAAAATCATTGTTTTTAATTTTAACCTATTGTGATAATGATTATAACTACCTTTAGAAAAATAATTATGTGATTGTTTATTTAAATGTTAATGATTATGACTATATTTAGGCAAATTATTAGCTCTATATGCCTGATTGGGGCATGTTTTTATTATGCTAATGATTCTAACCACCTTTGGGAAAATCATTATCTCTATCTACCCAACTAGGGCATATTTTTATTTTACCAATTATTATAAATACCTTTTGGAAAATAATTATTTTCCTTTTAATGATTATAATTACATTTGGGTAAATCATTCTCTTGTTACCCTTATCCTTTGGCTAATGATTATAACCACCTTTGGGCAAATCATTATCATTTTTCTAAGTTGTGTCAATGATTATAACCATTTTTGGGCAAATCATCCCTTTTATCTACCCAATTGGGAGATCTCATTGTGCCACTAATTATAACCACGTGTGTTCAAATTAGCCTTTTCCACCCACTTTTTACCTTTTGGTCACATCATTTTATTTGTTTTGAGGGACCGATCACCAACCTTATTTGCCAACCACTCCTTTGAGGGTACATCTAGAGCTCATTCATTAATGTGAAAATCATTAGGCATACATGACATTTTCATTATTTTATAATATATTATTGTGCCTATAGCTTTTAATGCCTTCCCAAATAGGATCAAACTATATATATCTAATTCTGACCATAACTAGCTTCCGATCAAACTTCAGACTAAGTCCTAACAACCATTGAAAATTAAGCTTAGGAATCACTTAACATCCCAATTATTTTTATGCATCATTAATCAATGCTCAAAATCATGTTGAGGCATCCTTATTTGGGATAATATCCCATATACAATAATAAAGTCACACATATTCATCCCCAATCACCTTATGACATAACAACTATCAATTTGGCCTATGGACCCATTAAGCAGGGAACTTGATCAAATCTTGAAAGAGATAAAATTCTAATAAAATTTAATTATATAATTAAACAAGATTAAATTCTTAGTTGAATTATCCATTTATAATTAATGAACATCTAAAAATAGAAATTCCAAATATCAAAATATCAAGCCTTTTTATAATTGCCTTTATGAGTTATCAATCTCTTCCAAAATATCCCAAAATATCTAATTTTAGATCCATGCCTACTAATTTAAAATAATAATTACATGACAAATTTTAACCCAACTAGAGTTCATCTTAACTCACCTAGGGTTAGTTTGAACCCATTTCATGTTTAAACTCAACCTTAACTCACCTTGGGTGACTGTTAATTCTTAAGGCTATAAACACAAGGCCATGTCTTTTGAATTCTAAGTTATTTTGGTGTAAATTTATTATGCATAAATATATTTTAAAATATCTTTTGGTGGTTTTATAATGAATAAATACCTTGAAATTATTATTACCATTCTCAAATATTAAGCCAAATAATCAAATCAAAGTTTTCAAGGAAAGGTGAAGCCGACAAAGCTCTATTGATGAAGATTTCTTGATGCACAAGTTGTTCAAGCCATTCAACAAGTCATTTGGATCTCCTAGGAAGGTAAAAGAGTGTATTTTTTATGTTTTAGTTATGTTTTCATATCTTTTTTTGTTACTTATTCTCTCCCTAGTGTCTAAGCTAGTGGTGTTAGGATTTTAGTGTATTTATTTAAGTTTTATTTCTTGGACTAACATAAGACTAACCTCCCCTCTACGTTATTCCTTATCCATAATTCCTCTTATAATGCTAAGGCCTCATAACAAAGAGATAAAAATGATTTTAAAGTATTTTAAAGTAGACTTTATTTCAATTCATAAATGAAACCTTGAGCAAAGACATATTTCACCTCTAAATCTATGGGTTGGTTAATTAATTGACACATACTAGTTTTAAATCATAACCTGTAATCACAAACTTTCTCATTTTTACCTTGGTGTAAAGAGGGTAAATTTTCATAATTAAACCTAGGTCATTTATTTTCAATATATTAAATAAAAAAGGCTTCTTTTATCTCAAGATAATTAGGTAAGGATCCACCGAGAATATATTCAAATTAAGTAAGCGCACATCCCTCTAAGGTTTTTGGAAATAATTTTACTATTAATCATCTACCATTATATCCAGTCATGGTCTCACAAAAGGCTTTAAGGTGTAAATAAGGGTTGCCACTTCCATCAAATATGTAAAATGTAGGGGTTTGTAAGCTTGGAGATAGAGGTAAATATAATATATTACACATAATAGGCTTACCAATAATGGCATTAGAATTAACCCAAGTGTGATATGATTTACTTTCTAAGGATAAACAGTGTACTTGCTCTTGTAAAGGAATTATAAAATGAATTAATGAAATGAACTCTTGAGAAGGCATAGTAAGATTTTTGAGAGTTTCATATAAGGGTTGAATTATTTTTTTATCTTATGCATTGGTACACTATTGACAATAAGAGAATATGCCTAGGAAAATAGTATTCCCTAGAGATGGTTGATTATGGATATTCATTAAATTTTAATATATCATGTATAGGAGATGTAAAATTATGAGTACTAATATCCTCTTATTCACATATTTTAATTTTTAAGGGATAATGAGAGATATAATTACAAGGCGTATGTAATGTCCCATCACTAGGATAAAATAATGGATAAGTATCTATATTACGATTAGAAGGAACATGGTCATCAACACTAGAAACATAATCACCATCATACCAATCTACATCATAATCACTATAGTTATGATGGCAACAAGGAATATAAATAGGCATATTTTTGCTTTATATTATGGGTGGCAAGATGGGAATAGGAAAACTATGATATGTAGGTATACTAGCTATAGGATGTAAATAAGGAGATATGATATCATCACTAATAAGTTTATATTTAGACTTATATATTTAAGGGTAAGGATATTATTCATAAATAACCTCATTTTTAGGAAGTGACAACCTAGGATAGAGTAGATAATCGAAACTAGGATGCACCTTATTCTCTAAATTAGCTTTTAATGGAGTACATAACATAATGGTATGAGTGGAATTGAAGTGTTCATTCATAGATAAAGTTAGAGAGGAAACTATAGATATGAACAAAGAATAATCAAAAGAGAAACCCAAAATGGTGTCTAAGTAATGCATTAAAGAGGAATCTAGAGGTGTAAAAGAGGACTCTAAAGGAAAATTTGAAGAAGCATTTGTAGTTATCATCAAATAAAGATCAAAAGAGAGACCCAAAAGGGTGTCTAAGGTATATACCAAAGAGGAATATAAGGTTTATCTAAAGAGGATTCTAAAAGACAATCCAAATATGAATCCATGGGTGTGATCAGATAAGGATCAGAAGAGAGGCCCAAAAGGGTGTCTTAAGGATGTACCAAAGAAGAATTGAGAGGTGTATGTAAAGAGAACTCTAAAGGAGAATATGAAGAGGAATATTTATTGGTGATCAAAGGGAAATTTTTAGATTAATCTAGGATATAATCTAAATATTTCTATGGAAATGTGATTAAAATAGATACCAAAGAGGAATCTAGAAAGGAACACAAAGGGGAATATAGAGGTATAATCAAAGGTAAATCCAAAGAATTACCCAAAAAGGATCTAAAGGATGATCTAAAGATGAATCAAAAGGTGCATATTGATCCTTTGGGATAAAGGTATAATTAGATGTTTCAAATTCAAATAGATTGTATGCATTAGAATGATATTAATTCACAAAATAAGCAAAAATACAATAATATATCACAATGATAAGGAGATATATCAAAAAATATGAATAATAGATAAGCCACTTCAAGGGGGAAACCTCCCAAATGCTTGAAATAATAAATTAATGCTTAGATATGATGATGAACAACTAACCCTACCTCCTATATATAGTTGACCAAGGACATTGACAACCCATAAGCTGACCTAATAAGCATATAAATGCATAGGTAAATGTAAAATAATATACAAAAGGGTTATTCAAGCCACAAGTCAGCTACACATATCCCTAGACATGCCAATGGTTAAGGGAGTATCATGCCCTTCCTATTCAAAATAATTTTGTCTTCATCTTTTAATCAATCTAAAATGTTGTTTCATAAAGGATTCATCCTCTTAGGTATCATATTTATAATGTAGATTATTCCATTTGATTAGATACTCTATAATCAATATAGATTATAACTACTAGTACGCATTTGAAGGAACACTTTAGGATCAAGAATAACCCTCCCTTCCTCATATAATTCTAGTAACTTATTTTTAGTGGTAAATATGTGTCGAATGACCTTCTTGAGGCTAGATACATGAAATAATAGATGAATGTGAGTGGATGGAGGAAATTCTAGCTTATAGGCCACACTACCAATTTTTTGCAAGATCTGATAAGGGCCATAATACTTGGGAGATAGCTTGTTATCCTTTTTCTATTACTTCAAGGACATTTGACTATATGTATGAAAGTGAATAAAGACCCAATCACCAAATTCAAAATTCCTCTCACTCCTATGTTGGTCTACCTATTGCCTCATATGATTTTAGGACAAAGCTAAATTTTCACACAAACTAGAAAAGACTTCCTATTGATGTTGAAGGTGTTCCTCCTCTACACTCACCTTTGGGTGGGCCTTCAAGGGTGAAGTGAGGGATGGAGGATGGTATCCATAAAATTCCATAAAAGGATACATTTTGGATAAACTATGCACTGAAGTATTATACCACCATTTAGCTAAGGGTAGCCATTGAACCCATTTATCCTATTTATCTAAAACAAAGCAATGAAGGTACCCTTCCATACACTTATTGACTACCTTAATTTATCCATAGAATTGAGGATGATAAGATGAGCTATGAGCCAATTGAGTTCCCAAACATGAAAATAATTCTTTCCAAAAATTACTAGTGAATATGGGATCTTGATCATTGATAATAATTTTGGGAGTACCATGCAATTTATGAATGGTATTGAGAAAGGAAGAAGCTATTGTACTGGCCACCAATGATTGAAATAAAGAATAAAAATGAGCATACTTTTTGAGTCTATCCATAATAACCATGATAACATTTATACCTTTAGATCATGGTAACCCAGTAATGAAATCCATAGATACATCTTCCCATCATTGACTAGGGATGGATAAGGATTGTAAAAGACCTAAGGTTTTAATGGTTTCACCTTTATTTTGATGATAGAACATACATTCAGCCACATTTTTATATACATTCCCCTTGAGTCCTTTCTAAATTAAATCCTTCTTGACTCTATGATAGTTTTTCAAAAAACTTGAGAGACCACCAAGTGGAGATGCATGAAGTTCTTGAAGGATTTTTTGTTTGATAAGAGAATTATGACATAGATATAATCTATCTTTATACCATAATGCATTCCTATTACATGTAAACTTTTCAATCCCATCTAAATCTTACTTCATATTTTGAAATAATGAATGGGTAGTACTATCATTCTCCCATTTTGGCATTGTTTCCTTAATCCAGTCTACCTACCAAATGGTCATGGCACATAATAATGTGTCAACTAGTTCATCTCTCCTGGATAGTTTATCAGCCACCATAATTTATTTTCCTTTCTTATAGACTATTTAAAAATCAAAACCTAACATTTTCATCACCCATTTTTGTTGTTCTTTAAAATATAACCACTATTTAAAAAAATATTTACGACTATCATGATCAGTCTTTGCCTAAAAGTGATGACCCAATAGATAAGGTCTTTATTATTTAATTGCACATAAAATAGACATCATCTCTTTCTCAAAGATGATTTTGAGCCAATTTTTACCCTTTAATTAACTAATTTCAAAGGTAATGGGCCTAAATTCTAGCATGAATATTATACCCATACCATATCTAGATACATCACATTCAACCACAAAAGTTTTAGAAAAATCTAGAGTACCCAATACAGGGGTAGTGCAAAGAGCCATTTTCGGATGTGAAAATACCTTGGTAGTTATATTAGTCCATTGGAAGGAGTCTCTATTCAATAAGGAAGTGAGCAGTGTTGTAATACTACCATAGTGTTTGACAAGAATTTGAATGTAACCAATTAACCCCATAAATCCCCTTAGTTGCTTAAGTGTCTTGTGAATCTTCCACTCCATGAAGGCCTGGATTATTTTAGGATCAAATTTTACTCCCTCATGTGATATAATATGACCAAATATTCCACTTCCCAGACTCCAAAAGCACATTTGGATAGTTTAGCATACAACTGATGTTGTTTGAGAACTGAGAGTACCTATTTCACATGTTGCAAGTGGTCTTCCCAATTTTTGCTATAAATAGGGATGTCATCAAAAAACACAAGTACAAAATTTCTCAAAATGGCATAAAACCCATATTCATAAAACTCTAAAATGTGAATGGTGCATTGGTGACACCAAAAGGAATGACCAAAAATTCATAATGGCCTTTGTGAGTACAAAAAGTTGTTTTAGGAAAGTCCTCCTCATGGATCTAAATTTGATGATACCCAGATCAAATATCTAATTTGGTAAAATAAATAGCACCATGTAATTCATATAATAAATCATCAATTATAGGAATAGGAAATTTATCTTTTATAGTGAACTTGTTGATATCTCTATAATCTAGGCACATTCTCCAAGTTTCATCCTTCTTTCATACCATGACTACTGGAGAAGAATATACACTTTGATTATGGTTAATGGTTATTTCCTCCAACAACCCTTGTAACATTTTTTAAATTTCACTCTTATAGGCATAAGTTTATCTATATTGTCTAATTTTGGGTGGCATACTTCTGGTAATGAGTCTGATGACATAATCATGGGTACGACTAGGAAGAAGACCTTTTGTCATGGGACCAAAAATAACTAAATGTTCATCTAAGATTTGTTATAAATTAGGATGGGTAGAATCTTTATTTTTTGAACATCAATGGAAAATAAGTGCACCACAAATCCTTTAGCATCTTGGTCATTTGATGTTAACTAACCAATTATGGAGATTTAATTCTTAATCCCCATAATTCCACTAGATTGCCTTTAGAATAAAAATGCATGAATACTTATTGGAAATTCATCTCAATAGTACCCAATATGGTAAGCCATTGTACTCCCAAAATAATGTTAGTCCCACCCATAGGAAGAGTAAACATAGGATAATCTAGAAAATATTCCCCCATTACTAACTTAATACTATGGCATTTTCTAAAATAATTAATTATACCACCATCTACAATCATGACTTGAAATTTTGGGGTTGGGTAGATGAAACAATTCAAATTAGTATCCAGCTTACTATTGATAAAATTATGTGTACTACCTGAGTCAATCAACACCATGACCTTATTTTTCTAAATGAAACCCACCACCTTAAGAGTCTAAGGAGTAGAAATACCTGTAAGGGCATGGTAAGAGATAGTAGGTTGAGAATCTATAGCTTCATCCTTAGGTCTTTCAAAACCTTCACCAAATGCCTTCTCATCTTCTTCATCCTTGTTGGCACCTTCAATGTAAAATAGCTTCTTTTTAACACATCAATGACATTTGCTCCATTTATTTTCACAACCATAGCATAACCCTTTAGCACACTTCTCCTTAATTTTTTGTGATGTCAATATGTTAGGTTGAGGTAGTGATGGAGTTAGAAAGGTTTGTTCCTAGCTAGTAGTGAAAGGATGACATTTTCTCATCTCTTTTTATTATACTAAGTGTGCCCTTGGTATAGCTTTGGATACCTTTATGGGGTTAAACATATGAACCTCTAATTGATTACTATCTTTTAGTCCACCCAGAAAAAGGTTAGTCAAATTTGGCTCAGTGATGTCCTCCACATATAAGGATAGATTCTAAAAATGATGAATATACTCCTTCATTTTTCCTATTTGTCATAGTTTGGCTAACTGGTTAAAGTAGTTTTCATAAACATTATCTTGATAGTGAGATATCATTTCATTAGAGAGTATTTACCATGTAACAAGAGTACCAATCTTATTTTTGAGTACACAACCAATATTCAAGTAAATGGCTCATGTTCTAGATACAGAGACACCACTACCACCTTTTGAGAGCTAGGATTTTAGTGTAGATCAAATAGATTTTCAATTTGAGTGATCCAAGTGAGTGGATCTTAACCATCAAACTTGCACAAGTCCACTTTTGGCAATATCAATTTCATCCCCATATTGGTAGTATTAGTGTTGAGAGGAGGAGGACCAAAAGGAAAAAGTGGAGGGTTTTTTAATGGAAAATGAGATGAAATGGTAGCCAGTTGTGTCATTATCTATTATAACTGATTATTCACACCATTAAGGTCCCCTTTCACTGCAAACATTTGAGTTTGGACTTGCACATATTTCTATGTCAATCCATGTAGATTTGACTAAATTTGAGAAATCATATCAAAGGTTTTGGACTCCATGTCATCCCGTAAAGTATTTTTAGGGGTATCTTGCCCTTTCCCCCATCTGTGAGTGTTAGGACCAATCATAAGAAGGATTGATGGTGAACCTTATTTTACTTCATTGACCCAAATTTAACCATGAATTTTTTTAAATATGTTTGCCTCAAATCAAAAATATAAAATAATATACCCAAACTAATTTTTTCCAAGATTTCCAAAATGTAAATAAATTTGAAAAACTCTACAAATTACAAATTGAGTGAATTTATGAAAAACACTAAAATGGTTGTAAATTTAAATAAAAACCAAATGATCTAAAATTATAATGGAAGATTGCTTGAATTATTTATCAACTCTATTAAAAAAAATTGTAGATAAATTCTCAACCATTTGTGAGATATATTCAAATGTCAAGATCTAGGGTTTTTAACCTGATTATGGCCCAAATCATTGTTATGATACCACTTGGAATGATATTACTTCACCAAATAAGAATAATATATAAATATATCATAATTATATGGAAATATAGTAGGAAATATGAATAATATATAAGCCACTTCAAGGGGGCAACGTCCCAAATGCTTCCAATAAAAAATGAATAATCAGATATGATGATAAACAACTAACCTTACCTCCTATTTATAGTCTACCAAGGCCATGGACAACACATAGGGTAGCCTACTATGCATATGAATTCATAAAGAAGTTTAAAATAATATGAAAAAGGGTTATATAATCCATAAGTTAGCTACACATATCCCTAGACATGTTCATGGTTAAGGGTGTAGCATGCATCCATGTTTATCACATTCAAAATCATCCATATAATCATCTTCCATAAGGTTTCACCTATTTATATTTGTCCATTCAACTTGGTCATAATAAAAAGGGATGTTGTCATATTGTTTATCCATGATATATGCAATGAATTTTGAATAAAAGAAAATTAAAATGTGTAAAACTAACTATCAATCTAACATATACAATGTAACTAGTGATTAAACACACAATGCAAGAGAAAATGATGGTATGATAGGTAATCTAGGAAAGGGTCTTGAATTCTTTGTAGGTTTTCAGATATACTTTATCATTCATTGATTAGTGTTAACCCAATTTTTTAGAGCACTAAATATAGAGGTAGAGACATGCCTATAGCCCACTAACCCTAGTTTTAAAGTTAATTTGAGAGTAACTTCCCTAGGTGATATGATCCTCTTAGGTGCACCATAAATCAAACAAATAAAAGGATTCATATTGGTGTAAACAAGGGGTCTTAGGAGTTTTTCATATACTATAAGGTATAGGGAAAATAAATTCTTTGTTTAGCTATGTACTATGACTAAGAGTATTAGAGTAAAACCCTCATTCTATTGTGTGTATGAAGAACACTGTGTATCCCTTCTCATCAGTTGTTAAGTAGTTTTAGAACTTCAAGAACATAGTTTCTAAAACAAGAAAAAGTAATGATAAATAAATAAAAAATAAAGAGATTTTTGTGTACACAAGTTTCTAATTTTATAAAATGATAATTTTAACTGAAACCCTAAACCACACAAAAATCAAGAATATACTTTTTCACAATAAAGAACTAAAAATTTTAAGAGATCTATGTAATATTTTAGAAAACTAAGAGAGGTTATTATAGAAAATAATGAATTTACAAAACCCAAAAAATAAATTGAAAATACATTTAACTTTTGATATATAGTTTAACACTTGCTAAAAATATTAAATTATAAATTCTAAGTAATTTATGGAAAATAATCAAATCAATTTTATTTTATTTTAATTTATTATATATAAATAGAAAAAACCTCTATGAATTTTGTAAATTAAGCTATTTTGAACCAGTTATGAAGTAAACAAAGTGCAAAATATACATGATAATTATGGAATACCCCTAGAATATACACAATGTAAAATATATATCTAAAAATAAAATGGCTAACTATTTTTTAAAACTAAGATATGCTTTGCTTAAAATTTGTGAATTTATAGAACGCATAAATTAATTTTAAAATAGATTTATCTGGTTTCACTTATGCAAGCAATTACTAAAAATAAGAAATGATAATTTATGAGTGATTTAAGCAAAAAACAAAAATTTAAAAAAATTATTAATTCATGTATGAAAAATTAAAACCCTTAAATGATTATTCAATAAAAGCTAAAATAACTCAAATATTATATAAAAACCCTTAATGAAGAGTTAGGGTTTCACAATATGTGGGTTCACCAAAATGTTTACTTTATTTTGAATTTGAATAAATCAATAAAATGGAAATAAACTATAGAAACTGATATAAAATGATTCACAATAAAATTTAGTAAAATACAAAACTTCAAATAAGCTAAAAATAATAAATTATAAAAGGGGAATGTTTACTTAACTTAGAATTGGTCAATTTTTTGAATATGTAGGTTATCTTAATATTAAGAACTAGATAATAAAGCTTTGAAAATGTTTACTAATGAAAACAAAGAATAAGAATACATAGGGATAAGTCTATGGAATAGGGACAAGGACACAATGCATTATTGTCCATCTATTATAACTTCGTCCTTACATGTTGTGTTAGATCTGAAGATTTGAGTTTGTTTGCCTAAGTATATTTGACTTATCTTTGTACGAAGCTTAATTTGATATGTGATTGACCTATAAAATCATAATTATAATTCCTACACATAAACTAAATGGGCATTAAATGCAACAATGGGGATGTAGGGTTAAGGGAATAGTCGAGTTGACCTCAAAACCGCCTTTATAGATGAGTAATGCCTACCTAGCCAAAATGGGCCTTAGTTCAATGTAGTTATCCCTCCTATATGTGTGTGTCCAATCATAAATTCAATATTATATGTTATTTTACTTATGAATACCCTTAGCACAAACATGCAAATGATATATTCATCTTATAATCTATAGACAAATTAGATATTGAACATGTATATAACATTGTATAGCTTTTAATCTTTGAGAGTAAGTTTTCCTTTATAATACACTTATTTATATAGATAATTATATTTGAATTTAGGGTCTCATTATCATGTGAAGGGAGTGACTCAAAAGAACTAACAATAATAAGAATGACCATTGCTGACATAGAGACTCAAAAATTCTCTATAGGTTATGTTGGGACAAGTTCATGATACAGGATAAGTTTGTAGTGTGTCCTTGTCCATGTAATGTGGACTTGTCAAAAAGATGAGAAATGAAGATAGATAAATATAGAAGACAATTAGGGGTTCCCATAAACAAAATGTGAGTACATAAAATAGTGACATAGAGAGACTTTAAGAATATAATAAGAGAGAAAATAACAAGACTTGAGATACCAAGTGTTAATGAGCCATTCATCTATCAAAAATAATCCAAATAAATAGACTTATATATATATATATATATATATATATATATATATATATATATATTGTATGCCTAAAGGCATTACATGAAATCACTAAAAAAATCTTGTGACAATTTATGTGTCTACACATTTAAGAATAGATTTTTTAAACTTTCAATGTAGAAACATAAACATGGATGAATATCATTCCCCTTGTATCTATAATATACTGATATATAATGCCAACTAAACTTGTAACTATTTGAAACATGTAAATTATAATTATTTTTCATATGCCCATGCATATAGCTCAATAATATATTAATCTATACTCAATTCAAAAAGTAATGAGAGCACATGCATGTCATATGCCCCCATAATCTAAATTTTTTGAATCATACTATAATTCTAAAAACTATATATTATAATACATTTGAATTTTTTTTAACTTGAATTGTGAAGGCAAGCCCATTATGATGCCCCTATTTTGAGATGAAGGACATAGCCTTCAAGTCAATAATCTAAAAAGAAACTTTTAAAAGATATAATAATGTAATAGTGTATGACCATTTGAAATGTATTACATCATAGTATTGAATATAACATTGAATTACATATGAAATATATATTAGATAGATATAGCATTGAACATAAGTATCATGTGCATGATATGTATCATGACACAAGATAAAAATAGAACAAATGTATGATATGAATCATGGAACCATAATACCAATGTCACTTAATTTGTATATAATGTCAAACATAAGGCCCAAAATCCACATACAAGGGACATGTGAATGTCACACAAACAAACAAGATCAAGGGCCACTCTTAAATGGCATAGTGATGCCATACAATAAAAAACATATATTTTTTGCACACACAAAACATAGGGCCACACACAATAATAAATAAATTCCTAGTTTATCATGTAGTAAGGTAAGAACTTGAAAATAAACATAGATAAAATGAGACTAGTCTACATCAATCATATGTATCGATGCCATTATTAGTAGATATCATATACATGTAACACAATGTGAAGTATGAGTGATTAAAAAAACATTTATATGATACATAGATCAACATGGTATAGAGGTTATGGGTAGATACAATATGTTGAAGTGTTCATGAATAATGAATATATGTCCTAATCATAGTAAGGTTACTAGGTAAAAAGGAAAGCTCGATATAAAATAATAATTTAATAATATGTCATGTATTGCACTCACATACCTTATGAAAAGTAGTGTGTATTTAAAATGAGAAATTCTATCTATTTAACATAAAATAAATAACATATGTAAAGAAGTAAACTAATAACATGAGGAAATTATTTTTAGGTCATGTTTGAATTTTTGATATTTTGGTTTTTTGGATTTTTGAAATATATGAATTTTTTGAATTTTTGAACATATTTAAATTTTATTTTATTTTTTAAATTTTTTGAAATATTTAAACTAAAAATATTTGAAAAGGTACCAAGAATCAAGGCTTCAAATTTATAATAAAAGGGAAGGTTTCAAACAATCCATGACAAGGTGATGAATCATAGTATGGCAAGAAGGAAGGCAAGCAATATACCCCCAATATATGTCTAAAGGAAGCATAGCAATGTAGCACAAATAATTTATATAAATAAGGGTGTACATGCCCCTAATAGGCAATAGACTATGTGTGCTCATGGATTTAATTTTAGTGAATCAAAATTAGTACTAAGAGTCACTTCCATTAATGTTTGCCATTATCTTCCAAGGATTGAATTATATGATTCTAAAGTAAGATCAATGTGAAATAACTTTGAGCATGATTTAGGACCAGGAATGATTGGTAATGTGATATATCCTATACAATGCTTTGAATTTTTATCTTTATTAAGATGTTGTGTATCATACCCAAGATATCTAAGAAGAGTTAGGCTATATATATATTATATTTTTGTATGCAATTAACCACAATATTAATACATTGCTTACCATCTATAAGTGGTTTAATAACAAGAGGTTATAGATAGGAATAATTTTTTTGCCTCTTTTTCAACCATATTATTAGGATTAACCTTAAATATTGATTCTTGTTGTGAAGTGAATTTATTACTAACTATTTTTTTGAAAATAATTTGATCTTTCTTTGGTAGCTTTAGCCTTGAATTTTTCTCAATTTGATCTTTTTATTTCTCTTTTTCACTTTTTCTTGGGAGATGTGATCATTGTAAATTATAAGAAGCATTTGAGTGGAGTGATTGTGACATGTCCTATGATATAGTATTGTAACTATTTAAACTATTTTGTAAATATTGATGATTAAAAATGGGTGATTTTCCCCTATTTTTTATAGAATAAATATCTCTATATTCACCTACTCCAATAGATGTGAATAAAGAATGAGCTTAGTATTCAGATGCATCAATGAGATTGAAATTTAACTTACACAATTGATCATCTATGAATTCTTATGTATCCTCATCATCACTATTATAATATTCCTCAATTATATAATATTTTTTAATTAACCAATGATGGTAGTTCCTAAATAGGTTTTGTTACTTTTGTAAGAGTTTTCAATTGTTTGCTTCTCTTCCTCGATAGGTTCTTCTATTTGTGTAAAACAATTCACCTTTTATGTAGATTCTTTCAGAGGTATTTCTATTTTCTTGGGATTTTGATAACCTATGGGATATATTTTATGTTTATTAATTCACACACTTCATATGTGTGAATTTTTTCCATTAGAATGTGTTGCTCAGTGGTATGGTAAAGACTTATTTTGATTATGTCATTTTAAAATATCAAAAAAGGTGCATCATCAACTAGAATTGTATACTCATGTGGATCATGTAAAAAATTGTTGCATTGATGGAATGTATAAGGTATATCCTCCATCACATCAATTCAATGCCACCATATTATATTGTAGCTGATCAAGTATGACTTGAAAACTAATAGATATCATTTTAAGGCCTAATAGTATATATAATGCAAAAGTTCCCAATATTTGTTTTGGTGTGCTATCAAATCCATGTATAGTTTACTCATTTTTTTATATGAAATCAAAATTGTAAATATTTATCCTAGGACCATTGTCCTCCAATACACACTTGACTATTTTCCCATGTATTTTAATTTGAATAAATAATGGAGTTTTTTTATCTATGATATGTTTAGGAAATATATATTCTTTCTCAAAGGTAATAGTATTTTTAATATCCTTGAATATATTCATGATATAAGCAAAATAATCTAGTTGTGTGTCTTCAATAAGAGTGGTATATCATAATGTAGCATATAATATATATTTGTAAGCAATTGATTTTTTAATATCTCTAACAAATAAATATTGGTCAAAGTATTATGCAACTATTAAATGAGATCATACCCCTTAGGTTTATAAATGTGCCTTAAAGAGGGTGGAATAATATGAGGAGGAACATTATGATTAGTAGTAATGGTTTTGGGAGGAAAGAGTGGTGGCCCTCTTCTATTTTTAACAACATAGATGCAGGAATATAATATTAGACTTAGATGAATAAGTATAATATATCCATGAATAAAATTAGGTTGAGGGCATGGATGAGGAAGCACAAAAGGTTGTGCACATGCAATTTGGCATCTAATTGTGATAAGAAGTAACTTAGATTAGATATTATAAAAATATGTATTAATAGTTGTATTATCTTAGGACATGGCTTGACTTGACTTTGTCCACAAGAAGTAGACTCTTCTCTATACCCAAAACCTCTTATTATAATATTGTGTGAAATTTTCATGCATTCTTATCTCCAAATGGTGATAATTTTATTTTTATAATGGTAGTATTCTACGAGAATTATTATAGGATGTAATATTGAAACAATAAGACTTCGAAAGTGATTGAGGTTCTATATTATAATTTTTATCCTCTTGATTTGATGTGTATATTATCCATTCCCTAATATAATGAATAACATGTTGAAATATAATATGAGATGCAAAAATGAGTTTCATAATCCTATGAAACATATGAGAGAAAGTTTCATTCATTGATCCCATTATAAATACAATATAAGAAAAAAATAAGGTATAAATGGTGATCTATATAATGGTTTGAATGATTGTGTGGGCTCTCAAATATACTTGTTCATTCGTAGATTATTATTAGCCCAATATTTTATAACACTGATTATAAAGGATAAATCATGCATATATCCCACTATCCCATATTTGAAGGTATAATGAGAGTAGCTTCTCTAGGTGATATGTTCCTCTCAGGTGCAACACAAATCAAACTGCTAAAATGGCTACCTATGTGGTATAAAATAGACCCTGTGTGTTTTCAATATACCATGAGGTATGGAAAAACTAAAATACATGTATATAATTATCTAGGGCCTAACTATTGGGGGTATATACCTCACTTCACATGCTATTAAAATAGGTCATAACTTAGAGAAAAGGTATAGCTCTCTATGTAGTTTTACAACTACCATAAAAAAATTTAAAAAAACAAGTAGTTAGAAAAAAAAAAGAGAAAAGAAAAGTTGAAATATTTTTGTGTATAAATATAAACAAATTTCAACCCAATTTAAAAATAAAATGCTTCAATTTGAGATGCTATCCAAGGTGACAAGATAATTTCTTCAATGATATATTAAGATCCAAGGTCAAAAAAGATTGACTCATGGTGTTGGATTTACGTCCAAGGTTGAACATTATTTTATTTCAATGCCAGTAATTTACAAAAATTTATATGAAATCCTAGGATAAAAATCAAGCAAACAACAAGCATTGTTCTAAAAAGGTTTATGGGTTCACCAGAATGTTTAATATTGATTTAAAAATGAAATGTAATAAACATTAAATGATTGAAATATTGATTTAGATTACATAATGTATATAATCTAAATATAAAATACAATAAAATATAGAAACCAAAATGAGCTATAAATAATAGATTCTAATAAAATATGAAAACCCAGCTTGGATCTAACTTATGCTAACTATGCAAATAGATTATTGATTTAAAACTGGCTAGATGGACTTGTAAATTATCACATCTAAAAATAGAATTTTGTGGTGTGTTGGATCAAGGGTGTAATGTAGCCCTGTCTATTGATTATGGCCACATCTATGTTAACTATGTGATTTATTTTTATATATATGTACCTAATTTTATCATATGTACACTATCAATTATTTATGGGTGATGATGTGACACATAGAAGTCTAGAAATGATAAAACCCTATTTCATGCACATAAATTGAATAAATATAAATTCAAATGGGGGAATTAATATATCCTCATAAAAATATATGTAATTTGAGTGCTACCTACATAGCCCAAAAGGGACTCAGGCTGATGTAGTTCTCCATCCTAGAATAAGTGTGTGAATATTGATATTTTTTTATATGAATACAATTGGAAAATTTACTTGAATACTTGAAAATTAATTCCCTTGACCTTGATAAAATATATTTAGACTTGGCCTATGATGGTTAGAATAAATCAAAATTATAATTGGAAAGATGAGTGCCCTTATACTCAATGTGAAACATATTTACCAAGTAATTTTTAGATGATGCCAAGGTATGAAATTGAGTGGCCTTGATGTGCTTATAAAGTGGTCATTTGAAATATTTATATTAACCAACTTTGCTAAAAGTGTGAGAGGATCAACAATTTTCTCAAAAATTTAAAAGTAATTGTTGTAACACAAGATATAAGACCACACTAGTGGACAAGGTTAGGTTGTGGCCCTATCCAACCTAGTGTGGGATTATTCCATAAGATTAGATATTGTAGTAACTTGGGAAAAAAATTATAAGAAGAATAGGGATGTCTGAATGATACTTTTATTATTTAGAAGATAATAAGTGTAATAGTGAAGGCTCTCATAGATATTTCAAGTTAACGTAATGGAAAATAGACTAAGGTAAGGATGTCAATATTAAATATTATCAAGAAATTAATGATTGATTTTGATTGTTTAAACATTGTTGTCATTATGTTTGTTGTATTTCCTTTGATTGAAATCTAATATATATATCAGAATTTTTATTGTTATATTTCATTGCAATTTCCATTTGTGTATTTGGAAGGCTACATGGTCTAAGGCATATGTTAATTGAGATCCCCACCAACTCCATCATTTTTTATTAGAGTGAGGTTTCATTCCTTTTTATTGATTGTTTATTTCTTCATTTATGAGTATGGGTAGAAAGTAACTATAGAAATCTTCAAATATTGTTTGGAAAATAGTGTAAGTAAATATTTTATTTGAGATAATCATTTAATATAAAGATATATATTTATAAGGAAATGTCACATAAAGGAGGCTTAGGTGGTAGAAAATATTGATTGGTTAAAGCACTTAGACTAGAATATATGGTATGATTGATGAGATAAATGTAAGCTAGAATAGAAGCTATAGAAACCTCACATCATCATGGGGTTGGAGTATTAAAATATGAAATTGATATTAAGGTTACTAAAAGAACATATAAATATCAAGATGCATAATAATAGGTTGATGAACCTAAAGATATATTATGATAATGACAAGTCAACCAAAGTTAAACCCTAGAAGTTATTCCATAATTTTGAGTCCTAAAGGGCTCATTGACTGGATCACTGAGTTAGATAAATACTTTGAGTATGAAAGTATAGAAGATCCCAAATGAGTTAAGTTTGCTTTCACAAAGTTGAAAGATCATGCATCTTTATGGTTGGAACATATACAAGATGAGAGAGTCTACAAAAGTAAATAAAAGATTTTGGCATGGTATAGATTTGTTGCCAAACTAGAACCTAAATTCATTCACGTGGATTATAATATGAATTTGTTCAAGAAAATCCAAAAATTGTGAAAAAGGGAAATGATTATCAAATAATACAATGAGGAATATAATATACTTACCATTAGAGTGGGTCATATGGAATATGATGTTGAGAATATCTCTAGATATGTAAATATATTGCACATAGAAATTCAAGATAAATTTGGTAAATCAAATTATGATTTATTGAATACACCTATTAGTGAGTGGTTAAGGTAGAGGAAAATTTATCACACAAATATAAATGAGAAATGTGAGGAAGAGGAAGATTCAGATGTGGATGTGTAACTAGTAGAGATTATTCTAAATAAATGTAAGTGGGCATGGAAAATACTTCATAGCATAATGATCATAATACCCAAAGAGGTAGATGTAATTTCAAATGTAGAAGATCCTATGGATGAGGTAGAAGTCATGGATTCAATAGAACATCTTTCTATTGTGTCAAGACTAGAGAAAGATCATTTGAGTGTCTTTGTATAAATACTAAAGGAAATGGAAGGACATATGCAAGTGCACATATTTCACAAATAGATGAAGAAAGTGTTATGTTTATTCACAACATATATGAATCAAATACTAGAGAAGCTCTCATGATGAAGAGGGTATTATTTAAACCTATGAAAGAGAAAAATAGTCATGTGCAAAAAAATATATAACCATTTTTAAATTTTAAGGTAAATGTTGTAAATTGATTGTCGATATTAGAAACACAAATAATATTATTTTAGAATAAATGGTTGATAAAATTGAGTTGAAGATAATTTTACATTTAAACCTATATAAGGTTTTTTTATTGTTGAAAATACATCAAATTCTAGTAAATGAATAATGTATGCTAATTTTTCAAATTGGTACATATAACTATGAAGTTTTATGTGGCATAATACATATGGATGTTTATCATATTTTATTTGTAAGGCCTTGGTAATTTAACTCTAGGGAATAGAATTTTGGTCATGCTAGCACATGTACATTAAGGAAATATAGAGTAAAACACACACTAAATCCTTTCAAGGCTAAGTGTGAATAAGTAGACAATAGTTCAAAAGTTTTGATATTTTCATGAAAAGAATTTATAAAAGAAGTGAAACAACACAAATATTATGCATTAATTTCAAAACCAATGCAATAAGTTGTATATGTAGCATAATTAAAAACATTATATAATGAAGTAAAGGAAATACTAAATGGGTTTAAGGAGATTATATCTAATTATTTTCTAGATGGATTACGTCCAATGAGAAGCATAAGTTATTGCATGGATTTGGTACCTAGTTCAAGTTTACCAAATAAAGTAGCACACATTAACTCAAAAAAATAATGAATAAATAAAAATACAAGTTTAAGAGTTATTGAATAAGGGTTTAATCAAATAAAGTTTTAACCCATGTGCAATATCAACAATACTAATTCCTAAAAAGAATGTAGAATGGATAATATGCACTTATTTTGGATCCATTAATAAGAATACTATAAAGTATATATTTACATTTCCACACATGCTTGATTAAAAGGATGCAATGAGTGGAGTGATATACTTTAGAAAATATATTTTAAAGAGTAGATATCATTAAATTTATATAAAAGAGGGTGATGAATGGAAAACAACATTCAAAACATAAGGGTTATATGAGTGGTTAGTTCTTCCATTTGGTTTAATTAATGCACCAAGTATATTCATGAGATTGATTATTGAAGTTTTAAAACCATTTTTTCATAATTTTTTCATTGTGTATGTTGATGACATAATTATTTATATTAGAATAGGGAAAGAACATCTACTGCAGTTGCATAAATTGATAGAAAGGTTAAAGGAGGAGAAGTTACTAGTGAATTTCAATAAGTGTAGTTTCATTTAAAAATAATTGATATATTTAAGATTTGTGATTTCTCTAGAAGGTTTAAATATAGATCTAGAATAGGTGTGAGCTATACATGATTGGTCATCACTGTAAAGTACATATAAAGTAAGTAGTTTTCATGCACTACATTTTTTTATAGAAAGTTCATCTATAATTTTAGTGGAATGTGTGCAGCAATCACTAATGTGATACACAAAGATAAAAGATAATTTTTGTGGACAACAAAGTTAGAACATAATTTCCAATAATTGAGCAAGATAACATAATAGCTAGTGTTGACATTGGTATATTTTAAATAGATATTTCAAATAGATTGTGATGTCAGTGGTGCCATAATAGGAATATTGAGTCAATAAAGAAGACCTATTTCATAACTTAATGAAAATTTAAATGATGCAAAGTTCAAATATCCAATATATGATCATGAGTTCTATGTAATTATGCAAGCATTAAATAAATGGAGACATTATTTGTTTCCAAATGAATTTGTGTTATATACAGATCATCAAGCATTATAACTCATTAATATTCATCAAAATTTGAATCTAAGACATATTAAGTGGTTTGAATTTATTATAAATATTTTCATTGATGTCAAAGGTCTAACATTATTAGTGATAAAGGCCTCATTGCATTTAATGGTGTTTTTAATATTCATATCTTGGCTAATGTGTGTTAGTATTTATTTAATATTAATGAATATATTTTTTATTGCATATAAGTCAAAAGAGGGCCCATGGAGAAGTTGAAGAGTCATGACATAAAAGACAAAAGAGGAATGGGATGCATTTTCTCATGAAGAGTCATCTTGAGAAATTACAAGAGTCACCATGTGAAGACCAAAGAGAGTATGGCACATTTTTCCATGAAAAGACACTTTTAAGAATATGAAAAGTCACCAAGATAAAGACAAAAGAGGAAAGGATGCATTTTCTTATGAAGGGTCACCATATGACTTTTTAAATACAATGATATGAAGGGTCATGCAAGTTTGGTTCCATTTTCCATGAGGATTGAAGGGTCACAAAGGGTGAATGCCAAAGGTCATTTGGAAAGATATAAATAAAGGCTTGAGAATCCATTTGTAAAATGCAAGAGTGTGAATGGTTTATATTTTTTTTCAAAGAGAGAAAAGTAGGAGATATTGTAGAGTTATATCATTTGTTGAGTAAGAAACATTAAGAGACAGTTGTGTTTTATAGACAAGAGGGGTTGATGCTCCTATGGGTTGGTGCTCACAAATAGTTGTTATGTTGGTGATTGATAAAGGGGTTGGTGGTCCTACAAGTTGGTGCTTGAAAACTTTTTAATTTGAGTTGGTGCTCATTCATATACTTGAGATTGTTCTCTGTGGTTTTTCCCACTTTGGGTTTCCATGTAAAAATCTGGTGTCTCTCTCTCTCTCTTGTGTGGTGCATATTATTGTTTTAAGTTTTATTGCATATCTTGAATGTGTGATTAAGTGGTTAAAGAAAAAAATTAGATTAATTAAAAGATATATAATATATTGATTCACCCCCCCTCAGTATATTTCATGCTTAAAAATTGGTATTAGAGTAGGTTCCTTTTGAAAAAGTTTTACAGCTTAAAGGTAGATCAAGAAAGCACAATGGTTGGATCACATGAAGGTTTTATAAAAATAATACACCTTTGTTTGATGGGACAAATTATGCTTTTTGGAGCATAAGGATGAAGACTTATTTGATGGCCCTTGGATTTGACATTTGGCAAGTAGTGGTGGAGGAATATGAAGAGCCACAGACACTTGTAACTACTCTAGTAGAAAATAAGGCAAGTGAAAATAATTTTAAAGCTTTAAATGCTATTTTATGTGGTTTATATGAATCATAATTAGTTAAAGTTATGTAATGTAAATCTACTCATAAAACTTGGGTAAAACTTGAGAATATTTACAAAGGTGATGGAAAGGTTTGGCAATCTAAGCTTCAAAATTTTAGAAGATAGTTTGAGAGTTTGAAGATGGAAGAGGAAGAAAATATAAAAAGTTATCTTTTACAGGTTGATCAAATAGTTAATCAAATTCAAGGACTTGGAGAAAAGTTAGAAGAATCAATTATGGTTCAAAAAAAATTTAGATCTCTACCATTGAGATATGATGCAAAAGTTTGGCAATTGAAGATATGAATAATTTAACCAAGCTAAAGATGGATGAACTACATGATATTCTTATAGGATATGAGATGTGGACCAAACAAGAGAAACCCTCAAAGAGAGAAGTTGCTTTCAAGACATCAAAGAAAGAGAAAGATAAGATTCAAGAATCAAGTGAAAGTTCTAGTGATGATGAAGATGACAATGGATCTCTATTCATTCACAAGCTAAAAAATGGCACAGGGAAATATCAAGAAAAATTACCTTTTAAATGTTTTAATTATGGAAAGATTGGACATTTTGTATCTAAGTTCCTGGATAAAGGTAATGGTGACAATGAAGAAGGAAATTATACATACAAGAATAATTTTAAATGAAAATTCAAGAATGGATTTGATAAGAATATTTTGTATTCTAAATATCCTAGCTCAGCCAAAGATAGCAGAGTCAGTGATTCAGAAGAAGAAGAGATTCTATTCATGGCCATATATGAAGATACCTTTACAAGCAAAAGTATAGATGATCAATAAGAAGAACAAGATGAAGCTAAAGTGAATCTATAAGGAGAACTCATTTGAGCCTTAGAAGATTTAAAATCTCTTGAGAAGAAAAATTGAAGATTAAAGTTCCAAATCAAGAAAAATGAAAAGGAGTCAAAGGGAATAATTGAAGATCTAAAAGCACAGTTTAAAGAAGACAAGAAGAATGAAGAAGATCTAATGGCACAATTACAAAAAGTAAGTAAATAATGTGAAAGTTATGTTATTGAAATTTCTTCTTTAAAATAAGATCTTGAGAAAACAAATAAAACAATCAATGATAAAGCAGCCAATGATTCAAAATTTGAGAATAGCACTAATATGTTGAATAAGACATTAGAAAGTCAAAGATCAATTTAGTTAAGATATGTATCATATTTGAAAAAAAGAAATGGGATGCCACTAATTTTATAGACAAGAAAAAAGGAAAGAGCTATGCTGAAGCTCTTACAAAAGAGAAAATCAAAAGGAAACAAGTTACGAATACAGAGGACATTTCAAACAAAGAAGGCTAGAAAGAACAGAGCTACAAAAGGTAATCAGGTCATAGATACACAAATAGATCCTATTTTTATAGTTATTATTTTTATTGTAATTTATATGTTCATAATAAAATAAAATGTCAAAAAATGGCTAATAATTTCAAAAATGAGGAGAAGGAAAGTCATGCAGAGTCAAGCAGAAGCCACAACTCTTTTGCTCCTCTACCAGGCTTATATGAAGAGGCGATAATATATTATAAGTAAAAAAACTTTAGACATATATCTTGGTAATATAGAAGCATGTTTGAGTTAGTCAAAAAGGACTAGAGTTTCAAGGCTCCATTCATCAAGAAGAAAGTTTAGACATGTTCATGGCAGAAGAAACAACCTAAAAAATTTATGTTGGTGCAAATAGCTTTGCATACAGGAAATGAATAAAAGCCATGATTAATTGATAGTATATGTTTGAGGCACATGATAGGAGATAAAATCAATTTCATAACCTTGAAGAACATTAATGGTGGCATAGTGAAATTCAAAGATAATACTACTGCTAGAATTGTTGAAAATGGTACACTAAGTTTGGATAATGGTAGAACTAAAACTAAAAAAAAAAATGTGTGTAGAAGGTCTTAAACATAATATTTTGAGTGTAAGTCAAATGTGTGATCAGGGGTACACACTAAATTTTTATGTAAATTTTTTTGAAATTAGGAGAAAAGATTTAGATGTGTTGGTTGCAGATGCTCAGAGAATAGGAAATAATTTTTATATTCTATTAGACATCAAAGGTTAAAGATGTTGTTTGAGTCAGATTGAAGAAAGTTGGCTATGGAATAAGAGAATAGGATGCATAAATTTTGACAATCTTGTCAACATCATCAAGAAGTAATCAGTTATAAATCTTCCAATTATTATAAAGCCATCTGACATGCTTTGTGAACCTTATCAGTATGGGAAGCATGCTAGAAGGTAGTTAAAAATAAAAGAGTACTCGACCACTCAGATGCTAGAGCTTGTTCACACTAATCTATGTGGACCTATGAGAACTCAAATTACTCAAGGTGAGAAATATTTCATGTTTCTTATTGATGATTTTTCATGCATGACTTGGGTAATGTTTTTAAAGAAAAATTTAGAAGCTTTCAAACATTTCAAAGCATTAGTTGAGAATGAAACTAGTTTGAAGATTAAGTGTCTAAGATCAGATCAAGGAGGAGAATTCATGTCAAATTAGTTCATTGATTTTTGTGAAGACCATGGAATAAAGAGACATTATTCAGAAGCCAAAACTCCACAATAACAAGGAGTAGTTAAGTGGAGAAATAGAATAGCTCATGAGATGGAAAGGACAATGCTAAATGAATCTAAGATACTAAATAAATATTGGAGAGAGGTAGTTGCTACAGGGATATATATTTAGAATAGAGCATTATTGAGAGTCAATGGTGACAAAAATCCTTATGAGCTATGGAAAGACAAACCAGTAACAGTTGATTATTTTATATTTTTTGACAGTAGATGTTTCATAAAGAAAACTGATGAAAAACTTGGTAAATTTGAATTTAGAGTAGATGAAGGTATATTTTTTGGTTATTCTTGAAAAAGTAAAGCTTATAAATTTTATAAAAAAAGAACCAAGAATTTTTTTGAAAGTGTAAGTGTTAGGATGGAAGAAGATGGAACATAAAGAATCAATGATCCAATAGACCTTCCTAAAATCAATAAAGAGGAAGATATTAGAGAATCGGATGAAGATGAGAAAAAGGAGAAAAAAGACACCAAAAATCCATCCAAATAAGTTCAAAAAAATCTAAATGGAAGTGACATCATTGGGGACATAAATGAAGGAATTCGCACTAAAAGAATGATGGTAAGTGAATCTGAGCAAGTTAATTTTTATTTGTTATCCAAAATTCAGCCTAGAACTTTTTCAAAAGCTAGACATGATAAGCATTGGGTTAAGGCAATGGATGAAGAATTAAATTAGATAGAAAAGAATGATAGTTGGAAATTAGTGCCTAATCCAAAAGATCACAATGTGATAGGAATAAAATGGGTTTATATAAATAAGTTGAATGAAAATGGAGAAGTGACCATGAATAAAGCTATATTAGTATGTAAAGGATATGCTCAAATTGAGGCAATAGATTTTGAAGAAACTTTATCACTAGTAACAAGGCTAGAGCCTATTATAATGTTTCTTACATATGTAATGTTTTAAAATTTCAAAATGTTTCAGATGGATGTCAAATATTCCTTCCTAAATGGGAATCTAGAAGAAAAGGTCTAGATTGAGTAGCCTAAGGGATTTATTCTCTCAAATATTAGTAGCTATGTATGTAGATTGAAGAAATAACTGTATGAATTGAAACAAGCTCTCAGATCTTTGTATGCAAGACTTGATAAGTACCTATAGGATCAAGGTTTCAATATAGAATTTGATGAAAGTAATCTCTACATAAAAATAGAAGGTGAGCATCAATTGATTATTGTGTTATATGTTGATGACATCATTTTTGGAGGAAACATTGAAAAGATAACAAAATAATTTTATAATAATATGCAAAAATAATTTGAGATGTCTATGCTTGGAGAATTGTCATTTTTCTTAGAATTGTAAATATTACATTTAGTAAAAAGTAATTTTTATATCTCAAATTAAATATCCCAAGGAAATGTTGAAGAAATTTGGTTTTGAGGATTGTGTACCAGTTGGCACACCAATGTGTACAAAAAATAAAGTGAGCAAGGATGAAGGTTCACCTATTGTAGATCAATCTTTGTATAGATCTATGATTGGTAGTCTTTTATATTTGATAGCATCGAGGCCAGACACCATGCATGTTGTAGGTATGGTTGTAAGATATTAGTTATGTTTAGTTGGTGAAAAGAATATTCAAATATATAAAGGGGACATTGGATTATAGATTGTGGTATCCCAAAGGTAGATATTTCACTTTGGTTATTTATACAGATTCAGATTATGTAGAATTCTTAGATGACAGAAAGAGTACAAGTGGAGGAGCTTTCTTCCTTCGTGATAGCTTAGTATCATGGGTAAGCAAGTAGTAGAATTCAGTATCACTTTCTATAGCTGAACAAAAATATATTGCAGTGGTATTATATTTTACTCAAGTGCTTTGGATGAAGCAAACTTTAGAAGATATCAAGGTAAAATATGATGAACCTATTTCTATTTTTTGTTACAACATAATTTCAATTAATATTTTGAAGAATCTAGTGATGACTTCAAGAATAAAACATATTTCCATTAGAAATCACTTCTTGAGAGAGAAGGTTGAAGATAAACAAGTTAAGATGGACTATATCAGTACCATAAAGCAAATTTTAGATATTTTCACAAAGGCACTACCAAAAGACACATTTAAGTTTCTACAAGAGAAGTTGGGAGTAATTTCTTTTACTTCCTATCATTGAGGTTCAGCATCCATTGAGGGAAAGCTAAGTGTTAGCTCTAGGTAGGCTCTCTACCATTTATGTCAAAGGGGGAGAAGAATAGAAATAGGTATAGGTATAAGTGAAAAAATAGGTATAGGAAATAGGTACAGGTTACTACAATAATGGGGAGTTACTATATGTTTTTTAGATGGTAGTATGTGTAGGTTTCAGGATGTGGCAATTTTAGTTTTTTTATTGGAAATATTGTCATTGATATCAAAGGTCTGCCATTATTGGTGATAAAGGCCCCATTGCATTTAATGGTGTTTTTAATATTCATATCTTGGCTAATGTGTGTTAATATTTATTTAATATTAAGGAATATATTTTTGCTACATATAATTCAAAAGAGAGCCCATGGATAAGTCAAAGAGTCATGGGGTAAAAGACAAAAGAGGAATGGGATGCATTTTCTCATGAAGAGTCATCTTGAGGAATTATAAGAGTCACCATGTGAAGACAAAAGAGGGTATGGTGCATTTTTCCATGAAGGGACACTTTGAGGAATACAAAAAGTCACCAAGATAAAGACAAAAGAGGAAAGGATGCATTTGCTTATGAAGCGTCACTATATGACCTTTCAAATGTAAGGATATCAAGGTTCATGCAAGTTTGGCACCATTTTCCATAAGGATTAAAGGGTCACAAAAGGTAAATGCCAAAGGTCATTTAAAAGTCTATAAATAAAGGCTTGAGAATCCATTTGTAAAATTCAAGAGTGTGCATGGTTTGTATTTTTTTTGAAGAGAGAAAAGAAGGAGATATTATAGAGTTATATCATTTATTGAGTAAGCAACATTGAGAGATAGTTGTGTTTTTAAACACAATATGGGTTGGTGCTCTTGTGGGTTGGTGCTCACAAATAGTTGTGTTGGTGCTCGGCAAAGGGGTTGGTGCTCTTGCAAGTTGGTGCTTGAAAAAATTCTAAATTGAGTTGGTGCTCATTCATATACTTGAGATTGTTCTCTGTAGTTTTTGCCACTTTGGGTTTCCACATAAAAATCTGGTCTCTCTCTCTCTCTCTCTCTCTCTCTCTCTCTCTCTCTCTCTCTCTCTCTCTCTCTCTCTCTCTCTCTCTCTCTCTCTCTCTCTCTCTCTCTCTCTCTCTCTCTCTCGTGGTGCATATTATTGTTTCAAGTTTTATTGCATATCTTGAATGTGTTATTAAGTGGTTAAAGAAAAGAAATCAAATTAATTAAAAGATATATAATATATTGATTCACCCCCCCTCTTAGTATATTTTATGCTTAACAGAATTTTTATAGAGTTACTCATTTTTTATTGAAACATATAAGTGTAAAATCTAACATAGTTGACAATTCATTGAGTAGAAGAATTATTTTTCTTGAGTGATTTTATAATGGAAGTTATAGGATTCAATCTTATGAAATAAAATTATGAAGAAGATGAAGACTTTCAATAAGGATAGAAGTTATGTATAAAACCAATGTGTAAAGATAGAACACCATGGTTAAAATATTTTATTCAAAAAGATTTATTACTCAAAGGAAGAAAATTATACATATTGATAGGTTCAATTTGGTAGAATTTAATCAAGTAAAATCATAATGGAGGTTTATCAGGTCATTTTGGTTATGAAAAAACATTAGCATAATTGGTATAAAAATATGTTTCACCAAGAATGAGTATAGATGTGCATAATCATTTTCAAGAGTGTAGAGTTCACTAACTAGCAAAAAGGAAAAGTTAGATTATAGGGTTGTATCAACCATTGCTTATTCCATAGAAACTTTGGGAGAATATAAGTATGGATTTTGTTTTGGGTTTATCTAGAACATAAAAAAATGGTCCATTATTTGTGATAGTTGATATATTTTTTAAAATGGCACATTTTTTAGCATGTGTAAATACTAGTGACGTGTATACACTATTTAATACATTATATAGCACCTCAGTCTTTACATTAACAAACTCATACCTTGGTTATTCCTCTTAGTTCTATACCTTTCCCACTTTTTTAAGTCTTGCATCTACTCTATCTTGTGCCCCTTGTCCTATCTTTTAGCTATAAAAGTCTTATGTTGATGACCTGAGCCTTCTATCTTCCCTATAATGCTCTAAAAAATTATCTTTAACCCTTGTAGTTCTAAGTCTATACCTAGTTTCTTGCTCACTAGACACTAGTGTCCAGGATAGACACATGTATCAACATAAGTGTCCTACTTTGATGAAAGTGTCCAGTGCCCTAAAGTCATCCAATTTTCAAATTAAATTATCTTAATAGTTGACCTAAGTTATTTAATTTAAGTTACTTTTATAAAGGGATAGATATAAATACAAGATTAACCCTCATTCATTATTCACCAAGAAACTTCTTACTTAATCACTAGGTAATTTACAAAAGGTATTCAATCAAGCACTCAAGTGAGAAAATCTTCCCTATTTTCTCTTATTTATATATTATTCATAGGGACAACACAAACATAGTTTTGAATTTCTAAAGCAACAATACAAGAGAAATTTTTTCAAAGTTACAAGCTAGGTCACTATTGTACTCACTTTGCACATATTTCATGATTCACACATAAGCTAACATGTAGGGGAGAAATGTAATAGTTTGAGGCCATATTTAGACTAATAGATATGTAGGAAGTGGTCATTGACAAAGTGGTCTTTAAGGTTAGCTCAAATCCATGTGCCCACTAACCCATTTTTTCCCAAGGTCATTATGAAGATGAAGATCTAGGGTTTTAAAAACTCATTAGTGAGTCCATGACACAAATTTGAATGCACCAAAGCAAAGGTCAATTCAAAACCAAAATCATTTAGGTGGTCACATCCTTTTATGGTAGGTATTTCATAAAGGACACCTACGTTAGGTTCAAATAGTAGCATCAATGCAACATCCTATGCTAATGCTAGTGTTCATGGTTATAAAAACATCTAATCTAGAATATGATGACTATTCTAAAATCCTCTTCCAATTTGATTTTTTCATGTTCCATATCTATAACTTCATTAGCATCAAAACAAGCATTAATTATTTGTCATTTACATATCTAATATAGTTATACTTAATATTTTTAGCCTATCGTAGTTTAATGAATTATGAATATGTTTATGATTTATTATTTTTGGGGAAATTAGTGTTTAATTTCTAAATAATAAAAGGTTCTGAGTAGGAGAGAATAAGTAAATAATATTCCAAATTAAATCTATTGATTTGTGAAATTTATTTGTAATTATAGCTTTGATAAATATAGTAGTGAGAGAGAGAAATTAAACTTATCTTATTTTGTGTTGATCTAACTGAGACATGTCCTAGAAATTTATGTGAAAGCCTAATACACTATCACAAATAAGATTCTGGCTTTCATTTTTTGATTAAATAGGAGCATTGAAAGTGGATAGGAACAGCATTGACACTATAGTCCTTCCCTAATTTTTTTATCCTAAGGATCTAAACTTTCTAGATTTTGTTCACCTAGTCAGTGTGAGCCTGTATACCAAATTTAAAATCTACCCTATTGACATAACTCCATATATAGTTTATTTTATATGTATGTGTCTTCTATGCACTTGAATAGAAACTTTAGAAAATAGGTAAAATGGGTTAGTGTGTGTAATATTCACTGGACATGCTTCACACCCTATGTGTGGGCACACTACCTACATATCAATACTTCAAAGAGGGATCAATCCATATGTAGTTCTCCCTTTAAGAGTGTATAGCGCAATGGTGAATGAAAATGCAAGAAATGAAAAAACTAGGTGTGTTTGAGATGACTAGGGGTTGGTATAAGTACTTGAATTGACTTGAAAGTGTATAGGCTAGTTGTATACAGAGAATAGGGAATATTTCTTGAGTGGTCTTGATTTTATTCTTGCTTGCTTGAGTGATATTTTCTAACACTTTCTAAATGATCTTTGAATGGACTTTTATATAGATCTATTAGTCATGGGTTAAATAAATTCATGTTAAGCCAACATGATTAAAGATAAGGATCCAAAATGAAATGACCATTGGGGCCTCAGATACACTTGGAAAATAGCACTAAAAGATGGACACCCTAGGGTCCAACACTAGTGTCCAAGTTAGATGCTATTATCTTGAGCTGACAGGGTCTAGGGGGATGGATTAGTCATGAAGAGAGGGTCCTATCTCAGCTGGCATCAAGTTTGAAAGGCCATAGATGACTAGGAATCAGTGAAAGTAAGCCTAAGAGGGTCATGAGAGAAAGTAAGAGAGACCTAAGGATTAGTTATCATTAGCCATTCTCAAGATACCATTTTTTGCATTTTATATGATTGCATTTTCCCCCCCTTTATTCTAGTGATGTAGCAAAGCAAAATACTAAGAAAAGGAAAATAGAAAGCATACCTAAACTTACCTAAAAAGGTGAAGCCCATGAAGCTTGTGTGATTTTTAGTAATGTTGGATATTACATAGAGAGCATGTTGTGTAATTTTGAATCTTTGAAAGGAAAACAAAGAGTAGATTAGTTCTTATTATATACAATATAAAAAAAGAACATACAAAGCTAGGTAAAAGAGAGGAAGAGAAAGGAATGAATACACCTCACTGGGTACATGAACTAATACAAAACGTATTATGATGGTGGGTAAGGCTGAGTAATGTTAGATGTGTTAGATGATATTGTACTAAAATTTATATCATGAATAGAATTGAGTGCTCAATTCCCCAAAACATGACTCAAGAATGCAAAGGCTAGCCTTTTGGCTCCATCATCACCTACTAAGTGAAGCTATATGATCCTACATGTGTTAATCAATGTTTGGACTATGTTTCCAATCCCTCTAAATAGGTGGCTCAAGAATACAAAGGCTATCTCTTTGGCTCCATCATTGCCCCATGAAGTGAAGTTATAAATGGATACTGGAATGAGAAATTATGTCATATGAGATGGCTTCTAAAGCCCATTAATGCTCTAGAAATTTGATAATATGGCATGGATAGTTGAATGTGTATTGAAATTCAGGCTAATGTTGGCCAACTTATAAAAGATGGAGATTAGGCTTGTATGAAAGCCACTCTAAAACTAAAAATTTAGCTTATGTGGAAGCCACTCGAGAACTCAAGAACTCAGGAATGTATAGGTTAGGATTGTATGAAAGACTCTCTAAAATGATGCCAACCACCTATAGATGAAGTAAATCACACAACTATTGAGAATGCTTGGGTGAGGCTGAATTCAAAAAAAAAGTAAAAGTGTTTTGCAATCTACCCCCAATCACTAGTGTCTAAAACATGGATTCTAATTTGGAAGTTATACCAAATACCATATCTAAAACTATAATATAGATCCATCATGTCATGCATGATTCCCCTTATATCTATATTCTTTGAGTAAAAATGTACTAAAATTGTTGATTCTGGTCTGAACTATAGCTGACAAAATTATAACTAATCTTACCTTGCTATTTATTTTTGAAAATTTTGATTTTTATACTATTTAGATAGGACCACTAGAAATAGATTGTAGCACCACCAATTTTGTAGTCTAGCCTTGATATTTTTGTCTTGAGCTAAAACTAATCACTGTTATGGAATCTTGACTATCTGCCTAGTCTATTCTGAGTGGTTTGTTGATTGGTTACTATTCTGGTTGTTTTAAAACTAAATTTTTTGATCGATAGGAGCTCTGATATTTGTAACAAAAACCCCTATTTGTTTCCCCCTCTTTTGAGGCTAGGAATAGGTATCCTATAATTACTAACCTTAGAAGAAGAAGCTATCCAAGTGTGTTATACTATAAATATACATGATATAGCAATGATAATCAACAAGGTATCTCAAGATATAGCATGATTTGAATTGAAAGAGTGTTAGATCAATATGGGTATGCCTAGATAGATATAATAATAAAATAGCATGTGTAATGTACTAAACTAGAATTTGAAACTAGAAATTTTAGTTGTTAGTTTGTTAGTTTGGTTAAGGAAGGACGGAGCATGATGTCCATCATGGCATCGAAGAAAACATGAAAATGCATGATATGGATCATGGCATTACAACAATTGAGAAGCAATCAAGCAATAAGCACACAAAGAAAGAATCAAGAAACATACAAGAGTGGCCAAGGGGCTAAGAAAATAAGGGAAATGGGCACATGTCACTCAAACTAGAAAGTGAGCATACAAGACATGTCCAAATACCACATACATATATAAGTGGAGCAAGCAATGTTGGCACAAGGGCCACATACATATAGAATAGTATAATTAAAGGACATTGGTAAATGTCCTAAGGTACACACATGAATATAAGTGAAGGGAATTGGAAAATGTCCTAAGGCACATATAGGATACATTCAAGAACTATAAATGTAAGAACATCAAACTATGATAAGAAAGAAAATAAAGCATGTAAAAGTTGGAAGTACAATCATATCTAACTAATCAAATCAAGTGATGAATGTATGCAAAACATGAGTAGTATAATACTAGGTATATGCTAAGAAATACACAATTCTAGATACTATTGAAATGTTGATCAAGTAATCTATGTAATCTAGTAGATATTTTACACCAGTATGATAATTTAGAGTGCAGAGAGTAGGAACAGCATAACCTAAATGGTGTAGTCATGTAGAAGATGCCCCCAGTGGGTATGTATATCAATTGTGTCTTGAATGTAGAATTATGATTCCCCCTCAATGGGTAGAGTAAAGAAATTAGGTAGTTATATGTCACTACACACCCTCAAATAAGATCAAGTGAAGTATGTTATTATAGATAAATCAACATATAATAGGCATAGAACAACAAATGTAAGTCTAGCATAGTAGTAGCAATGTAAAGCATGGATGATGCATATAATCGAGATGTTTTTGTTTTTTTGATTTATTTTAATGTTTTTGAATTTTTTATATAAGCTATGTATAATCAATCAGAAGGAGACTATGAATAATGAATACAGAGAAACTATGTACAAGTAAGCAAAAATAAACTGTGTAAGTAATACTCAAGAGAAATGATACTAACTGATGAGTCTCATGGGAGACTCCCTATCATGATGTCCTATATAAAACAAAAGAATCATGTTTGATTTTGAAGCATAACATAATGGTTGTGAATATGATTATGAAGATCTGGATTCATTGTTGGTATCTTGGAAATCATAATAACCTATGTTTTTCCACTCATCATTATCATTTTGATTTTGAACCAATGGAATGTTGGTGTTGACTTTTATTGTACCTAGATCTTTTCCTTTTATAAATTGTGTTTGTGAATGATTTTCCTTAGAATTTTCAATAAATCCCAAACCTTGGTGACAAACATTATCAACTACTAGAATAGTAGTGATGCCTTAATCCTGCTTTCCCAACCCTTGACCTTCATAATCAAACTATTGTAGATATTTGTGACCAAACCCATACTACTTTGAAACTTGAGCCTTATTTTGGAGAGGTCGAGTTGAATCTTTTTTGTTTTTAACCTATGCTTGTGGTACTATCTATTATTTTGATTTTGCTTTTTGATCTTTTTGTTGTTCTCAGTTATGCCTTGGTAACCACTTTTGTATTATTTTTGAATTTAACCCTTTGTGAATTTATCCTATATCACTAGGGATTTCTTCATTGATTTACCTTGTATAGGTTCCTCATTAGAAATTATATGTTGTATATGGTTTTTAAATTCCAAACATTAATCTGTGTGATGTCTATGCATTTTATGATATGCACAGTATTATACGAATATTCCCACTGGATGGAGAGGAGGTAGTTTGATCAACTTAGATTTAATCATTTTCCTTAGTACCTCACTTGAAATTTTATTTGATATTTTAATTCTTTTTGAATCACTAGTTATAGAGTTACTTTTTTGTGATTTCTTATTTTGATATGTAACATTACTTGCAACCAATTGACTAGGTGAAGGTAAATAGACATGATTGGCACTAGGGTGCATTTGAGGCTTTTGTATTATAATCTAATTTTCCAATGTTTTGATATTTTCATGTAATATATGATTCTACATTTTTAAATCTGAAATTAACTTTCCCATACTGGTGATTTGATCCCTTAGAGTCTCACAAGTGCAAACCCTAGTTGCTTTTGATTGAACATGTAAGCACATATGTTTAATATGGTTTGAAGAAGCTATAGGCTGAATGTATGCATTAGGAATAACATTATAGGATAACTCCCGTTTTGGGGGGGTGATAACATGGACCTAGTTAGAAGGAAAATATATATCACCCTCTTGAGGGAGAGGAGGAGAAAGGATTTCTTTCCTCTTCATGAAACATGACATTGAAACAAGAGTAGCCAAGGAGGCATATACATCTAGGTATAAATCATGTATATGGTATAGAATGAATGTAATTGGAGTTATAAGTTGCATAGAAATATGATTATAGAGAACATTCCACATGAGAGATAGCAAACAAGGGATAGAGATCATGGAACTTTTCACTAATGCATGAAATTTTTTGACTTGTATCATAACATTTTTAACATGTTTATCAAGATAGAGTTGAAAATTATTCCACATGAAAGATATAAAATAAGGGATAGAGATCATGGAAGTGTGCATGAATGTATAAGAAACTTTGTCATGTGTTATGATGTTTCTAATGTGTTTATCATGATAAACTTGAAAAAAATTCCATATGCGTGATAGAGAGTATGCAAACAGAATATTGAAATTTTGTGCATTTTTAGCCATTAATTTTGGGATGCCATTCCTTATTATGAAAAGTAAACATAAAAGGCAAAGAATGAAACTTTTTACTAACATATGGTAAACTTCATCATTCATTTACATGATAAGACCAATGACGGTCTCTTTATTATTTACAATAAATGTAAGAAAAATTTGTACGTAAGTGAGAATATTTTTTTCAATTGCATTATGGATGTAAGGTGATACCTAAAGAAGTAAATAGGTGTTATTACATGAAAGTAGGGATTTAATAGTGATATTTTTGCAAAATACTATGAATTTTTTAAATTGAAATTAAATTTCTAATTTAATTATGCAATTAAAAATTTTAGAATTTTATGGGAAAGTATTTGATTTAATGGGACCTAGTATATACAACTAGGGTTTTGAGGGAAATAATTTTTTTGAAATTACTATGAATTTTTGAACTTTGAAATGATTTTTTTATTTTAATATGTAGCTAAAAATTCAAAAAAAGATTGGAAAATTACTGGGATCGAGTTGATGCAACTAGGGTTTGAAATAAAATTATTTTAAAATTTACTACTAAATTTTAAAATTTTGGATGAATTTCTACTTTAAATATTCTAGAAAAAATTAAAAAATTTATGGGGATAATTAACTATGAATTTACCTTAGGGTTTTTATGCACAATTCAAAGTAAGTTGGGTTCACCAAATGATTTACAATTTTTAATAAATTAGTGTTTAATTCCTAAATAATAAAAGGGTCTGAGTAGGAGAAAATTAGTAAATAATACTCCAAATTAAAGCTGCTAATTTGTGAAATTTATTTGTATTTATAGATTTCCTAAAAATATTAGTGAGAGAGAGAATTAAACTTATCTTATTATGTGTTGATCTGATTGAGATAGGGCCTAAACAAAATTGTGCAAGCTTGAGACACTATCACAAATAGGATTCTATATTTCATTTTTTGATTAGACATGAGTGCTAAAAGTGGGTAGGAGTGGCACCGACACTGTAGTCCTTCCCCAACATTGTTGTTTTGAGGATCTAATATTTCTAATTTTTGTCCACCTAGTTAGTTTGAGCCTGTATACCAAATTTTAGAGCCTCATTATTGACATAACTCCCTATAGAGTTGATTTTATATGTATGTGTCTTCTATGCACTTAAATAGAAACTTTGGTAAATAGGTAAAAGGAATTTGTGTGTAAAATGCATTGGACGTGCTTCACACCCCATGTGTGGGCATGCTATTTACATACCAACAATTTGAGGATGGATCAAGCCTTATTTAGTTCTCCCTTTAAGAGTGTCTGGTACAATAGTGAATGAAAATGCAAGAAATGTAAAAACTAGGTGTGCTTGAGATGACTAGGGGTTGGTGTAAGGACTTAAATTATCTTGAAAGTGTATAAACTAGTTGTATGTAGATAATAGGGAAGATTTTTTGAGTAGTCTTTCTTATATTCTTGCTTTCTTGAGTGATATTTTCCAACTCTTTCCAAATTATCTTTGAATGGGATTTTATATGGATTTATTGGTCATGGGTTAAATGAATTCACATTAGGTTGGAATGATTGAAGATAATGATCCAAAAATAAATGATCATTGGGGCCTAAGATGCACTTGAACAATACCATTGAAATTTGGACACCCTAGGGTCCAGTGCTAGTATCTAAGTTAGGTGTTATTGTCCTAAGCTGAAGGGGTTTGAGGGATGGATTAATCATGAAAAGAGGGTCTTGGCTTAGTTGGGATCAAGTCTAGAAGGCCATGGATGACTAAAAATCAGTGAAATTAAGCCTAATAAGATTATGAGAGAAAGAAAGAGGGACCTAAGGATTGGGTGTCATTATCCATGCTCAAGTTACCATTTTTAGCATTTTATATGACTACAATTTATATTTGAGTTTAGCACCCAATTGGCCTACTTTATAGATAGTTTATCATCCTTATGCCCTAAGATATATCTACCCATTTAACCCTAGATAAACCCAATATATAATTTAATTTAGGGTTCAACATTTGGTGAACCCGATGTGAAATATTATAAAATCCATTAATGCTCATATTATATTTGACCATTCATAGTTACAAAAAAGTTGGTAAAATGTGTATACCACCTTGCTACACTTGAAGGAAAACCTTTAAAAATTCCAATGAACATTATGCATTTGTGTAAATTTAATACATGAGAACTCTTCAAATATTATAAAAAAATAAATAAATAAAAAACATTCAAAAATATAAAAACATTTTTAGCACCTACATGTTATATTGGCTCTTTGGCATCTATATGTTAATTCCATGTTAATAGATGGATATCAGTTACTTTTACATATACATGTGTGTCACACTTCCTTGTGAGAGTGATATAGGCATACACAAATACATGATCCATTCATATTTTATATGTTAGGCCTTTCCTCTACTCATGTCCTATGGACATTGGGGATATCCACCTCTATTATCATGATACTCACAAATTATATAATTTTATTGTCACTTTACACTATTATGTTTTGAGATCCTATATGTACTTACACATTTTTTATATATGATTATATCTTGCACAGGTTAGATATGATATTCACTTTACATATTTTGCTAACACATTTGATCCATGGGCTACTATGACATGTTTATGATGGTTGTTTATTATTATTATTTTACACTTCCTTGAGTGTATTTCCTTATTATTGTCTTGCTTGTTTGACCATTTTAATATACTCCTTTCTTTTCACCCCTTGTGCCTATGTGTGTTTTATTTGACATTTAAATATGTCATTGTTTATTGTATGGATATTTGAATCTGACATCCTTGATTTTATTGGCATTTGACTAAATCCATGTCCCTTTGATTGTGTGGTATTTGAACATGCCCCTTATTTATGATCTCCTTAGACTATTGCCTTTTGACTTGATTTTTAGTGATCTTGTGTGTATTCTTTATTTGATTGTTGATATTATGTTATTACTATCTAGACATTGTCATGATATTTATCATGCATCATAGGCCTTCATGTGATCATATTTTTCTATGTGATTCAATGTTACATTTACCTAGACATGTCCTTATATATGTTACATGGTTCCATTTACACATTATATAAATTGTATTATAATTTTGAGGTGAGGTAACTAATGGTTTATATTCTTCCCTCACCTTAAAGAGGGGTATATCAGTGGGAGCATGTTAAAGAGGCATATTCTTCACATTTGTCATAGTTTTCAAGTTAACTGGGTGCATGATTTTTAAGCATGTTCTCCACACTCATTTAGTATTGGGTAATTATATCAATTTTTAGATTTAGTGGGGGTATGTCATATATGCATGGCTTCCACACATTCGTAATTTTAGATTTAGTGGGGACATGCTTTAAAATCATGTTCTCCACACTTATTAAATATTCAACACACCCAAATTCAATTGGGGAATGTTTTAAAAACATGTCTTCCACATTGGTGCTTGTTTAAATTTTTAGATTTATCCATGTTTAGTATGGGTATGCTTTGGAAGAATGTTCTCCAAAATTACATAATCTCTCAATTGGCCAAAGCACATTGTTATATAGTTTAGATTCACAATTATGGTAGAATTATATACATTAGTAACATTGTTATACATAATTTTAGCATGAGACATATCTAAGGTGCATATGCTATATAATGTGCACCTAATATTTTAAAATCCAAATTATTTTTATATTTTTAAACACTCTTAGGTGTTTTCATCACCCACTAGGATGTAATTTTATGCATTGATACCCATGATGTACTTTTGTAGACTATATTGATCTAAATTAATATAGTAATTGGTTCATTTTTTTATAGTTGAGGTGATTAAATCACTCAATATTTATAGGTTTTTAGTTTGGACTTGATTTTATCATCTAGTCTTACCAATTTTAAAGTTAACTTTTTCGCTCATGTTCACCAGGTTATAAGTATGATTGAGTTGCATGGTTGAGCTAATCTCAACTATCAAGTGGCAACTCACCTTTTTTCCATTATTGGGGGCATTTGCCTTCCAATTTCTCTATTTATCTCCATAGATGTATGCACTTTATAGATTTATATATTTTTCCTAATCTAATTTTTAGAACCTTGTAAGGATACATCTTTCAAATTAACTTGTCAATAGGTAAGGCAGTTATATTGATACACAAGTGTACTCCTAAACCTTGCTCTTTCAATTTTAATATTTTTGATACTTTAAAATTCTAGATTATATGCACTAATTATGTATTGTAACATGATATTGGTTTCATTTCAATCACCATTAAATCACTCAATTTGGACTCAAGCAAAGACAAGGTGTGTTATACACACCTAGGAATGCATTCTTTTGCTTTAAACTAGTAAATTCATTACTAGATTCATGGGTGTTAATTTAGACACTATTTAATGGATTATATATTAACTCAATCTTTTACACTTGGAAAACTCAAATATTTGTTATTTTTATCAATTTTGGACCTTTCCCACTTTCTAAAGTCTTGCATATACTCTATCTTGTGACCCTTCACCTATCTCTTAGTTTGACTAGTCTTATGTTGATGACCCAAACCTTATATCTTCAATAGAATGCTTAAAAACTACTTACCTTCCACCTATATAAGGTTTGAGTCTATACCTTCTTTCTCACTCCTTAGACAGTAGCATTTAGGATAGACACCTATGTCAATGTAAGTGTCCTACTATAACACAAGTGTCTAGTGCCCTAAAGTCATATAATTTATAAATGAAATATATCCTAATGGTCATCCTAAGTTCTTTAATTTGAGTTAATTATCTAAAGGGGTTAATATAAATATAATATCAACCCTCATTAATTACTCACTTATAAAAAATTTACCTACTCACTAGGCATCTTATAAAAGGCATTCAATCAAGCACTCAAGTGATCAAAGCTTCCCTATTTTCTCTTATTTTCATATCAATCATAGGGATAACACAAGCATGGGTCTAAATTATTGATTGAATATTCCAAGATATACATTTTCCAAGTTACAAGTTAGGTTACTATTGTACTTAATTTGCACATATTACATGATTCATACACAAGCCAGCATGTAGGGGAGAACTACATCATTGTAATACTTATTAAAATTATTGGCTATGTAATTATTGCACATTGATAGAGGGTTATTTGGGGTTAAATCAAACCTATGTGCCTACTAACCCATTTTTTCCTAAGGTCACTATGAAGATAAAGAACTAGGGTTTTACAAATTCATGAGGAGTGATAGTCCATGAACCAAATACAAATGCACCATAGTGAAGGTGAAGTCAAACCTATAAGTACATATGTGGTTACATCTTTTTTCCAATAGGTATTTCATACAAGACACCTATGTCAAGTTCAAAAGTAGAATCGATGTAACTATCCTAGGATAATAATAGTGTCTATGGATCTAGAAACATCCAATCCAAAACTTGATGACTATTCCATAATCCTCTTCCAATTTTCTTTTTTCATGTTCCAAATCTATAACTACATCAGTATTCCTCATCACTCCTTTATTTACCCTCACTATTCCTCATCATCTCTAATCACTCCTTAATTTACCCTCACCATCCCTTATCATCCCTAATCACTACATAATTTTTCATCATCCCTAATCACTCCTTATTTATCCCTCATCATCCCTAATCACTCCCTTATTAACCTTCACCATCCCTTACCATCCCTAATCACTCCCTCATCATCCCTAATCACTCCTTATTTATACCTCATCATTCCTAATCACTCCTTCCCCATCCCTCATCATCCTTAATCACTCCCTCATTAACCCTCACCATTATTAATCATTTATAATCAATCCATAATTTACCCTTACCATCCCTAAACATCCCTAATCATTAATTCACCATCCCTAATCACTCCTTCCTCATCCTTCATCACTATTAATTACTCCCTCATTAACCCTCACTATCCCTCATCATCCCTAATCACTCCCTCATCCTCCCTAATCACTCCCTCATTGACCCTCACCATCCCTCATCATCCTTAATGACTCATTTATCATCCCTCAAAATCTCTACTCAGTCCCTCATCATCCCTCCTTATCCTTAATCACTCCATCCAATACCTTAATGGTGGGTGTAGTATTTTCTTACTTGTGCTCGATTGGATTATTTTCTAATTCTAAATTTTAATCCCTAAAATAAGGCCCAAATAAACTCTTATTTTACTAATATTATTTTACTCAAATAAGTAAATCAAAAATATTATTTGATTCTCTAGTGGTATTCAAATATCTATATAGTGATCCATGCCCAGAACATGGAAAGGGTGTGTATCCAAATCCCTAGACTAAAATAAATAGGAAATAAATAGAGTAAAGGATGGGTTAAAATTATATTACCTACATATATATATTAGGATTTAAGCATCTATGAATTCCAATCATAGAGTTAAGAATCCAAATTTATATCTATATAGATAGGGGAGATTAGAGACTAGTTGAGAATTCCAATCCTAAACCCATAGTTGACTATATATCCATAGTAGACTATATCTACAAATACATATATGTAGTAACCAATTTGGTAGAATGTGTTCCAATCCAATAGCTAATAGAGTGTGTTTCCTAGCCCAACTTAATATATATACACCTTGATTTATACCCAACTTGATATATAAATGGAATTATGGGTATATTCCTTAATCTAGTATATTAAGGAGGGTTAACTTAGATCTTAAGAATGGCTTGATCAACCCTAAATGCCAAAATAGGGCCTTGTCATACTCTAATTATTCCCTATTTCCTAATATATTATCAAAATATAGATTAGGAATGGGCCCCTACCATACATATATAGGGGGCACCATTCTAAAGGCCTTACCTTGATCTCAAAATTTCCATACGTATTAAGGAAATGAAATATTTCCCTACCAAATTCATCTATGACAAGGAGTAAGTAAATAGAAGATTGACTTTTTAATATCTAACTTTTCTTCACCTAATAACATATCAAATGAAAATTTACTTCTCGATAGATAACAAGGAGTAAGGAATAGCTATTAAAGCAAGTTTACTTTCTGATAGATAAATTTGTTCTTACCTTACCTACTTAGTTATGCCCTACTTGATAAGATAAGGGAAGTTTCATTCCTAATATATATATATTTGTTCTTATCATACCTATGTTCCCTTTCTAGAATAGATTCTTAACTATCAAGGTAAGCTTATTTCCTAATCTATATATTTCATATATTATTTCCATACTTTTTATATATGCCCTACCTACTTTTGGTAAAGGAATCTTGTTTGCCTATAGATAGAATTATAAATGAAGTTTTGAATCATGTTACGTATGTAATATATTTAAATACCATTGAGTATGCCCTACCTACTTTACCTACTTGAGTATGCCCTACTCAATTAAATATCTAATCCATATCTTTATCTTGAGTATGCCCTCCCTAAATACCCAAGCCATATCTTGATCTTGAGTATACCATACCTACATTCTTTTAATTGAGTATGCCCCACTTACCTATCATTATTTCCCTACCTACTCTAGTATGTCTGACTTATCTACTTGTACTTGAGTATGCCCTACCTACATATCCTCATTTTTATACCTACTCGAGTCTTGAATACTCATATCTAATCCTGTATATATATATATATATATATATATATATATATATATATATATCTTACTAGACCACATATTTAATACTTGATACCTAATTGACTATGAAAGTCATATTAAAGGAGAGGGGGAATTCAAACCTATTTAGAGAAAGGAGTGATTAGGGATGATTGGTTAGTCTCATCTTTTATGTCTAGATTGGTAGGCTCCCCATCCCCATATAGATAAAGGAAAGGAAAGGAAAGGGGAGGGAGAGGTCCCAATCAAAAATATTTTATTATATATCAAAAGAGTTCAGGTGCCCCATATTTATATATGGGTATAATAAAAATTAAGGTGATCAATGACATTTACCTCCCCACTTGGGAATTTTTTTTGTAAGACTATGCACCCCATATATCAATCATATGTTCTTAGGGTTCACTCCATAAAATAAACAAAAACCACTATAGAATAGATCCCATGATTCCTTAATCCCCTGATTCCAAGACTTAACCTTAGACCCCAGCCAATCTTTATTAATCCCAGACCTAAAATGGCACTAGGTTAATAGTTGGCTAGGTTCTCAACCCTAGGATATGACCAAATGACTTATATCAACCTTGGACATAAAGGAACTATGATTTAATCAACCATGCACATTAAACCCAAAAATGGAGGTACTTACCCAAAAGGCCCAATAGGGAGAGGGGAGGAGGAAGAGCCTACCATAATGACCAGATTAACATGCCCCCTCTCCATTTTTGGGAAGTAGGTACACATAGAGTTGAGTTTAATTAGCACTATCTTTGGGGAAGAGGGTCTAATTTCCACCTACACATAAACAAATATAATACCTAATACCCTAGTCACCTATTATCTTTAGACATGGACCAACCATTTAGATATAGGTTGTGTAAGAACTATCCCATATAAAATATTATAGTTGATAGATCAGAGTGGTACCCTACCCATATAGTTTAATTTGGCATGACTAAAACTAGTGATATACGTAGGGTCAGCTAGATAGGCATGGTCAAATAGATTGGCATAGATGGGTTGGAAAAATAAATACTATATGGATTGGATGGGGAACCAAATAATTAAATTAGAGATAGAGATATCATGTATATAATATAATATGATATTTTATATGGAGGATTAGGTCACTAATAGTATTTATATATAGATATCTAGGCAGTCAATTAATCACCTCATTATTCTATATTACTTTCATCTTCATAATGGGTCAATTCTACTCTATCCTATCCCACTCTAGATTATTATCTTCTCATCTTGTTTTTTGTGTTTCTTAGTTGACTATATATGTCTTCATAGCTAATCAATCCAAATCAATAATATCTAGTCTTTCTTAATCCTAATCAAACATATCTATCTATATCTATCCTAATCAATTGGTAGGCTTAGTCAGCTATATATAGACTTATATATGGTCAGGTATATATTTATCAATTTAAATTGGTAGGATCCCCATCACCATATAGATAAAATAAAGGAAAGGGGAGGGGAGGTATGGGATGGGATGGGATGGAGAGGGCCCAATTGAGAATAGTCGATCAAATCTGAGGGACTATCTATATACTCAATCAATTCTAGATGACTATAGTTGGTCCTGTCTCTAATGAATGATTAGTATTCTTATCATTAATATTTGATCAAATTTAAGGGACTATGTATATGATTTATCCCATATAGATATAGGTCCCAATATATTTGGTAAATCCTTCTCTATTAGTAGGTTCCCCATCCAAATAAAGGGAGAGGTCCCAATCAAATGTATATTGGGATCCGCATCTAGATATAGGACCCACATGTCTATTCAAATTGATTGGTAGGCTCCTCATACCATCTAAATAGAGGTCCAATCAAGAATAGTTGATTTATATAGTTTTATATACAAGATAGTTTTTCTATAAATATATTAATTTTCACTAAAAAAAACTAGAGATAGTGAACTACCTTGGGAAGACCTTTGACATTATTTGGTTTGATCCCTCTCGATCAGAAATATTGATGGTCATGAAATAATGAACATGGATATGGGATATGGCTTAGTCACACTAATCATAATTAAATATAACACAATGTCTTCAATTTGATTGATTTATGACACATCCCACATGAGGGGTATAGATATGGCTATAAATATAATCTATAGATACCACCCTTAATCCACAAAATACTAATCCCCATATATATACCTACTTATTGACCCCCATCTCTATAAACACTCATACCTTTCATCTTTCCCTTCCCCCCTTGATTGATAATAATTGGGAAAACAATAAATCCCATATATATATAATCATGGTAATGACTTATAATTACCTCATTATGAGATAGATGGGCATTGTAGACACCCCATTCTAGCCATAACTAGCTTTCAACCAGACTTAAAACTAAATTCTACCAAACAGTGTAATTTGATCCTAGGAAACAATAAACATCCCAATTTCACCCAAACATCATTAATTATTACTCAAAATAACTATGATGCATCCCTATTTAGGGTATTATCTTATACACAATAATAACCTCCCATAGATTCGTCTCTAGTCACCTTCCAGCTTAATAATTGGCAGTTTTGCCTATGGACCCATTAAGCAGGGCACTTGAATAATTCTTAAAAGAGATAAAATGATAATCAAAATTAATCAACTAATTAAACCAAATTAAATTCTTAGATAAATTATGCATTTATAATTAATTAATAACTAAAAATGGAAAATCAAAATTTTAAAATATCAAGCTTCTTCATCATTGCTTTTGTGAGTTATCAAGCTCTCCCAAAATATATAACAAATCTAATTTATGAGCCATGCTTATTAATTGTAAATCATAATTTCATGCCATGTCATTAACTCAATTGGGGTTATACTCAAATCACCTAGGGTTGGTTTGAACTCATTCCATTCTTAATATTAACCTAAATCAATCGGGTTGAGGTTTAACTTTGGAGGTTATAAATAAAAGGCCTCACCTATTGATATTTAAGATTTTATAGTGCAATGTTATTATACCCAAATACCTCAAAAAATATTCATATTAAGTTTACCATTACAATCTCATAATCCAAGACAATATAATCCAACCAACAATACCAAGGTTCCAAAGAGAGGTGGAGTAATGGAGCTTCATTGACAAAGATTTCTTGAGCACATAGTTGAGCAAGCCAACTCAACAAGAAGTTTTGGAGCAACAAGGAAGGTAAAAGGAAGATTTATTTTATTTTATAGTTCTTTTTTAATTTTTTGATTGTTACATATGATCTCACTAGTGTCTAGTCTAAAGTTGTTAGTGTTTATTGTGTTTTGTTTTTTTTATTGACTAGCACTATACTAATCTCCCTTATATGGATTCCTTGCTCATAGGCATATGATGCACTTTATAGCCACTATTCCCATCAAAACATGTTTAGAATAATGGAATGGCCTTTAGTATAACCCTATATTATAGTATAGTCAAAGTCACCACCCATGAACTATATTTATAATCTTCTTCCCTCTAAGGAGCCCCCTTCTATATATATATATATATATATTGGTCCAATAGAGTGCAACTCACTTAGAAAGCAATAGATTGAGAATGAAGACATAGGATGAAGTGTAGAGAACCCATCTACCTAAATTATTTATCCTTTAGGCCCTCTATTTTATCCCCTAATAGATATATGTGTATATATACAAATATGTAGCATATAATTATCTAGATAGAAAGTGAGCTCTATCCACCTAGGAGGCTCATATCCAAAATAGATAGAGAGGACTTTGGAGGTTGATGGGGGATTAAATATAGATATCCATGAGGAATGGATGGATTTAAGGCTTAAAACATTAGAGAGGTTATTATATCATATAAAGGGGAGGTAAAAAAACCCTATACATTTGGCTAGTTGGGCTCGAGGAAGAGGCCCCAACTACCATAGATAGGAGAAAGGCCCTACCTCGTTTAAAACCTCATACCCCCTCCCACTGTAGATAGGGTTGGGAAACCAAATTTAATATTCTATATATATTTCATGTCAATCACATCTATAATCATAGATGGCACTTGAAAAATGACCCTAATCCCTCCATTATAGATCTTAAGCCTGTAGTTGGGCTTGAATAACCCAATTGAGAACTAACCCAAATAGTCAAGGGGACATAGGGAATCGATCTAAAAAATAAATAAAATCAAATAGTGAACCATATATTCATGTAATATATATATCCATATATTCATGTAATATATATATATATATATATAATATAGTGATTTGAATATATCATATCTATTTACTCATGTTTCCCATCATATACAGTCATGTTATAGATATAGTTAAGTTACTTGTGTTGTCCCATCCCATATAGTCACCCCTATAATTAATCCTCTTATCCATACCATATATATTCATGTCACTAGTCAGTATCTAGTGTGACTAGATCTCTATGCATTTAATCTAGTTATGTTACATGAAAAGGGCCACCCAAAGGGTGAGGTGAACTAGAAAATAAAAGTAAATCTACCTAAAGGGTAAGGTTTTGAGGAGGGTAGAGATAAAACACCCTATTCCTAGTTTTACTTTACCAGCATAGGAATAAAGAATATGGAAAATTAAATTAGATTCTAATTAAATTGGAGATAATCATCTTGATTAATTAGAGATGATGAAATAGTGATTAGGGATGGTGATAGTCAATTAGGGAGTGATTAAGGATAATGAGGGAGTGATTAAGGACTATGAGGGAGTTATTAGAGATCATGAGGGATAATGAAGTGATGATATGGGATGGTGAGCATCAATGAGGGAGTGATTAGGTATGATGAGGGAGTGATTAAGAATGATAATAAGGGATGGTGAGGGTTAATTCAGGAGTGATTAGGGATGATGAAAGAGAGATTAGTGATTGTAAAAGAGTGATTAGGGATGATGATGGATAGTGAGGGTCAATGAGGGAGTGATTGGAAATTATCAGGGATGAAAGTAGGGTGATTAGGGATGATGAGGTATGATGAATTAGTGATTAGGGATTGTCAGGGTCAATGAGGTAGTGATTAAGGATTATGAGGGAATGATTAGGGAATGTGAGGGTCAATGAGGGAGTGATTAGGGACAATGAGGGATGAGGATGGAGTGATTAGGTATTGTTAGTGATTAGGAGGGATTGATTAGGGATGGTGAGGTTTAATGATGGATTGATTAGGGATGATGAAAGAGTGAATAGAGATGATGAAGGATGGTGAGGTTCAATGAGGGAGTGATTAGGGATGATGAGGAATGAGGAGAGAATGATTAGGGATGATGAGGGATGATGAAAAATTGATTAGGGATGAGGGAGGGATGATGAACAAGTGAAATTAACACAAAGTGGTTGTTTGATGTGCATAGGTCATCAATGTGACCTATGTTACCCCAATCACACTAGTTTGGCTTGAGTTCAAACTGATTGGTTTGTAAACTTTAATTTTTTCAAACATAAATTTTGTAAAACATAGGAATCTTTAAAATGCCAATAAATAATCTAGAAGGCATAAATACCTAAAAAATTATTATATGTTTACCAAAAATGGACTTCAATAGTAAAATTTATGTTATAAAATCTTAGGTTCAATATTAAGACCCTAAAAATACCTAAATACTAACCCTATTATATTTTGAAAAACTATCTTCCACATTGTAAGTCATGTAATTATGAGACCAACTCTATCAAATACATAGTGACCCTAATTTATTATATTTACTAAAATATTGATAAATTTATATTCTTATACTTAACATTTATTTTAGTAAACCATCTACTAGTAAACCATATGCCCCTTTTGATAGATATTATATGGTTCTTTTGAGTAATGTGAAAAGAATGTGTACATGTTATAACATGTATGTGTTCCTTTCACATTACACAAAGAAAATTAGATAAGCATTTATATAGATATTTCTTTATTTTTATTATGTCAAAGGAATGCGTACACATTTTTTTTAGTTTCAATTCAAAAACCAAGACTTTTAGCTTGGAAATGGCTTGGATTCCTGAGCTAAAGTTTTGGACCTGTCAACACGTAGTCAATTAAGAGTTTTGGTAGAAAACAACAAAATTCATCTTCCATCACCAAATACACTAATAATTTCAATGATAAAATTCATAAAATTGTTATAATGATGACAAGCACACTCTTCTCTTTCTAAATATATGATTTATATAATTTTTAGACTATTTTAAGGTTTCAATCTATGTTCATTTTTAACTATAGTTTTTTTATGCCACTACATGACTCAAATATACATGCCTATATATGTTTGTGTATCTTTTTTCATTAATCTAAATGCAAAAAATAATAAATGGTTACAAACTAGGCCTAATTATACACATTCAATAAAAACTATTTTTCATTTTTTTTGAGATAGTTATGGGGTATGCATGGCTAACTATCTATTTTTTATCAAATTTCAAGATCTTTTTACTTGTAAAATTAATTCTAAAAAAAACTATTCAGCAAAATAATTTAAAAAATATAGGTTATGTTGGGTGAATATTTTGTTAGTCAGCTAACTGATGAGCAAAATAGGTCTTATCAACCACATCAAAGGAGATTGGTCATTCGAAGTTGTAGGTTTACCACATCCAAAGGGGACAAATCTCTCCTCTCATCAAGGGGAGGTTCCTTGTTAAATATGAGGAGCTATATACTATAAATATATGTAGAAAATAACACTCAGGGGTAGGGTAACACCATCCATCTCTCTTTTTTCAGAGATGATGTTCACAGGCAAAGGAGAAATCTAGGTGAAAACACTGAAGGCACTTCTCTTCTTTTAGAAGTGGTCTTATAAGAAATAGAAGGGGTTCTTTCAAATAGTGAAAAATGACTGGTAATAAGATATAGTAACTAGTAGAATGAAGTGTAGCACAAAGTCTCCACTTTAGCTGCCCAAAGAGTGAAATATGAAATACAATGAGGGCACAACGTCATCCCAAGGTCTTTTACATAGAAAATAGAAAATAGTTAAATACACTAAAGGCAATTGTAGGCAGCACAAAGTCTTCCCAGAGTTAGCTTCAAGACACCTTCTTGATTATCTCCACTAGTTCTACTTATTTCATTCAATGGACAAGAACACATTTAGAAGATAAACATAAGAACAATCTCCTAAATGACACAAGCCATGATAACACAAAGTCTGAAAGTAACTTACTTTCTCATTCAAACAAAGAAATATGAGTAACAACCTAAGCTCACAGTCTCAGTGATAGCCTCTCAATTTTCACAAAGTTTTGCTTCTTTTATCAAAAATATCTCCCTTCTCATAATGAGAGAAATTATAATGTATAGCCACCAAGTAAGGCTTGGTGCTCTTTCCCATGCGACGCCCCACGCTGTAGTCAATGCTTTCAATGCATCTTCAATTCTATCTTGAGGGCCATGCTAGGAATAGTGCATTGCCTTAACTATGGCATGCTCATCCATCTTATATGTCTGCTCCTTAGCATGAATTGTCTAGTCCTTTTTTTGATGTTTGTGTAGCTATCCACTTTGCCTTTACTTCATGGAAGAAAAGCAGGCCATGTCCTTGATTTAGTGTGCTCAGATGACCACTTGATCCACTATTTCACCTATTGGAAATAAATCCCTTGTAGATATTTTTGATCTTTTATATTATTTGCTCTTCCCTACAAAAATTTAGGCTCTCAAGCTCTCTTTTTAGCTGGTCACTTGGTTCATTTTTCAAATTCTGCACCATATTTGAATTTTAACAGATATTCCATCACCTTAAATTTGACATCCACAGGGATGTCACTGGTCACTACTTTGTTTGAACCATATTAAACCATTTAACTTGTGAAATTTCATCAGTTCATTGGTTCAATAGTCCAGACAATCTTTATTGGTTCATCACTTCCCTGTTCAATCGCTTCTTTGAACTTGCCTTTGGAATCATCCATTTATTGCTTCTTTCTTTGCTTGAGGCTATCTTTAAACCTGCTTGAACCTATGAACCATTGAAATTTGAACTCTTTTAGTTCATTGGTTCATCCTTCATCCCATTTTTTCCTTTATCCTTCTAAGTCCCTTTGAGGTCTTAAACAGTTGAACCATATGGACCCTTGAACCCATTGAACCAATTGGTTCAAGGTTCAATGGTTCAATCCTTATTCTTTAAAAGCTCCTTTTCATCTAAGTCTTTTTGAATCTTTTGGAACACCCCAAAATAAAGGTGTCCCTTTGAGTCTTTGGAAAAGGTCCTTTTCTGAGTGTCGAGTGCCCCTTACAAGGGTACATACCCTTCAGGATCTTTTAGGTGGCCTTCGGGCTTTCATTCCTTTAGTGGGCTTTTGTTTCTTTGGTAGACTTCATCCTTTATTTCCTTTAGACAAAATTTCTAAAGGAATTCCTTCAAACAATTTGTCTAAAGAAAATCTTTCCTTTATCATTTTTCCACTAGGCTTTTGCTTAGAATGTCTTTCTACTAGGCTTTTACTTTTTATTGTGTCTTTGTATTGGGAGTACTTCGTCTTTGACATCTGTCATAGTCTACTACTTTAAAACTTTATCAACTTATAGAAAATGTGACCCACAACACTTCTTGCCTGAGCAGCTTCAAAAGAGGAATGGGGACAGGTAGCACTTTCCGTTGATCTTAAAAAGTGACATGTGTCATTTCCCATTGTGAAATAGGCGAGGACACTTGGTAGCATCTATTTAACTTATAAAAGATTTAGATACCTTTTGAGAGTCCTACAGAAGATGACACATGGTGGCTTCCACTGAGCTTCAAAAACACTATAGAAACATTTGGGACCCATTTGGATTCACATCAATGATGACACTTGGTGCGCTCTACTTACTTTAGCAACTCACCTAGGGCCCACCATAGTCTTTCCTAAATAACAAAACAAAAGGAAGAAACTATGGATGTTGACACTTGGTGGCTTCCACCAAGCTTTATAAGGGATATGTAGTGACTTTTACTACATTTAGAAAAATATATTAAAACCTTCCACAGTTGCCACTTGGCACCCTCCATGGAACTCTGAGAGAAGCCTATTGAAAGAAGCTTTGAAACTTATAAGAAACTTGAAACGTGGATGCAGAAATTTGTCATGCTTTGCTGAGTTATAACGGGACACATGGCACATTTTGTGTTTTAAGAAACAAATTATAATGTGTCTTGGTAGATGATGCTTGGCAACTTCTGCTCAACTTTGAGACATAGACAAAACTTTAGGCAAAATGAAAAACCTGTACCCTACATCATAACCCTTACTACCTCAAAACTGAAACACGTAGGAACAAAACTTGGAGTGCACAACTAAAACTCAAAATAAAATGTAGATTATTTCACTCTACAAAGGGAAGAGAGAATTTTTTGGCTTGTAGGACAAAAAATAGTTCATGTGTTTTCCCAAAAATGAGTGACAGACTTTGGGAACAATAGCTAGCTCTAGTTGGGGAACTTCCTTTAGTTGAAATTTTGGAACAACTGAGGGGAGTAGAGACCAAAATATATAGTGCCTTGAACTGTGACATTGGGTTATGGTGTCATGCTAACCAACAAGAAAGCAAGGTGCCAAAAATGAAAATGAAAAGGAAAAGCACAAAAAATAACTAAAGACTATAGAAATATACACATGTACAGATGATCTTATCTGATACTTCAAGAGTTGAAGTGCTTTAGATGTTGCCCATTGTGAGGTAGAGAAAAGGGCATGCCATCTTGATACTTTAATAGAAAATTTTTTTCACTATTGAGCTCATGGATAGTTAATGGGCCTATCCATAGGGAATAAAACTTCCCATGCATTCCCTTTGGTTCCTTTCTCTTGTCCCATAACAAGACTTGATCTCTAATCTAGAAATATTGGGTTTTTGCTTTTTGGTTGAGGAGTTTCTTCACCAAAATTTGATGGGTAGTAATTTGTTCCACCACCATAGTTCTCTGCTCATCCAACTCAGTCAGGCACATGATCTTCTTATCAATGGAGCTTTCATAAGTTTGATCCTCAACTACCTTAGCCAATTTCAATACTAGAAATTCTAGGGTGATTGGTATCTCAGCATTAAGACCATAATAAGTTGGAAGGGAGACATACCAATTGCCCTTTTTGGTGTAATTATATCTACCCATAGAGCATCAACCAATGTTTTATGCCATGTCCTTTGGTTGTCATCTACCAGCTTCTTGATGATAATCACTAGGTTCTTGTTGCTTGATTCAGCTTGGCCATTTCCTTGTGAAAAGTAATCAGAAGAGTGTGAGAGAGTGATCCCATAGTGAAAATAAAACTGAGTAATCTCTTGAGAAGTGAAACAAGATACGTTATTTGTGACAATCTTGGTTGGGACCCCAAACTTAGATATGATGTTCTCTTTTAGGAAACTACACACCACTTTTGAAGTAGCATGCTTGGTTGGGATAGCTTCCATGCACTTGGTGAAGTAATATGTGGCTATGAGGACATAATCATGTCTAGCACTCAAAAATGGGTTTACAGCACCAATTAAATCGATGCCCCATTTCTGAAATGGCTCTTCAATCACCACTAGCTTGAGAGGTAGAGCAGCAAACTTGGGTCTTCCAACAAATTGCTAGCATAATTCACATTTCCTTACCCACTTATATGCATCTTAAAAGAGAGTTACCCAATAATACCTGGCTCATATAATTTTATGGGTAGTTACGGGAGCAAAAAAATGTCCTCCACAGGCCAAATTATGGAAGGACTTTAGAAGTTGGTTATGTTGCTCTTTATCCATGCAGCGCAGGAAAACTCCATCAAGGCTCCTCTTATACAAGCCGTTATCCCAAAGGAGAAAATTTATATCTTGCAACTTGATAGTCCTTCTTTCTTTATAAGACAGGTGAGTAGGACACTCACCATAAGTAAGGAAATGATCAATATCTAAATACCACTCATTTGTAGTGGAGACAAAGAGGACTGTTGGCATGTCTTCTTCTTCTGATTCTTCATGCTCTATTTATCTTGGCTTGTTATCAACAATTAATTGGCATAGGCCATTTCCCCACACCAGCTTCATTGGCTTGATGACTAGATCAAACTCTTGTTATTTTTCTATCCAATTGCCTCTTTTCATCCCAAACTCCTATTGACTTAATATGGATTTAACCATGGTATCAGGAACCAAGACAGTAATGTGTGAATTCAGGATGTAGAAGTAGAAATGCTTCACTGCATAGGCATGCTTCTCCATGTTTGAGTACTTTATCTCATGAGATTTAAGAGGATAGCTCATGAAATAAATGGGAGATTCCATACCTTCTTAGTTCTGTTGAACTAGAATTGCTGAAAGTGTGTGCTCAAAAGCATAACTATACATGGTGAAATCCTTGTTGTAGTCTGGACAAACCAGAATTGGGGTGTGGGTAATAGCTATCTTTATGTATTGGAATGCTAATTTGACTTCTTTATTTTAGCTAAAAGTGACCTTTCCCTTCATCATATTTACAATATGTCGAGTCTTTTCAGCAAACTCAAGGATGAACCTTCGTAAGAAATTCACCTTTCCAAAGAAAGAGTGAACTGCAGTCTTACTTGTGGGCAAAGTAAGCTCTTGAATGGAATTGACTCTTTTTGAGTCAATATTTATGCCTTCTTAGGAAATAATGTGTCTAATAAGTTTCCCTTTTATTACCCCAAAAATAGACTTCTTGGGATTTAAAGAAATGGCATTCTAACGACAGCATTCCAATACTTGTTACAAGTGGCGCACATGATCTAGGTGATGCTTAGAAAAGATAGACAAGTCATTAAGATATACTACAATGAACTTATCCATTTCATCTTTGAAAGCAAGATCCATTTCTCTCCAAAAGTGGTGCCAGCATTAATCATGCCAAATGGCATTCTCTGATAGGCAAAGGTGCCCCAAGGTGTGGTAAACGTAGTCTTATGTTGGTCTACCTCACCAACTTCAACTTGATTGTATCCTGAGAAGCTGTCTAACATTGATAACATCTCTAAACTAGTCACTATCTAAAGAACTTGATCCATGATAGGCAAAGGATAGTTATCCTTTAAGGATGACTGATTCAAGTTCTTCAAATCTACACAAAGGTGAGTTTTGCCATTCTTCTTCCTGACAAGAACTATGTTGGCAATCCATGTAGAATGATGGATTGGGAAAATGATCTTAGCATTTAACATTTTTTGTATCTCAGCTAGAATAGTACCTGATATCTTCAGATTGTACTCTCTATATTTTTACTTGTAAGGAGTTGAATCATCCTTGAGAGAAATTTCATGGAAAAATTCTTCAAGCCTGAGTGACTTTAGATCATCATAGGAGTATGCTAGGACATCTATGTACTAGCAAAGTAGAGCAGTGAACTTGGATCTCTCCTCACAAGTGTAGTACTTCCTAATGTTCACCATCTTGGGATCTTCTTAGGCACCCAAATTTATCTGATCAAACTCCTGAGAGGAGCTTGAATCTGTTTGTTGTTGTTTGATGAATCTATCATGTTTGTCAAGTAGCTTCTCAAGGAGAACTAGGCCTTTTAGGATTTTATTCCCTTTGAGTTGTAGGAACTCTTCACCTACATCTACACTTGATTCAAGGGCTGGTTTAAGCTTCTGAGGCTCACTGCCTTCAAAGTGCAACTTTTCATAGCTATCTTTTTACTCTAGGAAGGCAATGATTTGATTATCATGGTTAAACACCTACCAATGAATGATATTACTAGGTACACTTGGTCAAAAAACTAGCTCAATAGTGTACCTATCTCTTTTGAAGTCTAGGTGAGGGACTAAGAGAGTTGTTGAAATAGCTAGTGCATCAGCTCTGTCATTGAATTCCCTGGGTATGGCAAAGATGTTGAAAGCATCAAAACATTCAAGTTGATCTTAGACTAGATTGCAATAGTGGTGCAGTCTCTAGTTCTTGGTTTGATACAAGTTTCTCGCCTGATAAACCACTAGTTCAGTATCTCCTTTAGCATGAAGGAGCTTGATGCCTTTGGCTTGAGCAACCTTCAATCCAAGTAATAGAGATTCATACTCAGTTGTATTATTTGTATTGTTGAACTATGACTTGTATGATGAAGGAAAAATATCTCCTTGAGGAGATATTAGCACAATTTTGTCACCTGAACTGGTAGACAAGCAGCTACCATCAAATTCTAGAATTTATACCTCCTCAAACACTAATTTTTCCTTGGATTCTTCTTCATTTGGAGGGGAACATTCCTTAGCACTTATACTACATTCTACCATCCTTTTTATTGTTCTAGATGAATGTATTTCTAGGTTGACACATTTAGGCGTTTCACTAGTCACTTCATGGACTTCCTCTATGGTTAATAAATAATTACCCATGCCTAAAGACTCAAATAGAATTTGAGCTTCAGGTGCTAATGATTGGGTGACCACATATTTTTATTCCTTTTCAGGGATCAATCCCTTCATGATGCCTTTGACAGGGATCCTTGCTTCAGATAGGTCCATGCTCAATTCACCTCCAAAGTCCTTGCATAAATTTTGCCTAAGAAGGATGCCATATGATGCTGGGGCATCAACCACCAGGATAGTCATCTTAATTCTCTTGTCTAGGAATGCTACAAATACAAATTGGGGATCCTTTATTTCTCTTAGTAGAGGTACTTTCTTTTTTTTCATGGAGAAACATCTCCCAAATGTCTTGGTCAGTGTGAGACTAAGAGATTCTGCCACTTTAGCAGGCATGACATTGTCAAAAGCTCCAGAATCAATGATACAATTATTCAGCTGATGTCCATTTATCAACAGGGAGACATAAAAAGATTCATTCCTAATGGGAGTAGTGGGAGGAGTAATGACAAGGTTATTCCTAGTGGGTGCATTCTTGGGGGAATCATGAGCTACTTTGGGAATTTCTTGTCTTATAGGGACATTTTGGTTCTTCACACATTCAACCAACTTATCTAATTGATCGAGGTTGGACTGAAAGAATTCAAATTTATATGATCAATGATATCAAATGTTTGAAATGAACCAGTTATAGAGGATGGGAGTTCATCCTTTTGAGTATTGAGAGGGGGAGGACTAGACTACAAATTTGAAGTAGAGGGTGTATGGATGTTTGGTGTACTTACCTTTCTTGTAATCATTGGGTCCTTTGGCTAGAAAGGAAGAGTGGTTCCCCTCTTAGCAATTGTAATTTATAGTTGGGGTCACTCCTCTGACTTTTCTTTATCAGCTTGCTAAGCTGACTGGTTCTTTGACTGGGTGAACACAGCATATGATCCCTCAGCTACATTACCTTCACTTATAGGTTCATCCTGGTAATTCAAGAAACCAATGTTGGAATTGCTAGATAATTCTTCTTCTTCCTTAATGAAGATATTAGCATCATATTTAGGATTCAACTCAGGCTAGAATGAGAAATCCATTTTAGCTTCAAGATATCCAACTGTTGAGTTGGTTGGAGGTGCTTTAATGGGAAGGTTATTCCTCTAAGGGGGAGGCAGATGATTTGCTTGCCCTTGGTTCTTGATAGCATTACCTTGGTAAGATTTATTAGGTAATGTCCTCCTTGGTGAATCTTTATATGAAGGATTAGATGACATTCCTTGTGACATTTTCTTTTTGAGAGCCAGCAACTCATTTTCTAGCTTCTGCACCATTGAATCAGTGGTGGTTGTAGGTGAGTATTCAGAGGAAGAAGAAGATTTACCTCTGTTTGGATCTCTCCTTATCTTTCCAGCCAAGATAAGGTCATCTTCTATCTTAGTAACCAAGTCTTGAGTAGTAGCAAGGTCTATGTGGCCATCACGTCTCAGTAGAAAAATCACTTCAGGGAGCTGTGAGTTGATGAAGAAGCATTTGAGGTTTTCAGGTGTTGGCTAAGCAATTACAAGAATCCTATTCCTCAGCGTGTCAAACTTTACAATGAAATCCCTCATAGGTTCATGAGGTTCCTTCTTCATTTGTTTGAGTTGGGCCAATAAGGCATGTGCATCTTTTGCAGGCTTGAACCTGGCTTCAAATTTAGCTTTGAGTGTGTCCCAATTAGTCACTGATCTGGCCTGTAGATGATAGAACCAATATGTAGCAATGCCTTGTAGTGTTTCCATGAAAACCCTGACTACCACATCCTCAAATTCCATGCCTATCACACCATAGGATATGCTAAAATCTATAATGTGTTCATCAGGATGAACTCTCCCATCACTAAAGAATTTGGGGAAATTCTTCCTTGAGCTGCATGGCAGTTCTTGTAGAGGTGGAGTGAGATTGAGTGGGCCAAAAGAATTACCCCAAGGGCCTTGAATTACCATGATTGGATTATGGAAAATAGGGATAACAAAATGGGGTGGAGTATGTATAGGCAAAGCTCTGCTAATAGTAGAAAAAGTAGCTCTACCTTGGGTTGGTGACCTAGTACAATTAGGAGGAACACTCCTGGATCATTGAAATTGAAGTTGGGGAGGGAGCAAGTCAGAATTTCCCTTCTACACTAATTCAAAAATAGGGTCAACAACACCTTGGGCTCTTTGACTTTTGGTATAGTGTTGAGTTGCCAGATTGTAGGATAAAAATGGGAAGGGGTTGGTCTAACTTTAGATTGAATCTTGAGGCTTCAAACTGCGTGTTCGATCCTTAGTGGAGTCACCAAAAAGTTGTTGGGTGAATATTTTGTCAGTCAGCTAACTGATGAGAAAAATAGGTCTTATCAGCCATAGCAAGGGAGATTGGTCATCCAAAGTTGCAAGTTTTACCACATGCAAAGGGGACAAATCTCTCCTCTCATCAAGGGGAGGTTACCTATTAAATATGAGGAGCTATATACTATAAATATATGTAGAAAATAACACTCAGGGGTAGGATAACACCATCCATCTCTCTTTTTTCATAGATGATGTTCACGGGCAAAGGAGAAATCTAGGTGAAAACACTAAAGGCACTTGTCTTCTTTTAGAAGTGGTCTTATAGGAAACAACATGGGTTCTTTTAGATAGTGACAAATGACTGGTAACAAGATATATTAACTAGAAGAATTAAGTGTAACATAGTCTCCACTTCATCTACCCAAAGAGTGAAATACGAAAGACAATGAGGGCATAAAGTCATCCCAAGGTATTTTATAGAGAAAATAGAAAATAGTTAAACACACTAAAGGCAATTGTAGGCAGCATAAAGTCTTCCCACATTTGGCTTCAAGACACCTTTCTGATTATCTCCACTAATTCTACTTATTTCATTCAATGGACAAGAACACATTTAGAAGATAGACATAAGAACAATCTCCTATATGACACAAGCCATGACAGCACAAAGTCTGAAAGTAACTTGCTTTCTCATTCAAATAAAGAAATATGAGTAACAACCTGAGCTAAAAGTCTCAATGATAGCCTCTCAAATTTTGCAGAGTTTTTCTTCTTTTATCAAAAAGATCTCCCTTTTCATAATGAGATAAATTACAATGTATAGCCACCAAGCAAGGCTTGGTGCTCTTTCCCATGGGATGTCCCATGCTACAATCAATGCATCTTCAATTCTATCTAGAGGGCCATGCTAGGAATAGTGCATTGCCTTAACTATGGCATGCTCATCCATTTTATATGTCTTCTCATTAGCATGAATTGTCTAGTCCTTTTTTTGATGTTTGCACAGTTGTCCACTTTGTCTTTACTTCATGGAAGAAAAGCAGGCCACGTCCTTGATTTGGTGTGCTCAGATGACCACTTGATCCACTATTTCACCTACTAGAAATAATTCCCTTGTAGATATTTTTGATCTTTTGTATTATTTTTTATTCCCTATAGCAATTTTGGCTCTTGAGCTCTCTTTTTAGCTGGTCACTTGGTTCATTTTTCAAATTCTGTGCCATATTTGAATTTTAACAGATATTCCATCACCTTAAATTTGAGGTCGACGAGGACATCACTGGTCACTACTTTGTTTGAACCATATTGAACCATCAAACTTGTGAAAGTTCATCAGATCATTGGTTCAACAGTCTAGGAAATCTTTATCGATTCATCACTTCCCTATTCAATCACTTCTTTAAACTTGCCTTTGGAATCATTTGTTTGTTGCTTCTTTCTTTTCTTGAGGCTATCTTTGAACCTACTTGAACCTGTGAACCATTAAACTTTGAACTCTTTCAGTTCAAGGTTTAATCGGTTCATTGGTTCATCCTTCATCCTATTATTTTCTTTATCCTTCTAAGTCCTTTTGAGGCCTTGAATAGTTGAACCATTTGGACCCTTGAACCTGTTGAACCAACTGGTTTAAGGTTCAATGGTTCAATCCTTGTTCTTTGAAAGCTCCTTTTCGTTTGTCTTTTTGAAGCTTTTAGAACACCTCGAAGGGAAGGTGTCCCTTTGGGTCTTTGGAAAAGGTCCTTTTCTGAGTGTTGAGTGCCCCCCGCAAGGGTACCTACCCTTCAGGATCTTTCGAGTGGCCTTCGGGCTTTAATTCCTTTAGTGGGCTTTTGTTTCTTCAATGGACTTCATCCTTTATTTCCTTCAGACAAAATGTCTGAAGGAATTCCTTCAAAAAATTTATCTAAAGGAAATCTTTCCTATATCATTTTTTTGTTGGGTTTTTTCTTGGAATGTCTTTCCACCGGGCTTCCACTTTTTATTGTCTTTGTATTGGGAGTGCTCCGTCTTTGACATCTATCACAGTTCACTGCTTTGAAACTTTACCAACTTACATAAAATGGGACCCACAACACTTCTTGCCTATGTAGCTTCAAAAGGGGAATGGGGATAGATGATGCTTTCCACTGATCTTAACAAGTGACACATGGTGTTTCCCACTATGAAATAGGTGAAGACACTTGGTAGCATCTGCTTAACTTATAGAAGCTTTAAATACCTTTTGAGAGTCTTGCAGAAGATGACACATGGCATATTTTACTAACTTCAAAAACACTATAAAAACATTTGTGACCCATTTGGATTCACACAGATGATGACACTTGGCACGCTCTGCTTACTTTATCAACTCACCTGAGGCCCACCACAATCTTTACTGAATAATGAAACAAAAGGAAGAAAATGTGGATGTTGAAACTTAGCAGCTTCCACTGAGCTTTACAAGGGATATGTGGCAACTTCCACTACATTTAGAAAAACATATTAAAACCTTCCATAGTTTCCAATTGGTGCCCTCCATGGGACTCTAAGAGAAGCCTATTGAAAGAAGCTTTGAAACTTAGAAGAAACTTGAAACATGGATGCAGACACTTGTTGCACTCTATTTAGTTATAACAAGACACGTGGCACATTCCATGTTTCAAAAAACAAATTATAATGTGTCCCATCAAATGACACTTGGAAACTTCCACTCGACTTTAAGACTTAGACAAAACTTTAGGAAAAATGAAAAACCCATGCCCTGTGTCATAACCTTTACTGCCTCAAAATTGAAACGCGCAAGGACAAAACTTGGAGCGCACAATTGAAACTCAAAATAAAATGTAGAGTATTTTACTCTACAAAGGGAAGAGAGAATTTTTTGGCTTGTAGAACCAAAAATATTTCATGTGTTGTCCTAAAAATGAGTGACATACTTTGGGAACAACAGGTTACAAACTAGATGATCTTATCTAAAGTTTCACCAAATTATTTTAAATAATATTAAATGATTCTCAAAAAATTAGGGGCCGTATGACCATTTATCTACTCTATTTTCCTACAAAAATAGGTCTTATTAACATTTTATATTTGTGTAAGTCCACAAAATTGGGGGATAAAAAAGGGCCTACTCGTGGACATGATTTTTCTAAAATTTCATAAATCAAAAATTTTATAGATAATTTGAGATGGCTACACTTATAATTTGAATATGTTATGAAAACATGAATTGTAGAACTTGAATATAGTTTCCAAAACACTAATTTTTTGCAAAAATTATTAATTATAACTAGGTCAAACATTTAAAATTTGAAGAGGAACTCCTTTTTTAAAAGAAAATAGAGTAGATAAGCATTTATGCAGCCCACCATTTTTTTAGCATTGTTTAATATTGTTTAAAACCCTTTGGTGGATATTTAGATAATATCTTCAGTTTGTGACCTATATTTTTTCAATGAATAATTTATTTATTAATTGTTTAAGTAAATAGATCCTAAAAACTGACAAAAAATGGATAGCCAGTTGTGCGGCCCCACCTAAGTACCTCAAAAAAAAAAGTGGTTTTTTTTTTAATGTGTGAATAATTAGGCCTCGTTTATGACCATATAATTTGTTTTTCACTTGGATCAAATAAAAAATCAAATTACATCAACATGAATAGGCATGTATATTTGTGGCATGTAATGGTTTAAAAAAGGTATAGTTAGAAATCAACATAATTTGAACCCTTAAGATAGTCCACAAATTATAAAGATCATATATTTGGAAAGAGGAGAGTGTGTTCATTGTCATGGTAATAATTTTTTGAAACTTTTTTTTGAAATTCATAGTGTATTTGGTGATGGAAGTTTAAATTTGTTGTTTTCTATCAAAACTCTTAGACTCGCTTGTAGATTGATAGGTCCAATCCTTTGGTTCAGGAATCCAAGCCATTTCTAAGCCAAAAGGACCATTTTTTTGAATTCAAATTTGAGTAATATGTATGCATTATAATTTATATGCATTATGTGTTCATAAAAAAAAATCTCTATGGGTACATGTATTTTTGATCTTGAGCTCCGTAATAGTGGTTTGTCATGATAATTTCAATTGTAAAGTGAAGTGTATCATGATAGGGGAAAGTTCCCTAACGTTGTATAGAAAATTAAGGTGTTGTGGTATCACATTAAACTAGTACATACACATTAATATTTATACACACTAATACATGTTCCATAAATGGATTACATATTAAGAAAAAACTCATTCAGTTATTGGTAGGTATAGGGCACTACTGGTACCTTTCCCCTATATACACTACCACAAAAATGATGTAATTATAGTTTGATAGGCTCTATGGCCTTAGTTAATAGTTTATGTGATGATATGATTAAAATTTCTAAATTTGATAATGTAATGATAATATTTAGCATGTAACCTAAACCAATCATGAGACATCAGGAATTAGTTTAACTCTAACATGTCAACCCCAATGTCATAAAAAATCTAAACAATATAGTCAAACATGGTTGAATATGAAGAAAATTAGGGCTATTTTTGAGCCCCTTCAACCTAATTCAATGACTATCAAATATGATTTTGGGGTTGATCACCTCTAATTTCATCAGAGATTAAAGTAAAGAAATAATAAATGCAAGTTTTACATGTATAGAATATGGTTTTGAACTCAATAAACTTGAATGGAACATCATATAATGAATGTAAATGTTGATTGGTTCAATTATGGAGATAATTAGAGTCAAAATGAGCCACATGAACCTATTTTAAATTTTATACATGATATAATTTGGAGTGAAATTAACCCTATAATGTCATCATAAATAATAAACCAAAGAGTTGATTCATTCAATCAAGGAGGCATTTGAGTCCAATATTTTGAACCCTTCCAACATAATTATAAGAGCATGTGATATGATTTTTGGCTAAATTAAGTTTTATTATGTCATAAATTGAGACAATTAGTTAATTGGTATAATTAGGGACATTATTTAGGCAAATTTATCCCCTATACCATATTTATGGCCCAATCAATTGTATAGTTTATGCAACATATGGCTTAACTGAACCTAATTTTATCATAAATACAAACATGAAGGCAATTTTAGCTAATTTTAACCTAATTAAACCTAAATGTGAGTCTAAAATGTGATTAAAGGGTTTTTTATTAGCTCATGTTTCATAACATGTTGACCCTAAACCATAATTTTATCACAAATACAGTTCACCTAAACGCCAATGTCATCACATGTATACAAGCCCATTACACTAAACCTCAAATGGGCTAAGACCTAATTTTATGACATGAATATAACCCCTACATTCCCTGATTTCATCACAAATACATTTTCATGAAGGTAAATGGGGACAATGTGAACCCCTTGAACCTAGTTTTGTGAGTATACGATGTGATTTGGGGATAAATTAGCTCATATTACCTTACATATTGAGCCAAATAATCAATTTTTATAACTTTAAACCCTAATTTTTCCATAAATACAAGTTAATTAAGAAAATTATGGCCAATCTAAACCCATTTAACATGTATATAAAACATATAGAATGTGATTAGAGTGAGATTAACCTTGATGTCATCATATATAATGAAGAAAAGAGTTGATTCATTAATCAAGGATGCATTTAAGGCCAATTTGAAAACCTTCAACCTATATACAAGAGTAGGATATAGTTTGAGGCAAAATTAAGCTTGATTATATCATTAATTTATCCAATTAGTTAATTGGTGAAATGAGGGATGTGATTTGGGCAAAATTGAGCCCCTAAACCAAATTTATGGCTCAATTGATTGTATAACCTATGTAACACATGACTTAAAACTAATTATATATCATGTGCATTCTAATTTTGTTTTGTATATAACCCAATTTATAGAATATAGGCCACTTATAGGTCTCTTAATGATTGTAAAAAAATAATATATTAAATTGGTCTTGAAAGACCAATGAACTTATTTTGATCTATGTCTCTTGTGTTTGATCATCCAATATTAGACTAAAGTCTTGATACAAGGTTTAGGTCCTACAATACCCTTAACAATATCAAGATATAAATAACTTAGTTTTACCTCACTTTAAATGATCCCATACATTAATTTGTTATTTTACCGTGGATCCTCTAGTTTCCACAAATTTATTCCAAGAAAAATCTACTTTATTTAATCTTCAATTGGTTCTTCCTAGAAGCCTATAATTTCTAGTAGGGTGGATTGTTACTTGCATCTAGTTGAATACAACTATCAAACTTATTATTTACTCATTATCCTTTACAACTCTATATGAAAGACTTAAAACAATGATATAGAACCTCTAGAAGTTTTACATAGTTCATATTATCAATAAGGTTACCAAATGACCAAGAATCTTAACTAAACCCCAAAAATTGTTATAGGGCTATAAATAGGTCCCTTTTAGATCTTATAAATGTGTCATTCACTTAATTTCACCTCAATGGTTTCATAAATGCTTCTTGTAACTATCATGGATCATCTATAATGATGAAAAACTAATCGTATTATTGGTTTCTCAAAAAAGAATAAATTCAATTGTATCCCCTCCTCCTTGTTCTATACAGGCCTATTCTAATTTCCTCAAATGGTCTTGCCTCAAATTAAGAACCAATTATTTGGATAGTAAGTTTATCATAAATACAAAAACTAAGGAAATTATGGGGAATTTAAACCTATTGAACCTAAATGTGAGTCTATGATGTGATTAAAGGGGCTAAATTAGCCCACATTTCATGACATGTGTTGGCCTTAAACCTTAAGTTCATCATGAATTTAATGTAGTTTAGACTAGTTTCAAATATAATTTGGGATAATTGAATCTAATTTGGACTAATTAATATAAACCAAGAGGCAAATTGAACCTAATTTAGAGTGATTGAATCTAACTTTTGCCTAATTGAACCTAATGTGGACATGAATCAAATTAAGGAGCTAATTGAAGGGGGAAATGCCTTGTATGATAATATTATTGCATAGTTATATAAAATGAAGCTATATAACAAATAAAATGTGTGAATTATAATTCATACACATTATTTACTCTCTAAACAAAACTTAGTTTTCAATGACTATTTTTAACCCAAATAAAGAATTTTATCACCACAGACATTCTCTACATACTTTTTGTGTATTCTCTATGTGCTTTTCAAGTAATTTTTTTGAACCTACCTTTGAAAATATATAAATTATAATGGGTGATGGATCACATTCATAGAAGAAGAATAATTTAAATAACAAAACACCAGATCAATTAGAAGAGTTGAGAAAAAAACACAAGGTATGAATGCAAGTACTTCATTTAAGATAAAGTAAAACCACTAATCCTAATGAATTGAATAATGATGAAATCAAAAATAATAAATTTAATAATGATGAATTTGAAAATAATGAATTAGATAATGTTGAAAGTTAACATTCAAAGTATAAAGTTTTTTATTTTATTGATGATGAGTCTATGAATAATGGTATACCCCCCAAAAATGAAGAAAACTTCATAAAAATAAATAATGATGAAATTAACAATGAATAAAATTTCATGGAAACATATAATGAAGAAAGAAACAATGAACAAAATTTCATACCACCACTAAATAATGAAAGTAACAATGATTTTGAAACACTCTCTCAAAAAAATCCACCATTAAAAACACCTATAAGAATTGTGCATAGAAAAACTAAGTACTTAATTTAAGTCCAAAATATTTTGAAAGAAATGCATAACAAAATTTATAACTGCCATGAAGTAAGTGGCCAAACAAAGAAAAATGATTGATTTCAAAAAGAAGTTGAACACTTGATATAAACATAAAAATATTAATGAAAACAATTAGAAGACATGAAAGGCTTAATAAACCCAATACCAATGAGCTCTAGTCATTATCTAGTAGACTTTCATGAAAGGAAAAAGCTATAGTCAATGCTCTCAAAGATTTTCTTACATAATTTTGGAAAGATAATACAAGAGTTTTTCCCAATGCAAGAGATGTAGTAAAAAGAAGAGTTGGCTCTCATAACTATTAAATGCATCTGAAACATTTCTTGGATATGAATCAAACACAATTTTACTCTAATTTTTTGGAAAAATATCCACAAATTTTTATTAGTCAAAGATTTTTTGAGATTACCAAACCTTTTTACATGAAAATAAATCACATACACACCACTTGTTATTATAGGAAACATGTTGAATTTTCAATGTACTATGATATTTTTTTATATATTCATTATAGTTTACATACTACCAACAATTTGTAGGAGTGTGGCATAAAATATCCACCAAAATTAGCCATAGAATGTATTCCAAATTTTTTTTTGAAAGACTAGATTGATAATTCTTTTATAAGAAAGCATGTTTGGATAGAAGTTGTAGAATTTATAGTGGATTTCCAAAATTAAATAATTGTATCCATAAAGATCATATAAGTGAAATTGGATAAGAATTATTTGGTTTGAGCAAATACAAATTTGTGACTTATCAATTAAAATATGGTAAATAATCAAAAAGGTGTGAGCTTGTTACAAAATAGATACTTGTTTCAGAATTTATGGACAAATTTAGGGAGAAAAATGTTTATGAGTATGCAAGGAACACACATAGGGATAAATGGTTGGATTAACATTTCAAGATAAGCAAGGATACATTCCAATTGATTTTATTGTTTCATTAGTCAATTTTTCTAAAATTTACACATTCAAACCACAAATGGAAGTTCAATCATCATATCACAACTCATCACAAGTTTTAATATTCATGCATATAGCGTTCATGCATGCAAATAATAGTATAAAATAAGATAAAAAAATATCAAAGGAGTACCATTTATATATAAGTGATGACTAATCACATTATATAGAGTATGTGTAAGGTTATTTTGAGAAGTTCTATAGATAGTTGACTTAAAGGAACATTAATTTCAATCAACATTACATTTTGTCAAAAAATTACACATTTCAATTCAAGAATGCATGAATGTTTTATTGGTTGAGTAAGATGCATATTACCACTGGCATAGAACATATTTGTATTTGTACTAAGGTTGTCCATGAGAAAGGGGAACATGATGGTGTTGGAGCATCTATAAAAAAATCCATTTCAAAGGAGGAGTTGGAATTTGAATAGGCTATTAATTTTATCGATGCTAAAACTATGGTTCAATGGTATAATGAGAACATGTTCCATGGTGTTTAAGCAAATTATAATATTCATAGACATTTTTGGTTAATAGAGGAAGAACACTTGGAAAACTATGAGTATTTTATGACTCTAATGGGTTCAGGTGAGCTCCATTAATTTCATATCTCAAATTTAGGTTCTTGGACAATTCATATGAGACACTTGTCATTTTTTTTATTTTGCATGCATGGAATCTATTTGGAATGAGTGTGAGTCACAAGAGCGGGTGGATGATTAGAGTTGAAGACCTCTAATTGAAATCAACACATTAGTTTACACCATCATTTTAACTTATAGATATGACATCATCACATGAATTTGACCATGTTTTTTATCTATTTTATTTAGGTAGAAGATTAATCATTATCTACTATTTATTATCATTATTTGTCTTGATAGTTTCATTAAAATTTGTTTTTTCTAATGTAGGGCATGTTTTTTATGTTATCACATATGAAAACAATGAAGAAGAAACAAATTACTACTTATGTCAATCTCTAGATGGAAAGAAAAATTTGAATTCCCTTATCATAGATGGAAAAATAATTGACTATCCCACTAGTTTCGTGGTAGTCACCAGAACTTGGCTTCGACAATATCCTATTAAAAATTTAGATGTATGGTTATTTGAAGACTTTGAAACACATAGGAAGATATTGCAATATTTAAATTTGGTTCTTTCAATGAATATTAAATTATAAAAATATCATGAGAGGCAATTAAAAAAGAATCTATGAAAAGTTCATGAGTCAAACCATGAAGCTATTCTTGATACTATCAAGATTAGAGTAAATCATAGTGGTTTGTTGGATTGAAATGCATAGGTATGTTGAATTGTAAAATGTAGATGTATTGAATTCTACCAAATGTTTTTGATTTTTAGGGTAGTAAATGCATAAATTTCATACTTAATTACTTACTAATATTTTTTAGTAGGTTAGTGGTACTAAATAAGCTTCCACCTTCATGTAGTTGGCATTGTTAGTAAAGAATTTCATATTCTTGAAGCTAAGAGAAGCTTACTGATGTAAATTTCCTACTTGGATGACATATTTTCACAAACTTAGATTCTCTGATGCCTCTTTAATTTTTTTTCCACCTTGACACTCCCAACCTATCACATAGGGTTTCACCCTTCACTTAAGACTTGATTTAAACTTGCACTTAAAACACTGATTTTCTAGCCATATTATTTAGGTCTACATATCTGTAATCCAACATTATCCATTTCTCTACTCAACATAAACTCATGAAACCACTTATATTAGCTCTATATGACCTTTAATAAATCATTAATTAGATGGTTTCAACAAATCATGTCCTTTCTTATGGTTAATTCTCACAAAACTCAAAAAAATGCTTACTAACACCTATGTTGTAGGTTTATTTTGGATCATTCCTACTTATATATACATACACACACACAGATATATATATATATATATATATATATATATATATATATATATACTCTTTAATCATGCTAGTCACATTATATGAAATTTATTTAAGCTATCTATAAAGTTATAGGATCCATCTCTTAATTGTTTGGGAGATATGATAATTTTAGTCTCCTAAACCCCTATTTTACTTGTTTAGACATAGGTATAATTACATATAGTTACTTATAATATTATTTATACAGCCTTCCAAAGCTTAAAATCACATATATCTTCTTAATATGATCATTTACCAAGTGTGGACAAGGTTTCAATTCATTTTTTGAGGTAATACTTTAGGAGATATACAAGTTTCTTTATTCCAAAACCATCACTTTCTTGATTTTACAGACCTGGATGATATAATCATATATTTAGAGATTTTACAAGTTATTAAAACTATGATACCAACTATAATACATATAGGGGTTTATGATAGAATTATCTACCAAATTTGAACCCATTTAGATTGGTCATTTTCAATTTAGAACATTTTTAGTGACTAAAATATCATGTCTTAAGGTTAAGAATAAGAACTAGGAAAGAATGGGTGGTGGGTTTGTTGACTAGGCCAAGAACCTAGTCCTATATGTTGTCTACCACTCTTAATGTGTTAGTAGTGCTAGTTTTTAGCTAAGAGGCATTAAAATGGAGTTTTGCAATTGTAACTTCAGCTTTGATAACATTTATTATTAGTGTTTCCATGATCCTAAATAGTATTGAAAATGTGCTTACAGGTCAATTTGGATATCATGGTCATTATATCATGTGTAATTTTCAAATATATATGTGTTTACAGTGATGGATTTATACCTACATATCCCAAAGTTAAAAATGTCAGTTGAAGCTCAAGAAGGTGTCTCTTCACTACCAAAACTTTGCATTTTAGAACATGTTACTATGACTTGTGTCATGCATTGCTATCTAAGTTTATACTCACTTGATCTAGGGTGAAATTATATGGATTTCACATGCATAGGAAGAATCTTATGTTTTTTTGCATATGATTTACTATTTCATTTTATGCATGTTTGAAGTTAGGATAAAAATCAGCATTTTTCTTGTGTTGGGAAGAACATTTTTGAGCCTAGAATGGGTGGTGGGTTTAAAAACTGGTCATGATGGTAAGCTAAAAACCTAGTATTATATGTTATTCAGCCCTTATGAAATGTTTTTAGTGATAATTTTATCTAAGAATCACCTAAAATGGAGTTCTCCAACTTTGACAACATTTTTTGTCAACCTACACCCTTAAACAATAGTGAAAATCTGATTACAGGTGAAATTAGATGTCATGATCTTTGGTTAACCTGTAATTTTTCCATCTAGACATGCTTAGAGTGATGGATTTTCACTTGGGGGTCTTAGAGGCACAAATGTTCATTGGAGCTCAAGAAGTTATCTCTTTACTACCCAAAAGTTGTATTTTAGGACTTGTTACTACAACTTGTGCCATGCATTGCTCTCTAACTTTATACTAACTTGATTTAATGTGTAATTATAGGGGTTTCACATGCATAGGTGGATCTTATGGTTCATCCAAATTCCTACAAATTATGCTTTGCATTTCTCTCTAAGTTTCTACTCACTTGATCTGGGGTGTAATCAGAGGGATTTCACATGCACAAGATGGATCTCATGGTTCAACTATATGAATTATTGTTTTTTTCTATGAATATAAAGCTTTAGTGTAAAAATTAGCAATTTTATTGTGTCTAGAAGGTGGTTCTTGATCCTAAAATGGGTAGTGGGTTTGTCAATCAGGCATGATGGGAGACCAAGAACTTAGTCCTAAATGTTATTCGCCCCTTCAAACATATTGGCAATGTCAATTTTCAACCAAAAAGCACCAAAAATGGATTTTTCCAACTATAGCTTCAACTTTGACAACATTTGTTGTCAGTATTTATACACTCCTGAAAAATAGTGAAAATGTGCTTTCAAGTAGACTTGAAAATCATAATCATTAGAGCACATCTAATTTTCCCATATATATATGCTTTGAGTCATGGATTTGCACCTAAGGGTCCTATAAGGTAGAGGGATTTCACATGCAAATTGGAGCTCAAGAAATCATCTCATCATTGCCAAAAATTTACATTTCAAGACCTGTTACTGCAAATTGTGACATGCATTGATCTCTAAGTTTCTACTCACTTAATTTGGGTTGTAATTAGAAGGATTTCATATGCACAAGAGGATATTATAGTTCATCCATATGAATTAGGGTTTTCAATTTATGTATGTCTAAAGTCAGACTAATAATCAACATTTTTCTTATGTTGGGAAGGGCATTCTTGAGCCCAGAATAGGTGGTGGGTTTATCAATCAGTCATGATGGGAGGCTAAGAACCTAGTCCTGGATATTATCCACCCTTCTAAACATGTTGGTAATGTTATTTTTCAACTAAAAATCACCAAAAAAGGAGTTTTATAACTACATCTTCAACTTTGACAACATTTATTGTTAGTGTTTCCGCATTCTTGAATAGTACTAAAATTGTGCTTACAGGTGGATTTGGATGTCATGTTCATTATTACATGTGAAATTTTCCAATCTATACATGTTTAGAGTGATGGATTTTCACTTGTGGGTCCTAGAGGTAGATATGCCAGTTGGAGCTTAATAAGTTCTTTTGACTCCCAGAAAGTTATAGTTCATGATCCATTACTACAACTTGTTCCATGCTTTTTTATCTAATTTCTACTCACTTGATCTAGGTTGAAATTATATGGATTTCACATGCACAAGAGGGATCTTATGGTTTATACATATAAATTATGATTTTTATTTTATGCATGTCTGAAGTTAGGTTAAAAATTAGCATTTTTATTATGTTTGGAAGGGCATTCTTGAGCCTATAATGGGTGGTGGGTTTGTCAATCGAGCATGACAGGAGGCCAAGAACCTAGTCTTAGAAATTTTCTACCCCTTTGGACATGTTATTAGCACTAGTTTTTAGTAAAGAAGCTCCAAAAATGAATTTCTCCAACTGTAGCTTCAACTCTAACAACATTTGTTGTTAGTGTTTTCACACTCTTGAACAGCGTTAATCCACTTTTAAGGTATTTTAGCATTTTTTAAGGTATTCATACAAATTTCAAGGATCATTTTAGGCTTCTCAATAATGGGTTGAGATTCAAGCATGAGTTTTATGGGTTTGTGTAAGCTCTCATGAGTCATTACACTTATCTATAGTTTTGTACTTGATCTTTAAGAGTATAATATAATGAATTATAAGTTTTATTCCTTTTGGGAGAGAGAGAGTATGTTTTCATGATTCCTTAAGAGAGAGTGTGTGTGTGTGTGTTTTCATGATTGAGATGCATCTCAAAGAGGCTATTAGAAGTTGAAGAATGATGTAGAAGGCTATAATAAAGATGAAGGAGGATCATCAATTCACTTTTAACTACCATTTTAAGGCAAACATTCATATTTCATGAGCATTATCAACATTTTAGTAGACTCAACAAGTGTATCTCTCTCTTTCACACTAGACTCAACAAGTATATCTCTCTCTTTCACATAACTATGTAGTATTTATTCCCAAATAGACATTAGTATATAATTACATTAGATAAAATATTAAGGAGTAGTTTAAGTCATAATAATCATATATGAGGCATTATAAGTGTGTTTAAAGGTCATTTACAATATTATGGAGGTTTCCCTCCAAAATAGTAAATTTAAATTTTCAAATGTTTATTATGCAACATATGGATATTTTCTATCATACAAAGCTTGTAACAAGTTATCAAGGGCATGATAGTAATTTGTAATATCCCTTGTTTCCCTTGAAATCTTAAACTAAATATTATTGAATTGCTTATCTTTATTTGTGCAAAATATCTCCAAATAGATAAATAAATCATAGTATAATCTCTTATTTATTCACTCAAATGATTACAATAGATGTCTTATGTCATGCATATAAAAGAATATTCAAATACGGTCTTAATAACCTGAGTATTTCACAAACTGGGAATAAAACCTAAATCTAGTACGTCTCAACTTGTTGTGTCAAAAACATAGTCACTAACATTGGTTATACTGCCACCGTCAATTTCCTGGTGTCGTTATCCTACCAATGTCAGTGAGAGGGTCGACTGATGTCAATCGCTATCAGTCTCTGCCTGCCGATGTCAGTCTCTGTGCTTTTTGCTGATGCGTACAGATTTGCACAAATCTATACAAACTTTGTACGGCTACCAATATAGCACACCCTATTTTTTGGACCCCTGGTCTCAAGATATATTGCTCTAATATAGAAGATCTTTATCTGTGCAATATCTGAATCAAAACCCTGAATCAAAAACCTAATAAAATAAATCTCTGTAAATACTTGTGATAACTTTTGTGTGAAGTTATCTCTCAACCTAGCAATAAATCAGCTAATATCTCATAGCCTCTGAATCACACACACTGAAGAGGGCACGTTCTTCAATGCAAATAGAATATTTGAACCCTTGGCTCAGTCTTCTCAAGAAAATCCTTAGCAAAATTTGTCTTCAAAATAATAATCCATCATAATCCTTAATCAATCCAACTCTCTCCCATGAGAAACCCTTATACGCTTAAAAAGGTGTGCTTGCCCTAATTAGCATTTCTTAAATTAGAATTAGGGTTTCTTAATTAAAATTAGACCAAATAATTAATATTTGATTAAATTAATAAAATATTAATATCTTCCTCAATACATGTCAGATCCTCGAACCGTTTGAAGCTGGTGAACCAGGGAGTGATTCTGCACATGATCATGTCATAACAGGGATGGTCCACTGAGTGACAACATTCCCTATATAATAGGAGCTCAAGAAAATGTGTTTGAAAGAGCCTGCATGATAAGCCAACTGGACAAATTTTGCTAATCAAAGCCAAGCCAAGCTCCACCATGACCCTCTATCCATCCTATCAGCCTACGAGGGTCGTATAATAGGCTAACCATCAACTCTGAACATGTCAACTAAAAAGGGGACATGACAATCCGCCCCTCCTAAAATTGCTTGCCCTCAAGCAATTGCTAAATGATAAATCAATCAATCCACTTGGATCCCAAATGTAGTCATGATTTCCATTATTGTCAATCAATACAAACTCCATGCCATGTCCAACACAACTCTCATCCAACAGCATCACATCATCCCTAGTACTAAGATAAGGATCCCAACATCCAATCCATGAATGGAAATCAACTGGGAACTCAAGTAAACTCCTCACCTAAAAAATGTGAACAATACCAATTGACTATATGCAGTTATCTCATGTACCCACTACAATCTCTGAATATGGAGTGTGAATGCTAGACATACTCATATCAACATGTGACTCAACTGTAGAAGAAAGTAGAGTCCCTACCACATGTGCTAACCCCTGAACTATACTCACCTCAAGACAAGGCTCATCCACATGTCTCTTCTATATTGGTACCACTGTGGACTCGGCAGCACCCTCTCCCATATCATGTGGTATGAGTCTCTCCATCTGATGAAAAAACATATTTTTGATGTTGTTGCCCTGTATTGCATTAAGAATATGTGTCTTCCCACCAACATCAAAATGAACCTCCATGTCCTTAAGGTGAAGAGTGACTTCCTCAAGGGAATGAAGCCACTTCATACCCAAGACTAAGTCTATATCCCCCATGTTCACCACATAATAATTAGCCTTGAACTCATAGTTGTTCAAGCGCAATGGGAGGTCTCTAATCATCCGCTCACACCTAAGAGTGTGATCGTCAGCTACCTTAACTCTAATTCCCTCAAAATCCTTGGTAGTGAGTCCACACTTCTCCACAAATCTAGTATCTATAAAATTATGTGTGGCCCCTATATCAAGAAGGGTGATGACCTTTTGTCATGCCAAAACTCCACGAAGTCTGAATGAATCATCCGATTGAATGCTAGATAGGCGTGCCTCATTTATGTGAAGCTCTAAATCTACCTCTGCCTTAGGCTCTGAAGCCTCTGCCTCAAACTCCTCAAAACTATCTTGCTATTCAGAATCATCTAATTTTGAATCCTCATAATATGCCCACATCACATGATTTGCCTTGCCCTTAGGCCTCAAAGGACAATCATGATTGGCATCATATGGACCTTTGCAATAGAAGCAAAGCTTTTTCCTACATAGATCGTGAAGAGCATCTCGATCCAAAGGTGGTGCTGCTAGATTGGCCTTTGAATCATTCTTAACACCTGATTTATCTTTGTTGAAATCTAATCCCTCTCTATTTATGTTGGAGCACTTATGGTCCTTGGATGAAGAAGTACTTGTGGAGTTAAATTTATAGGATGGGGCTGCCATCTCCATACTACACACCTTCATAGCTACCTGTAATGAAGGAGGATCAAAGCCTTTGATCCAACCTCTCAATGGTTCTGTCAATCCCTCCATGAAGAGAACTACCAATCTACGCTCAGAAATGTTTGGCACCAGGACTGCCAATCACTGAAAATCACTAATAAAGGACTCCAAGTTGCTTGTTTGTTTCAATTTTGCCAGATCTCAAAAGTAAACTTTAGGATCTTTCCTGTCAAACCTCTCAACCAACCTATCCACAAAGTCCTGGTACTCAATCACCTAGTTATGCTGAAGTGTTACCATACCATGGTACCACCAATCATGTGCTACTCCATCCAAGTGCAAAGTGGCATATTTGATGGCCTCTATCTCTGTCATTGGCCTCAATGCCAAGAATGTATCAAGCTTATGAACCCAAGCTTGTGCTATCATCTTTCCACTCCCATCAAAAGTGGTCAAAGAAAGCTTGCCAGTAGCCTTCTTCAGCTCACTAAGTTGACCTCTAGGCCTCCTGTCCTGCCTAACTGATCTGTAGTGCTCTCTCCTCTAATTACCAAAATGATCAAAGGACATCCTCTCCCAAACTTGAGGAGCTAATAAGTCCCACTCATCATTTGTAGCCATGAGGGTATCTGCAAATAGGGAATCACCTATTGCCTCCTCTACTAGTGCTTCTTCTAGTTCATCTTGTATAAATGTAGGCCATGTAGGTCTATGAGCGGTCCTAGAATGGGCCAGCTAGGGTCTCTAATTAACAATATCACTCTTATTATCTCCTTGTTCCCCATTCTATCTAACAGGTGGGTTCATCCTCCCTACCATAGTAGTAAGTGCCTGTAGTGCCTGTGTCATCTCACGGTAGACTTCTCTAGTACCCTGATCATCATTATGTTGGTGGCCCCTGGGTGGGCTACCCTCACATCTGTCACTCATGATAATCGGCTACTATTCTAACACCTGGGTACCTTCAAGCAAGGCTCTATTGCATGTGCTGTACCTATGTGGTCCCAACTCTTGTGGCTGCATGAGATTGCTAAACCCTCAGGATGGCAAGATTTAACTCTGATACCACTATAATATCCCCAACCAATAGGGACTGTAGAAAGACAAAAGCTCTAATACCACTGTAATATCCCCAACCAATAGGGACTATAGAAAGACAAAAGCTCTGATACCACTGTAATATCCCTTGTTTCCCTTGAAATCTGAAACTAAATATTATTGAATTGCTTATCTTTATTCATGCAAAATATCTCCAAATAGATAAATAAATCATATTATAATCTCTTATTTATTTGCTCAAATGATTACAATAGATGTCCTCTATCATGCATATAAAAGAATATTCAAATATGGTCTTAATAACCTGAGTATTCCACAAATTGGGAATAAAACTTGAATTTGGTACGTCTCAGCCTACTGTGTCAAAAACACAGTCACCGACATCAGTTATACTACCACCATCAGTTTCCTAGTGTCGTTATCCTATCGATGTCAGTGAGAGGGTCAGCCAATGTCGGTCGCTGTCGGTCTCTGCCTGCCGATGTCGGTCTCTGTGCTTTTTGCTGATGTGTACAGATTTACACGGATCTATACAGGCTTCATACGGCTGCCAATATAGCACACCCTATTTTTTGGACCCCTGATCTCAAGATATATAGCTCTAATATAGAAGATCTTTATCTGTGTAATATCTGAATCAAAACCCTGAATCAAAAACCTAATAAAATAAATCTCTGTAAATACCTGTGATAACTTTTGTGTGAAGTTATCTCTCAACTTGGTAATAAATTAGCTGATATCTCACGGCCTCTGAATCACACACACTGAAGAGGGCACATTCTTCAATGTAGATAGAATACTAGAACCCTTGGCTCAGTCTTCTTAAGAAAATCGTTAGCAAAATTTGTCTTCAAAAAATAATCCATCATAATCCTTAATCAATCCAACTCTCTCCCATGAGAAACCCTTATACCCTCAAAAAGGTGTGTTTTACCTAATTAAGGTTTCTTAAATTATAATTAGGGTTTCTTAATTAAAATTAGACCAAATAATTAATATTTTATTAAATTAATCAAATATTAATATCTCTCTCAATACATGTCGGATCCTCGAACCATCTAAAGCTAGTGAACTAGGGAGTGATTCTGCACATGATCATGCCATAACAGGGATGGTCCGCTAAGTGCCAACATTCCCTATATAATAGGAGCTCAGGCAAATGTGTCTGAAAGAGCTTGAATGATAATCCAACTGGACAAATTCTGCTAATCGAAGCCAAGCCAAGCTCCACCATGACCCTCTATCCATCCTATCAGCCTACGAGGGTCGCATAATAGGCTAACCATCAACTCTGAACATGTCAACTGAAAAGGGGACATGACATAGTTTAAAAATCTAATTATATGTCTTAAAGGTATTCTAGAATTCATATTCATCTTCATGGGATAAAATAAAGTAAAATGTAATAGAATACTTCTTAAAAGGCCATTTACTAACTTAAGTTGGAGAAGTTGAGGAAGAATATCAACTAAATATGCACACTCCAACTTTTAGAATGCTCTAACAACATTATCATCATATATACTATCACTTTGGATGCTTATAAGACCTTTATAGGGATAAAAATGCCATATTACACCATTGGAGAGACTAATGATAGTTCACAGTCTACTAAACAGGATTTTGTAAGTGTGTTTTGGTAAATTTCTTGTTAATAAAGGATAATAGTTATTTTAAACCTATGTATTCATATATATTATGCATAAATTAATGTGATTAATTAAATTATAAATTTTAACTTATAATACCCTTATTTTTTTATGTGAGTACAATCGCTTATATCAAGTGAAAAGTCATGCATGCATTTAAAATGAAGCTTGGATTAGTTGAATGAGTATTATAAAAGTCTTATTCAATTTTTGGATCTATTGGATAAGAATTAGATTGTATTAATAATAAATAATAATATATTAGCTTATAAAACTCATAAAAAACCCTAAAATAGGGTTTAGTGACATTAAAAGACTCATATATTTGTTTTCAACCAGTGGAACTCAACAAGTGTATCTCTCTCTTTCACATAACTCTATAGAATTTTTTCCAAAATATACATTAGTATATAATTACATTGGATAAATTATTAGAGAGGTTTTTAAGTCATAATAATCCTCTATGAGGCAGTATAAGTGTGTTTGAAGGTCATTTAGAAGCTTATGGAGGTTTTTCTCCAAAATAGGAAATTTAAATTTTCAAATGTTTATTAAGCAATGTATGGATATTTTCTATCATAAAAAGATTGTAACAAGTTATCAAGGGCATTATAGTAGTTTATTAATGTAATTATATGTATTAAATGGATTCTAGAAGTCATAGTCATCTTCATGGGATAAAATAAAGTAAAATGTAACATAATACTTTTTTAAAAGGCCACTTACTAACTTAAGTTGGAGAAGTTGAGGAATAATATCAACTAAATATGCACACTCAAAAATTTTAAAATCATATAACAACATTATAATCATCTATTCTATCACTTTAGAAGCATATAAGACCCTTCATAGGGATAAAAAGGCTATATTACACCATTGGAGAGACTAATGATAGTTTACAATCTACTAAATAGGGTTTTGTAAGTGTGTTTTAGTAAATTTCATGTCAATAAATGATAATATTTGTTTTATAATTATTTATTCACATATATTATACATAAATTAATTCTATTAATTTAAGTCTAGAATGTGTTTTATCTTATATTAAAGTTGGTCTCGTTGGAACTCATAATACCTCTGTTTTTTGTGTGAGGACAATCACTTATATCAAGTGAAAATTCAAGAATGCATTAAAAATTAAGCTTGGATTAGTTTAATGAGTATTATAAGAGTCTTTTTCAAGTGTTTTATCTATTGGATAAGAATTAAATTGTATGAATAATCAATAACAAGCTCTCAGCTTCTAAAACTCATAAAAAACCCTAAAACAGGGTTTAGTGACATTAAAAGACTCATATATTTATTTTCAACCAAAAAAATTAGTAAGGTTAATGATAATGTATATAAACTATTTAAATCTTTATTTTTATTAATGAGACATTGTGAAAGAAGAAAACATGGACTGTGATAATTTTTCATGTCGGTGTTGATTTGTCAAGATAAGCAAGAACAATTTTGGATGATAAATCTTGTAGATGAAGTCAATAATCTTGTTTTTAGACTTGATACACTATTTTTATCACTAAAAAATATTTATGAAGTTATTTTTATATGGATAGATAAACTAATAAGTGATTTGACCTACTAAGATCCAATTAGGCCTAGAGACCTAAAACATAGAATTGGTCCAGAATTAATCTTTTTAAGAAACCAATAAATTATGATTGGTTTATTCACAATAGAGTTTATATTTATATATTTAAATTAATTTAAAAATAATATCTAAGGATTTCAAGATTCAAAAATATCATTCTTAAGACCTAATTATTCTAAAATAGTCCTATAGCAGTCTTGAGACAGAGTTTAGGTTTTGGATTATCAAGTGTCTTAGTGGATGTTTGAGCCCATACAAAGGAATTATCTAATTCAAGTGAAATTATCATAAGACTTTCATTAGTATAAAATATTTATTTATTTAAAAACATATATTTATAAGTTGTAAAGAGTTTATATCAAGACTCAAATTGATTATCTCTGAAATTGCAGGTTTCCCTTAAGAGAGTTAAGAAAGAAAGATCCATTAATTGACATCACATATATAAGGGACTCAAAATAAAATAAAACATTTAAACATAACCATACATGATATATTTAATCATAACAAGGCTTATTATTTTCTAAAATATGACCTACTTGACTCTTTTTGACTAATATGTATAAACTTGGATCTTTTAGCTAATGCTCCTGCATCACTTAAATAGATTGAATAAATGGGTATAAGTACTTTACAACTATATAAAGTAATATTATGTATCAATTTTCAAAAATTTAATTTCATGTTAATATAATTACAAATAATGTTACATTATCAAATGTGGATCAATGATCAAACATTACACTTCATTATTGATAATAATAAAAACCATAAAGGCATACAAATAATAATAAAAACCATATCAATACAATAATAATAAAAACCATAAATTCATAAAAAATAAGAACATAATATAATTTAAATTGAATCACATATAGACATACAATGTCAATAATACATACATTTCCATATAAGTATAAAAAAAATTACATCATCTAATAACATAGTATCTAATGTCAGGTGAATGTCATATATGCATATAATGCCAAAAGTGTGTACATTACCATATAAGCATGAAAAATATACATCATCTAATACATCCTAAGAGTAAAATATCCTCCCCCTCTTTTTATTCCTTGAATAAGACTCTCCCTCACATTCCCTACTTGTATATGGAGATCCCTCAAATGCTTTGGATTGCTCCAAGTTCTAACTACAGGTTCTATTATCTACTAGACTTGTACCCTTGTGAAGGTAGTTTTTGTATACACAATATTTTAAATGTTTTATCAAATAATAATGATTTAAATCTTGCAATAACCCATCAAGACTCAATGTCTCTAATTTTATGCCCTAAAGGGTACACTAAGAAAGGGGTGGGCAAACCTTTGGTGCTTTGTAGGATTATTGTCTCTTTTTGCCACATTATTACCAATCCAAACAGCTCCCAAAAGCATTCCCTAATATATTTCTCCTCCCTTGAATAATCATATGGTCTTTTCCTCTTTCTATCCCTCCTTTTCTTATCTTAAACCCCTTTTGGTTAGTAAGCTATACTAGGTCGACTGGGTCGACCTAGTATAGTTTAGGGGTAGTTTTTACTTTCTTAGCTTGTTAGCCTTTTGACCGACCTAGCTCAGACCTAGTGAATTGTCCCCAAAAAATATATAGTCAATATTTATATAAATATTTAGGATAATATATACCTATAAATATAATATCATTGCTATCATTATTCATTTGTGTAATCAAGAGTTATTATTTGCTAGTCCTTCTTCATAATATGTTCTTCCACCATTCTACTTGAGTAGACTTAGCTTAGGTTTTTTATTTGGAGAATATAGTCTTGTGGATAAGTATTATATGCTTTGGCATTTCTTCATGATCCTTCCATACCATAATAACCTCTTGTTAATCCCCTTTTTCCAAGGGAAAGATTGAGTCTCGATGGGTTCACTTTCAGGTAAGTATATCTTAACTTTATTCTCATCTATTTTAGTAGATAGAATTAGCATAAGTGTTGGCTCAAATAATACTATCTTTAATCTTTAATGTATTAATATGTTACTCATACTTAATTTAATTGAATTTCCCTATGCATATTTGTTTTATTATTTCTAACCCCCACTTTGTGCCACAAGCTTTGGTGTGCACTAGATTAGATTTGATTTTTTGTTATTAGAATAAGTGAATGTTTTAAACCTTAGGAATCCATTAGGTTTTTTGTGTTATTGTGTTAGACTATAATATTTTGAACCCTTCCTATCATGATATGTTGTGACAAGTGATCCCCTAATCAGGTATATTGGATCCTTATATTGGTCATGCTCCTACTTAACAAGTGTATCCCCAATCAGAAGTGTAGGTATGCTCTGTCTTCTCTAAGTCATGATTGATTTATAAACATGATGCATTTTCTATTACATACATTATGGTTAACCTAGAATGAAACTAACCCTTGAAATATTTATTTCACTTATTTTCATTCTTTGAATCATTATTTTTATCATATTAGATTGAATCTATCGACTTAGTTTTTTGACTTCTATGCACAAGTTTCCAAAAATAGGCAATTGGATCAACCTAGTCAACCCAGTACAAGTTTCTAGCCTTTTAGGCATCCAATCTAGCTTAATATGTCAACCCAGTTGACCTTGTACATTGCATACACTCTACAATAGGTTCTTGCATAGCTTGATTGATCTTGTTGACCTAGTTTACAGGTTTCTCAAGCATACTTCAAGGTCCTTCATAAATAATTTTCCTTAATTACATATATGATCCACCAAGGTTCCTTTCTACCTCTCTATTTCTTTCATTTCTATCTTTATTTTCATATTTTAGTCCTTAAAACTACCCTTGTATAGTCAACTAGATCAACCCTACTAAACTAGTTCTATGTTTTGTGTGATGTCTGAAATAACTAGGTCAACCTTGTTGACCCTTTACATTTTAAGACCTTGTTTTTGTAGTATAGGTTCAACCCTGTCGACCCTATTCTATATTTTTTACATATAGTGTCAACACTATATCTTGTTTTAAAATTGGAATTAACCTCATATCTACTAGTAATTATTTCACACTTTCTTTTCCTATTGCTTACATGCTTAGAATAGTTCACATAGTCTAATTAGGGTTTTTAATTAATCACTTAGTTTCACTATTTCTATTTTATACACACATGACCAAATCACATAATATAAACAATTATTTTAAAATTATCTACCCTAAGCCAACCTACTTGGATTTCATCACCAAGGGGGGAAGCTAACTTGATGCTCTGGTGAAGTATAAAGCATGTTTAATGGTATATTTTGCCTAAGCACATAACACCCTTATTGTTTTGGTGTGTGAAATGAGGGGGTAGGCCCCAATTGATCCAGGTGGATCCATGTACCATTCTATTTTTAAAAAGTTTTCAAATTCTATTCAAATCATTTTCACATTGTAGTACTCATCGAGAGCTTTCTAGCACTTTTCATGATTCTAAAAATGGAGTCTCGATGCTCAAGATATGGCTAGTTGAAGAAATCTTGCAACAGGGGGTGTCGAAAGTGACGTGGCACTATTGAAAACATGACAAGTGGACCAATAGCCACTTGACATGTGGCAAGATAATTCGGTGCAAAAAAAATGTTGGTTTGTTGTTTTTATTCACATATTATTTGAAATTTTCAAACTTTGAAACAAAAGCACCAAAGAAACTACCACATCACCCATCCCACCAACCAAGCATGAACCAAGTCAAATCAGTAGCCTAAGTGGGTGCCCTTTCTTAGGAATTTGAAGAGGGGTCAAACATTTCTATTTAAGGTATTGAAAACTGAATTCCCAGCAAAAGTGGGATAAAACCAAGTCCATAGGTGCCAAAAAAGGAGGGAAATCATTTCAAATTTCATGTTGAGCATGCCCTTCCTCATGCCAAGGTGCCTAGAAAGGTGGTGTTGGGATCCCGGAAGCACAATTGATTACCAAGCAACTTAAATATGTGGAATTTAACTAGAAGTAACAAGTAACTAGAATTCAAAAATAACACAAAATATGAGAGACAATACCCAATTGTATTAATACTCTTTCAGAAGGAAATAAAAGAAAGAAGATGCCACCTTCTTCCTTACACACCTCTAGGGCTCCCACACCTCTAAGGCATAAATAGTAAATCTCTTCAAGAGCTCACTCTCTCTCTTACATTCCCAACACACAACTCAAACACAGAGTTGGTGTTCACCTCCAACCAGTCAGTATCACTACTGCCAGTACACAAGTGCTCCACACACTCCAAAATTGAGTACTCCACGCACTCCAAGGACTCAATGTACTCCAAGTAGATCTCCCTAATATTTCTACCTATTGTGTTGATGTCACCTTTGATCTTGCCACCCCATATATCTCCTTTGACCTTGCACACACACACACACACACCTACAAATCAATGATCTTACTTACCATGTAGATCTCTCTACACCCTGAAGAACCCTTGTCCTTGCCTCACCAAGTCCTTATGACTCTCTAAACCAGTACCCCAGTGGATCTTCTACCAGAACTTGAAATAACCTACATCTCTACTTGACCATACACACTCAGCACCCATGTAGAACTAGGAGGAGCTACCCTTGCTCTCTTCACACACTGAAGGAGCTAACCAAGCTCAACTCTGAAACTAGAACACTTTACAATACATCCCATGAGGCTTTTAAATAGATCTCATACAAATAATAATTAGATATCTAATTACAATAATTAGATCCACATATTTAAGTCTATAATTGGCCTTCTACATGCAAACAACTAGTTCATTAACTAACTATTTGTGCAACTGACAGTTTTGGAACTGCACAGGTGATCGACGTCGGTCCCTATCTGCCTAGAGGTGACCAACGTCAGGCAACTCCTGACCGATGTTAGTTGCTCTACTCACTAGATATGACCAAAATCAGTTGATCGGACTGATGTCAGTTGATCTACAACTCAGCAACCTCCTTCCCTATTTGCATCAGTGAAGCTTTTAGCTCCACAACCTAACAATCTCCCACTTGGAGATAAATAGTTACAATGTACCTATACTTGTACACTATCTAATATATTTCTTGGCTTGTATCCCTCTTCAAGCTCAACCTTGAAGACCAACCACCACAACACTTGTGGTGCACCTCCTACCATCCAAGTAACCTACCGCATCCACATCTACAAACACATGTAGAAAAGAACTTAACCCTGCATAGCATGTGCACCTACTACTGGTCCCTCTCAAATACCTGAGAATCCACTAAACTGCCCTCCAGTGCTTCTTTCCTGGATTGCCTCCAAACTTTCTGATAGCTCCCACTACGTGGGCAAACCCAGGTCTAGTACGCATGTACTTAACCTCATCATGTGAATAAGGACACTGTTCATAAAACTATCCAACCATCAACGTGCTAACTGGTATCACACAATCATCCGAAGACAAAATCAACCTATGATCTCCATGTCTCTAGAACACACTTATGCTAAAGAATTTTTTTGCTCTAAATTCCTCATGACATACCACTGAACTAACTTTACCTTTAGCTTAGCAAAACCCTACATGTATGAACCTACAATAATCTCATCATCCACATACAGTAACAGGATAATGTCGTGACCATCATCTACCTGGTAAAGTAAACCACAGTAGTTACACTAACATTAACTAAAGACATGCTTTGTCATCTACCTGTCAAACCTGTACCACTGTCCTGCAACTACCTCAAGACCATATGACCTGGCCTTTCATCTCACGTATCCATTCTCTCTATTCTTTAACTAAGGTATCCATTCATCTCTCAGTGCTTTCTTCTAACTGGCAACCCTACCAAATCTCTCATTTAGTTCTGCATCCTATTCATGCCATGCTCCCACTATTTCCTAGATCCTTCCTGCTCTATAGTGAGCAACGAGTATAAAGAAGAGGAACAACAAATTTGAGGCTTACTTACCCTTTCAATCCTCCATATGGGCATTTGAGACTCCTTGACAGCTTGTTGTCTACCCACAATCTATTCTAGTGACCGACCTCGATCACCACACAATCTGCATCTGACCGACATCGATTCTATGTGACTATCCTTTTTGCTAATGCTAGTTTCTTGACCGATGTCAGTCTTACCTGGTCACTGATGTTAGTTCCTGACTGACGCCGGTAGCCACCCTACTTGACACCAACGGCTCTAGTCTGCACATGACTGACATTAGCACCTATCTGTTTGACATCGATTCCCCCTGATCAATGCTGATACCTGTGTTCTCCTGTGAGTGATGACTTTTTACCCATGAGCTCTCTTTAGATCAAAACCCTATCCAAACTGCTCTGCTCAGAGTTATTCAATCCCATCTGCTATTCTCTGTCCATCATCTCCTCCATAAACACTAAGGTTTTCTAGTTCTTAAGTCTATCAAAGACATCTGACTTCCTCTTAAGAACATGCATCTCCTTCTTACTCATGTGACCAAGCCTACAAAGCCACGTCTTCACAACAGAAGAAGAATCAGTAATATAAGTAGATAGATAAAGGATACCTACTTTCTTACCACCAGCTAATTCAAGTGCATCCACTGTGAGAGTTTCTATGCATCTCTCATCACCCAACTTTCTTGAAGAAATTAGCCTTATCTTCAGAACCGGGACCTGCATGACCTCCTTCAACACCCATGTGTTGGCCACCTGTAATTTCAGCTTCACTTCCCCTTTGCTATTTCTTTAACAAGGCACACCAGCCCCTAAATAAATCTTTCCAAAGTCTCCAAAGACCTTAACATGGAAAAATACTCTATTTCAGGCTGCATGGAAAGAGGCAACAGAATCTATAAGACAAGATTCTACTTTATTCAAGGAACATCCTAGATCATCTTGTGTAACAACACCTGCAACATCTGCTTCTTTAGTTCCTTCATGTTGATCTTCTACCAACCAACAATATTTCTTTACCTGCTCTTTATTTCCATAACACCGTAATTGACCATTCGTGCTTTTCAATTCCTCCATTCTTAGCTTACTTTCTTCTACCATTGTTATACTCCCACTCAATCAGAAACCCCTGAGAGTGACCTGTAATCAAACACAAACTTTCTCCCTACAACCTTAGCTCTGATACCACTTGTTGGTATCTCAAAAGCATAATCGATTACCAAGCAACTTAAATATGCAGAATTTAACCAAAAGTAACAAGTAACTAGAATTCAAAAATAACATAGAATATGAGAGACAATACCCAATTGTATTAATACTCTTCCAGAAGGAAATACAACAAAGAAGATGCCACCTTCTTCCTTACACACCTCTAGGGCATAAACAATAAATCTCTTCAAGAGCTCACTCTCTCTCTTACAATCCCAACACACAACTCAAACACAAAGTTGGTGTTCACCTCCAACCAGTCAGGATCACTACTGCCAGTACCACCAGTCAGTATCACTACTGCCAGTACACAAGTGCTCTACGCACTCCAAAATTGAGTACTCCATGCACTCCAAGTACTCAATGTACTCCAAGTAGATCTCCATGATCTTGCTACCTATTATGTTGCTATCACCTTTGATCTTGCTACCCCATAGATCTCCTTTGACCTCTCTCTCTCACACACACACACACACACACACACACACACACACACACACACACACCTGCAAATCAATGATCTTACTTACCATGTAGATCTCTCTACACCCTGAAGAACCCTTGTCCTTTCCTTAACAAGTCCTTATGATTCTCCAAACTAGTACCTCGATGGATCTTCTACCAAAACTTGCAACAACCTACAGCTCTACCTGATCATACACACTCGGCACCCCTGTGGAACTAGGAGGAGCTACCCTTACTCTCTTCACACACTATAGGAGCTAACCAAGCTCAACTCTAAAACTAGAACACTTTACAATATAGCCCATGAGTCTCTTAAGTAGATCTCATGCAAACAATAATTAGATATCTAATTACAATAATTAAATCTATAGCTTCAAGTCTATAATTAGCCTTTTCCATATAAACAACCGGTTCGTTAACTAATTGTTTGTGCAACTTATAGTTCCAGAACCGCACAGGTGACCGACGTCAGTCCCTATCTGCCTAGAGGTGACCAACATCAGCCGACTCCTGACTGACGTCAGTTGCTCTGCTCACTAGATATGACCGACATTGGTTGATTAGACTGCGTCAGTTGCTCTACAACTCAGCAATCTCTCAGCAACCTCCTTCCCTATTTGCATCAGTGAAGCTTTTAGCTCCATAACCTAACATGTGGGAGGAGGTTTTGAACTCCTAACCTATCCTTTAAAAGATTAATTCCTTGACCACTTCAGCTGCAGGGGTCAAAGTGTTATAAAAGGGACTAATTTATACTTGAACAGACAAGAAAAGCAAACTGTGTAAAGAGATTTAAGAAGGTTAGAGACTTGTTATTGCTTTGTACAGCCTTGGGCCATTATTTTCAGGTCTGTGAGATGTTTTCATAAGAAAACAAAGATCAGAGAAGATGATTTAAATAATTTTATTGATTTTGGAAGCCATTTGTTGCATAAAATTAATGAGAATGGTCCTCACTTCGAATGGACCTAGAGACGTAGGCTATTGAAGCCCTGGAGATGTACGCTATTGAAGCCAAAATTTGTTATCAATTTGCTAGTGAATTCTTTGAATTTTCTCTAATTTTTATTTAATTTTGATCTTCATTTTATATCTGGTTTCAATTAAGCAAAAAAGTGAGAAATTAAAGGATCTATTAAACATGAATAAGTGATTTTTGAATATACTACACTTGTATTTTCAGTTTACAAATTAGATTTTTGGTATCATAGCAGTTGTTATTTAATAGTTATTGCTAGTGTATGTTGACAAGGTCTAAATCCCAAAAGGGTGAAGGAAAACTTTTTGAGTATAATCCAGAGATTGGTTCAAGGTGTGCTTCAAGGATGGCCAAAGAAGAGATGGAATCTGAACAAGCTTTCCACCGAGCCTTCATGGACATGAGAAGCATGGTTGAGGAACTTTACCATGATAAACAAAGGAAATTTGAGAATGAAAAAGAAGGTGATTCATGAGAGTCAAAAGGTAAAGAAACTGAAAAACCTTCTCCATCAGATGACGGTAAAAAAATTGTGGAATCTCTGCCTTCACTAAAATTGGATATTAAGTTTGAATTACTAATGTTTAATGGTTAAGTTAATGCTGAAAAGTTGGATAATTGTGTCAAGCAAATTAAAGTTTATTACAGGGTCCAAAAGATTGCAGGGGATGAGTCAAAAATTCATTTGGCTACTCTTCGTATGGGAGGCACAGATCTCATCTGGTGGGAGAGTAAGTTGAAGGAAAATGAGCTTTAAAAAGGTAACTTGATTTCTAATTAGAATGAATTTATTGAAGAACTCAAAAAGCAATTCTATCCTTTAGGCTATATGCAACAATCCATGATGGATTGGCAAAGTTTTAGACAAGGAAAAGGCCAAAGTGTTTAAGATTATACACAAGATTTTTGAAAAAAAGCTTTACTTTTGAATGTTCCTCTATACACACAAGAAACACTGCTAAAATATATGTGGGTTGCATAGTTACTTAAGACATATGATTCTTATGTTTAATCCCACTAATTTAGATGCAGTATGTGTTCAAGCCACTCATTTAAAGGCTAGAGGAATGCAATCAAAAGAATCTTTTCCTAAAGTAAAAAGTAATCAATCTAATGTTAAGAAATCCAAAGGAGAAATTTCATTAGGAAAGGGTAAATAGAAATCCACTTATACTATTAAAAAAGAAGGAAAACCATTTTAGAATCATTGCAAGAAAAATCATGATGAGTCTAAGTGTTGGAAACTACATCTTGAGTTAAGGCCTAAGAGGTATCAAAAGAAAGAAAAGAAGGTCAATGCTATGGTTTAGGACTTAGGTTTAGATTCAGGTGATGAAACTAAGATCACAGCTATAGGATTACATAATTATTTTTCTCTTTCAATTTCTATCACTAATGCTGCATCTTCTTCTAAACAGAATTTTGTGCTTGTTGATAAGAAAATAAATGAATTGTTCCACATTAGAGTTGTTTCAAAGCATACTGAGATTGACATTCTATTTGATAGTGGTTCATAAGCAAATTTAATTTTTGAAGAGGTTGTTAAGAAGCTAGGCTTACAAACCAATCCCCATCTGAAGCCTTATCCACTAGGTTGGGTGTGTGACAATGTGAAGCTACAAGTCTCACAAACTTGTAGTCTAAGGTTTGCCATCACATCCAAGTTCATAGATGAGGTTGAGTTGGATGTTGTTCCATTGGACATATGTGGGATTATTTTGGGAAGCCCATATCTTTATGATAGAAAAGCAATCTTCTATAGAGAGGAGAATAAGTACTTGCTTGTTAAGGATGGCATTGAATATATAGTTAGAGCACATCACATTAGAACAAGTCTTTCCTTGGTTACAGTAGGGCAAATGAAAAGACTAGTTAATTCAAGCAAGACTTTTTGTCTCATGTTGATTAAGTCTAAGGAAAAAGAGTATTCTCAAGCTTTGGAAAAGTGTGATCCTAGACACAATAATTAATTGGTTGAAATCATTTCTACTTATGATGATGTATTTTAGGATCCTAAGGGCTTACCCCCTAAAAGGGGAGTTCAACATGAAATTTAGCTATTGCAGGATTCTCCTCTCCCTAACATTGGCATGTACAGGTTATCAGTGGTGCAAAATGAGGAAATCAAAAAATAGGTAATGGATCTATTGGATAGAGGTCTTATTCATCTAATTTCATCTCTTGTTGGTTCACCAATTATTTTGGTGCCAAAGAAATATGCCACTTGGTGAATGTGTGTTGATTTTCATGCCTTAAAAAAAATTACTATTAAGAATCATTACCCTCTTCCTCGTATTGATGATTTGTTGGATCAATTAAAACATGTTATTTATTTCACTAAGTTAGATTTGAGAAGTGGATATCATCAAGTAAGAATTAATGAAGGTGATGTTTCAAAAACCACCTTCAAAACAAAATAGGGATTGTTTGAATGGCTTGTTGTGCCTTTCGAGTTGTGTAATGCCCCGGCTACATTCATGAGATTGATAAATGATGTTTTTAGACAGTTCCTTGATGATTTTGTTATAGTTTACTTAGATGATATATAGATTTTCAGCGAGTCATGGGAAGAGCATTTGATCCACAGTAAGAAAGTCATGGATGCATTAAGAAGGGAAAAACTTTTTCTAAAAATATCAAAATGTGAATTTGGCAAGGCCTCTTTGATATACTTGGGTTACATTATAGGACATGGTAAATTGAAAATTGATCCTGCAAAAGTGTCAATCATTGTTAATTTGCCTACACCCACTAACACAACTGAGGTTAGAAGTTTTCTTGGTGCAGTACAGTTTTGGAGAAAGTTTGTTGCTCAATTTTCATATAATTACATCACCTTTGCATTCTTTGACAAGTGTGAAATAGGTCTTTCAGTGGGGAGGTAAACATCAAAAATCCTTCGACACTTTGAAAGAAAAGATAAGTACTACTCTAGTCTTGGCACTTCCTGATATACAACAACCATTTGAGATTGAGACAGATGCAAGTGAGTATGCTATGGGAGCTATTTTAATGCAAGGTAAGAAACTAGTTTGTTATCATTCTGAAACCTTTACAAGTGTAGTAAGAAAATATCCAACTTACGATAAGGAATTGTATGCATTGGTTCAAAGTGTTAAAAAATGGAAACATTACTTAATGGGCAAAGAAATAATAATACATATCAATCATTAGCCCTTACAGTATCTCCAATCACAAACTAAGCTAGAATAGTCTAGACATTTTTGTTGGATGGGTTTCTTACAAAAATTTCATCTTGTGATCAAGTATAAAAAAGGAATTTAGAATAAGGTTGGAGATATGTTATCTAGACCTCCTATGGTTGTTGCATCTATTCTTTTACAACATGGTTCTTTGTCTCATGAAAGTTATAAAGAACAATATGTGAATGATCTTGATTTTCAGGATGTTTATAAATACTTGATGAGTAGTGGACAAGTAGAAGAATTGGACTATCATGTACATAATGATCTTTTGTATCATTTTGGTAAACTATGTATTCCTCAAAATGAGAGGGTGTATATGATTAGAGAAGCACATACTTCTCTTATTTCTGGTCATTTTGGATTTGCTAAAATAGTTGCACATTTGAAGATGTATTTTTATTAGCCTCATATGTAGGAAAATGTTGCTAAATATATTAAGGGATGTATTCTTTGTGCCACAAGCAAACCTAGTAACAAGAAACTAGGACTTTACAATCCTCTACCTATTCCTACTCGCCCATGGGAAAGTGTCTCCATGGATTTTGTGGGGGGTTTGCCTATGACACAAAGAAAACATGACTATTTATATGTGGTTATGGATATATTTAGAAAGATGTGTGTTTTGATTCCTTGAACTAAGCAAATTACTGGGGAGGGTACTGCACACTTGTTCTTTGAACATGTATGGGTTCATTTTGGTTTTCCTACTTCAATAATTTTTTATCGGGATTCTCAATTTATTGGGGAGCTTTGGTCAACTTTGTGGGGACTAATGGACACTAAATTAAAAAAGAGCACTGCATTTCATCCACAAACTGATAGACAAATAGAGGTTGTGAACCGCACAGTGGTACATTTGCTTAGGGGTTATAGCAATAAACATCCAAAGTTATGGTATGAATAATTATGTTACATACAGCATGCATATAACCGGGCACTTCATTCTTCTACTATGAAATCTCCATTTTAATTTTGTTATGGATATTTGCCTAAATCTCCTCTAGATGTTTGCTATGGATAGGATACAACTGTTGGTGAACCAAAAGAAGCCATTCGATCCAAGAAGTTCATTGAATAAATACAACTCATTCATCAGACTATTCATACTCAATTGGAGAAAAGTCAAGCCAAGTACAAAGCCAGGCATGACAAACATCATATTGATCACAAATTTGTTGTAGGTGATATGGTATGGCTTCACATTAGTAAGGAAACACTGACATGTGAAGGTAAAAAGTTGAAACCAATCCGGTATGGTCCTTTTCAGATAATGGAAAAAATTGGCAAAAATGCTTTCTAATTAGATTTACCATCTTACATGTAGATTTATTCAGTTGTAAATGTGGAAAATTTGAAATTATATGAGCCTCCAATGATAATTGATCATGATGAAAGTGTATCCATTCCTTTCGTTGATGATTTTTTTCCTGAATATCTAACATAATTACAGGAAGATACTATACTTGACAGGAATATGTAGACTTCATGAAGGGGTAATGTTGAATATCTTTGTGTTAGTCTCAAATGGATGCACCCAAGCAAGGCTAGATGGATGGAAGTCAGAAAGGTGAGAGAAAAATACCCTCACCTCATTACCAATTAATTTCAACTTTCAGAGGTCCAAAAGTTCCCAGTGGGGAGGAATGATCGAAGTGGATCCATGTACCATTCTATTTTTAAAATTTCTTAAAATTATATTCAAATCATTTTCACATTGTATTACTCGTTGAGAGATTTATAGCGCTTTTTGTGGTTTGAAAAATGGAGTCCCGATGCTCAATATATGGCTAGTTGAAGAAATCTTGCAACAAGGGGTGTCGAAAGTGATGTGGCATTGTTGAAAACATGCCAAGTGGACCAATACCCACTTGACATGTGGCAAGATAATTACGTGCAAAAAAAACTTGGTTTGTTTTTTTTATTCACATTTTATTTGAAATTTTCAAACTTTGAAACAAAGGCACCAAAGAAACTGCCACATCACCCATCCCACCAACCAAGCATGAACCAAGTCAAATCAGCGGCCTAAGTGGGTGCCCTTATCTTAGGCATTTGAAGAGGGGTCAAAATTTTCTATATAAGTCATTGAAAACTAAATTCCTAGCAAATTTGGGATAAAACCAAGTCCATAGGTTCCAAAAAAGGAGGGAAATCATTTCAAATTTCATGTTGAGCACGCCCTTTCTCATGCCAAGGCACCTAGAAAGGTGGGAGGAGGTTTTGAACACCTGACCAGTCCTCTAAAATATTAATTCCTTGACCACTTCGGCCATGGGGGTTGAAGTGTTATAAAAGGGACTAATTTATACTTGAATAGACACAAAAAGTAAACTGTGTAAAGAGATTTAAGAAGGTTAGAGACTTGTTATTGCTTTGTATAGCCTTGGGCCATTATTTTCAAGTCTGAGAGATGTTTTTACAGGAAAACAAAGATTTGAGAAGGTGAATTGAAGAATTGTATTGATTTTGGAAGCCATTTGTTACACAAAATTAATGAGAATGGTCCTCACTTTGAACGGACCCGGAGACGTAGGCTATTGAAGCCGAACTCTGTTATCAATTTGCTGGTGAATTCTTTGTATTTTCTTTAATTTTTATTTAGTTCTGATTTTCATTTTATATCTGGTTTTAATTTCTTTATACAATAATTAAGCAAAAAAGTGATAAATTGAAGGATCTCTTAAATGTGAACAAGTTATTTTTGAATATACTACACTTGTATTTTTAGTTTACAGATCACCAATACCAAGCCTATATCTTTATCACTACATTATTTTTCAACCCAAACTACCTAAAACCATCTTTAGATTATTATCTATTACCTTGCTTATATCTAACTTCCAATCACATTAAAAATCATATATTAATAATATAATAAACATTTAGGTTGACCAATTAGTTATCTCTTTACTTTTCAAGTTGATTTCTTTTTATTTACTCAATTGTGTGTGCAAAAACTTGTGTTAGCCAGTATTAGTACAAGGTTTTTTTTTATGTGTCTCAATTAGATTGGACAACATTGATTTAATTAAATATTTGTTTCCTTTTATCTCTTACTTTCCTAGATTAGCTACAAAAATTATCTTGCTTTCAACTCATAACCTGTCATCTTTTTCTTTCTCCCTATCTAATGTACTAGGTCAACCCAATCAACCTCATACCTTTTTCAACCCTTGTTCACTATAATAGATCAACCGAATCAATCTTGTATATTTTTTATCTCTTTTTTATTCTTTTTTCTACCTCAACTCATTGTACTAGATCAACCTAGTCGACCCTATACAGTTTATAGGTCCTATTTTCTATGCTTGGTTGACCCAATTGACCTTGTACTATTTATTTATTTCCCTATTCATCAATCTAGTTTCTTATTTCTCCAATTTTGCATTTTTTTCATCTCTCTTCATTCATAATTAAGTCTCCTATCAAAATCTTCTTGGATAAATTAAATCCACTCAAATACTATATGGGATGTTCATTTCTCCCTCTCTTTTCCTCCCAAGAGCATCATCACTCTTGGGGCACCTCTTCTCCTCCTTCATCTATGAACTATAATACAATGTAAATAACACCTCAAGATGAAGTTGATGGATCTAATCCCTTCCTTACTTATCAAGAAACTTCTCATCTTCAAAATCTTCAAAATAATGTGGGAGTGATTGATACAAGTTTCCTTTAAAATCCCACTAGTAATCCTTCTTCTAGTAATACTCCCCCCCTAATACCAATTTGGGGAGTGCTCATATAAAAACCAACCCTCCTCCAAATACAACACAAATTTTAGCCCAAGTCATTCCATAAATAAACATTATGAAAAATTATAATACCAACCAAATTATGTAGCTTCAATAATACTTAATTAATGTAGCTAATCAACCTTCAACTATTCATCCTCAAACTAATCCTAATTATATTCCTCCACCTCTTAAAGGTTCCTTTGTTAATGTCATTACTCAACCCATAATGAATAAAAATATGATTTAAACCATTCAAAATGAGACTTTATCCCCCTTCATTATTTCCATTGATATTGGTAACATATCTCCAACTATTAAATATGATGGGACTAAAGACCTTGCTTCATTTCTTAAAGCCTTTGGCAACCTTTACAAAGAGTGGATCCAATATAATACATTCACCACTATTAAAATATTATTCACAACCTTCATTGGTGATGTATTAGAATTGTATAATAAACTTCCCCAACATTCTATTTGGCAACTTGAGGATTTGGTTAATCCTTTGATTAAAGAGTTTCAACATAATGATTTTCCTAAAAATTGTCTTAGCCACTTCATCAATGCTAAGCAGTCTCCAACTAAATTAGCTCATGAATTTATCAAAATATGGAAATATTTAGCTCATAAATATGACCATAACATTATTGATGATAACTTATTCAAACTCTTTATCACCACTTTGACTCCCACTCTCCAATATAAGATTTGAACCTTTTCTCATCAAACACTTAATTAAGCTCTTGACTAACCTAAGTGTTAATACTTTATTATGAAACACTTAAAACCTAATCCTAGACTCTTTAAATTATATTTCCAAATATATAATTCTATCACTAGTAATGCTTTGTAAACCAAACAAAGAGTTGCCAAACTGATATTCCTTTACCTTCTCGTACACCTCTTTCAGTTCAGCAAATGAAACATTTTTTACCACCCTCGAAAACTTTCATCTATCTCGATGTTCCTCCTAAGTGGTATAACCCTAATCTTTTTTTTTCCATGCCAATATTGGGCATTCTCATGAATCTTATAGAGGGATCAATAAATTTATTATCTCCTAAATTCTTGGTGATTTATTCAGTCATGAAGCTATGATCAATCTTCATTGTCAAGAATACACTATTGCTTCCCAAAAATGACAAACTTTCAAAACTTCTATTTAAAATAACCCAAAATATTATTTAAATAATTAATCAAATGTCCAGTATGTCTATGCCACCAACACTAATTATGACTAATATTATAACAACTCTTAATATGTCAACACTGCCAAGGTCAATTATCATAGTAAGTTGACTCATAAAGATCCCATTACCAAGCCTAAAAATCCATCTTTAGAAGAACAACTTCTTATAGATACTACCACCACTAATGTTTATTTAGAAGCACCTAAGGAACAACTTCCTCCTTTTGATCCTCCAACCACATCTATACCTTCCAAAATTATTTTACCTTTTAAACCTTATGTTGGTTCTTCTAAATCTCATTGGAATTTTATTGAAGAACTCAACTGTATGCCTTGTAATATTTTTATTATGGATTTGGTTCAAAATTCACCTTATAATCATAAATTACTTATGTAATAACTTCAAAAAATTGAAGATCCATCTTCCTTAGATGAAGAACCACCTTCTATTGATTCTCAACCTACTAATGTCAATACCATTGAAACCATGTGTCCCTCTTCCAAACCTTCCATTGAATTTATTGAAGAGGACATGATCAATGATGAAATTTTTTTTCATGTCGATGATCTACCACTCTTTATCAAAGTAGCCATTAATACCACTCTTATTTGAAAAGTTCTAGTTGATGAAAGTTCTGGTATTAATGTCACATTTTTATGGCTTATAAAATAACTTGGTTATTAAAAGGATCATCTTAAAATAAACTCATCTTACTTACCATGGTTTTGACAATACTAATCAAAAACCACTTGGTTGTATTTAGATTCCATTAACCATTGGACCTAAAATAGTTCAAAATAATCTTATGGTCCTTGATCTTCCTTTATCTTACAACAAACTCCTTGGTCATCCATGGACTCATAAAATGAGGGCCATTGCTTCTTCTGGTAGTCAATGTATTAAATTCTTACATAATGGAAACCAATATAAGCATGAAGCTAATTCTAATCCATGGAGTATCCAATTACTTAATCCTAAACCTCAATATCATATTCCTATAATTCCTAAAATTAATAGTGTTCCTTTACTTGAGTTTGTCAACATGAATCTTGATTTACAAGTTACTCTTGTGGATTCTGATGATGATGAGCCCAATGAGTTGCAACATACTTAAAATAACACTAAGTTAGCTCCCTAAATTTCACAATGGCTTACTCTTTCTCTCTTACTAAGAGACCATACTATTCCTCTCATGGATGAGATTACCAACTTTTCCCCTCCATACAATGTTTAGGAGCCCTCTCTACTAGAAGATGCCTTCACTTGTAATGATTTTGGAGTGACTAAATTATTTCAAGATCCTCTCATAATGTCTCCTCATACATTTAGTAATATTTGGATTTCATCCTCTAAAACTCCCTTAGATTTTCAAACATGTATGATTTTTCCAACATATGATGACAACTATATCATGGCCTAAGCTCAATCTAGAGACTTGGATGTCTAGCATTATCAAAAAGCCTTAGCCCAGATTCTTGCTTTTAACCAGGATGCTCATACCATTTTTATGGATCATACTTTAGATCCTGAGGGTCATGTGCCTCCTACTAATCCTCCTCTTATCAATACTCCTTAGGTGGTAGAGAAAATTATGACTTCCAAATATTTGGATGTTCCTACATTTCCCCCTACACCTTTGGATCCAATCATTATATCTGATCCTTTTCTTGCCACCAAATCCACCAATGCACCAAGCTCTTTTACTCTAGCTACTTCTTCTACTCCCAAAATTATACTTAATGCCAAGGCCACTGATGTTCATCAAATACATTTTGAGTCTCATCAACATGGCAATAAAATTTTAGATCTTGGAGTAGATGTCAATTTTTATGGTCCTCTTCCTACCTTAAATAGTGATGAAGATATCCTTGAGTTATTTTATGCTTGAGAACCCCAACTTCCTCGATAACATCATAAACTTGGAAATTTTAAGACTAAAACTCCTTGCTTCAACAACTTCATTGCTATCATTAAACCTAAAATAAATCCAATTTATACCTCACTCAATACATAATACCACTTTCAAAATGGCAATACCATGCTTATTAAGAAACCACTCACATCAAATATGGTACACCATTTTGTCCTCAACCAATTATAGTTTTTCAAGAGATTTCACCTAATGAACATGATAATTTTAGCTTATTCTTTAACAAATATCATGAAATTTTCACTTGGTCCTCCTAAGACATGCCTGACATTAACCCTAACATTATGGTCCATAGTAGCATTACTTATCTTGATGCCAAACCTGTGCATCCAAAGCAAAGAAAATTTTTCACCTGAAATTTTAACTTTATTTCATAAAGGAATCATCAAATTACTTGATGCTAAATTTATTAAACTAGTGGATTATTTTGAATGGGTTTCTAACATTGTCCCCATTTGGAAGAAAGTCACTATGGTCATTCGCATTTGTATTTATTTTCGTAATCTTAATGTTGCTTGTCCCAAGGAAAATCTCCCCTTATTTCAATAGATGTCATTGTTGACTCCATGGCTAGTTATGAAATGTTATCTCTTATGGATGGTTTCTTAAGATACAATCAGATTCATATCGCTCCTGAAGACCAACATAAGATTACTCTCACCATAGAATGGGGCACCTATTCCTATGTCAAAATGCCCTTCAGCCTCAAAAATTCTAAGACCACTTATCAATGAGCAATGACTCACATCTTTAATGATCTCATTCATAAAATTGTTAAAAATTATGTGGATTATCTTATTGCTAAATCTAAACATCATAAAAATCATTTCTCTAATCTTGCTATCATCTTTAACTATCTCCTTAAATATAAAGTTAGACTTAATCTTTACAAATGTGTCTTTAGAGTCATGTCTGGAAAAAATTTAGGATTCTTAGTCTCTCTCTATGGCATTATGTTGACCCCACTAAAATTAGTGTTATCATCAACATGCCCATTCCTCATTCTATTCCTGACATTCATACTTATTTAGGAAAGCTTGGGGTAATTAGATGATTCATCCTCAAAATGGCATATTAAATTCACTCCATCAATTATCTTCTCAAGAAAGGTACTACTTTAAAATGGATGGATCTATGTCAAAAGGCCTTCGACAACATTAAAGAGTCATTGCTTCACCCACCTACACTTTGTCCTCCTTCCAATGATAAACCTTTGACTATGTATAATTCTTCCACATTTATTTTAGTTAGGGCAATGTTTTCCCAACAAGATGATATGAGAAGAGAGTATGCTATCTACTCCATTAGCTGAGACCTCATCAGCTATCAAACACATTATACTAAAATTGAGCATGATTGCCTCACCATCTATTTCATAGTTAAAAAGCTTCATCAGTATATGCTTTACCAAACTACTTATGTCATCATTTATCCTGACCCCTTTCATCATTTCTTCTCTAAATCCTTTCTTCTTAGAGATATAATTTGTAAATGGATGGTCTTAATTATGGAATTTGATCTCTGCATCATCACTCAAAAATTTGTTAAAGGGCACATCATAGATGATCAACTTGTCATAGCTCCTATTCTATCTACTTTTTCTCTTCAAGATAACCTTTTAGATGACAATATCCTTTACATTAAAGGTCTTAATCAAGATATTTATCTTAAAGATTATTTTCAAGCTTTACCACCAATCTTGAATCCAATCAACTAGATGATAATTTCACTCCTTCCAGTACTACAAAACCAAAATTAGTTATCAAAGAGCATCTTGAAATTAATGTTGACTTGCCTGAAAATACTTAGACCCTTCACTTTGATGGTGTTAAATGCCTTCAAGAATTTGGGGCAGGTTGCATTCTCACAATTCCTCTCAGTAAAATCATTCTTCTAGCTTTCCACTTCACCTTTGACGTCACCAACCTTATGGTTGACTTTAAAGCTCTTATATTAGGCATGATAGCTACTCTTGATTTAGACATTCAATACCTTCATGCTTTATGTAATTCTCAACTTATTTGTCATCAAGTTAGTGGTGATTATCAATGTAAAATTGAGAACCTTATTACCTATCATCAAATTACAACCCTTATTTTCAAGGATTTTATCTCTTTCACTATTGAGCCTATTCTTAGAGATCAAAATTCCATTGTTGATTATCTTGCCTCTTCAGCGTCTCTCTTTCATCCTCATCAAGTTCTTTTTTATCCTTCTTTTCTTATACAAATAAGAAAATCTGTCTTCAATTCAATCACCAAATTCTCTTATCTATAATATTGAGATTATTACCATTATACAAAGCTCTTGGTACTATGATATCATTTACTTATTATAACATCAAACTTATCCTCCTAATTTAGACTCTCATGAAAAGATAGGTATTTGCAAACAAGCTTTCAAGTACGTATTTCAACATAATATCATTTATTATCATAATGTTGAAGGTACCTTGCTCCATTATGTTATGCAATATGAGGTCCCTCCTCTTATTGAAAAATCACATGGGGGCATTTTTGGTGGTCACTATATCAGACATCCTATAGCCTAAAAATACCTATGTATGGGTTACTTTTGGATTACTCTTGAAAAAGATGCAATTGAATATACTAGAAAGTGTAATCCTTGTCAGCTTCACAATGATATTATCCATTCACCTCCTACTGAACTTCAAACTATCAAATCTACTTGGCCATTTTCCATGTGGGGATTTTATCTCATTAGTAAACTTCCTCACTCCCAAGATGGGCATGTCTTTATCATTACTACTACTGAATATTTTACCAAGTGGGTAGAATCTATGCCCCTCATTAATATTATCAATCCTACCATTTCCAAATTTATTCTTAACCAAGTTATTTTCCCCTTTGGCATCCCCCATACCATAATTTTTGATAATGGTGGTAATTTTAAAAACAAACATGTTAAATATCTTTACAATAAATTCAAGAACAATCACAGATTTTCCACACCTTATCATTTGCAATGTGATGGTCAAGATGAGACCACTAATAAAATTCTAAACAAAATTCTCCAAAATATAATTCTTAAAACCCACATGGATTTACATATTCATCTTTACCTTTCACTTTGGGCTTATTAGACTAGGGAATACCATTTTCCCTAGTTGATGGTTTTGAGTTGGTTCTTCCTTTAGAAGTCGCGCTTCCCTCTCTTCATATATCTCTTAATGGAATTATTACTAATGAATAATTATTTAAATCTCTCCTTCATTACCTTTATCTTCTTGATGAATTTCATCTTTCTACCTTACAACATAACCACCAATACAAGGCTCACTTTTCCAGACAACATAACAAACATGTTAAAATCTGCACTTTTAATGTTAGTGATCTTGTCCTTAAATTAGACTACATCCATGATAAAGAAGGTAAATATGCCCAAAAATTATGGGGCCCATATTTATTTAAAGACATTCTTTTTCCAAGCACCTACCATCTTCAAACCAATGAAAGCCATGTTTTAACAGAGCCCACCAACACTCAATTCCTTAAAAATTACTTTTCTTAAAACATTTACTTCTTTTCATGCTTTCTATCTACATCTATCTAACACATTTTTATAGGTTACCTAAGCATGGGTATTTCCCTCTATAGCAATTTCCTTCATTTCAAAAACCTTTAGTCCTCTATTTTGGTCTTTTGGTTTCTTGATGTACCATAGTCTTCTTTATTTTTTTGTATTTTTTATTGTTTTTTGCACCCCTTGGGTTTCTTTTTTGTGAGTTTCTTTGTAAGACTGTAGATAGGACCATGAATTTCTCACAAAATCACCATCTTTTACTTCTTTTTTTCACATGCTTTTTTATTACCAATGTTATTTTGGCATACCTTGGGTTTTTCTTTTTTGATTTACTTTGTAAGACTGTGGATAGGACCCAACATCCCTCATAAAACTACCATCTTTTTGCTCATCTCTTTTGATTTATTTTTCACTTTCTTGTTATCACCCTTTGGGTTTTTATTTTATGAAGTTATAGTGTAAGACCATGGATAGGACCTGACCCTCCTCATAAAACTACCACCTTTTCATGTTCTTGATCCTCATTCTCAACTTTAGCTTTTGCCTCTTTTGCTAGATGAAATTTGCACAACAATATATGTTAGCATGTTTTCCTCCATTTATCTCATTTTTATGATAAGGAATCACACTTTAATATCATTATATCCTTCTTTTCCCTTTGTCACATTTTTTTTGATTTAAAGTAATTGAAATTATTCTATGTGTCACTCCTACTAATTTCCCCTTCCTTTCATAGCCACATTGAATAAAACAAGGTCGAAGTCAAGATAGCACTTTTATTTCACCTAGATTTATGAGACTCTTAGACCCCATGATATTTGAAGTTATCTCTCTTAAAAACCTTGTCCCAAGTATTCAAATGAAATTCATCTTTAGCACCTATGTTTATTTTTCTAAATATATATGGAGGAGGAATAGAAAAAATCATTAATAAAGTTAAAATCTAAATCATTAAAAAATAAAAGGCAATGGTATCTAAAAGGCAACATACAAATCTCAAAATTAAAATACACACCAAAATACATGATCATAAGCACATCTCCTATCTCTAATTTAATCTCAAACTCCATAGTTGGCCTCACATAGAGCCCAGGTCCTTTGGGATGTAGTAGGATAATATATTGGAATAGGTCAATTTTAAAAAAACTATGTTGCAACCTAATTTCTCATGAAAGAATCCAATCTTTACAATAGACTGATGGCTCTATAAGGGGTCCTAAATAAAAAGGAACATGTCATGGGGAAGTATGTCCATTTTAATTTTCATGTATTTATCCTTTATGGGATGATCTATATACTCCTTTTTTTTACCTAAGACTTGTGTGGCTAAGAGAAGTTTTTCATAGTCCTTAAGGTTGAAATTCTTCTTATTTTGACAAACATAATTTGAGTGTCTTGACTTCAATAAAGAGTTTCTCTACCTTATATTTTCCTTCATTCTCCCCTCCACCCATTTCATTTTCCCCCCTTGATAGACAAATTATGATTCCAAATCTATTTTCCCTTCTTTATTCCTTTTTCTTCATCTCTTAAAAACATGCTAGCACTACTTTGTTTCAATTTTATCTATCCTTAGAGCGAAACAACATTTTTGATCAACTATGGATTACTTATTTATTTTTCACCATACATTTACATTTATACACTTACTTTACTTTCCTTTCCTTTTCCCATTTATCATAGTTTTTTTTATCTTTTTGTTATAGACACCTGAGTTCATACCCTTTTTCCATTGTTTAGTGAGGTTAGCTTATTTTTTCTCACTCGACAATGTTGTTTTCCCTTTTATGCATCCTTTTTCCATTGTTGAGTGAGATGTTGATTGTTACTGCTCACTCATCAATGTCATTTTACCATTTTTGTTTAGTCTTTTACCATTTATTTATTTTTACTTTACCATCCTATTTGGCATGTATCCTTGGTTTGATTTGGTGAGTTTGCCTTTCTTACTTAAGGATAGATTGTTTGAGTTTTTTGATCTTTAGTAGCCTTGGATTTTCAGTTACCTAATTTACTCTTGTCGTTTAACTTGATTATTTGGTCTAATATAGCACCTATCACCAAAGCTTACCAAATTTCCCAAGTACATCTCATCTTCATAGCACCAACTATCTTGGATTTTATTGTGTTTATTTGCTTTTTCTCTTTAGTTTTGTATTTTTGGGTTTGTCAAAAGTAGTCTCTATACCCTACATAATCAAAACTAAAAACATAGTAGACAACCATCCCATGATAAAGGTAAGTCAAGGTATGCATTAAATTTACTTTTTAGTCATTTAATTTTTAGATTAGTTTCCTTTTTAGTCATTCACTTTTAGTTATTTTTGCTTTAAAATACTGCAACTTTTTTTTAGCATCAACATTGTGTGTTATTATGTTATTTCTCAAATCACCATCCCTCGTTACACCTTACTGACACATGATGAGGTTTGAGTGGGGCATATGTATACATATAATATTTTCAACCTTTTATCAAATACTAATACTTTACATCTTGAAAGAACCCATTGAGACTCAATCTCTCTGAGTGCATGCCCTAAGGGGTGCACTGAGAAAAGGGTGGGTAGACATTTGGTGCTTCATAGGATTTTTGTCCCTTTTTCCACATTTTTACCAATCCAACTAGCTCTCAAAACTATTCCCTAAGCTATTTATCCTCCCTTGAATACTCCTCTAGTCTTTTCCTCTTTTCATCCTTCTTTTTCTTATCTTAAACCCCTTTAGGTCAGTTGATTATACTAGGTTGACTGGGTCAACCCAATATATTTTAGGGGTATTTTTCACTTTCTTAGCTTGTTAGCCTTTCGATCGACCTAGCTTAGACCTAGTGAATTATCTCCAAAAACACACTGGATTCACTAGGTTGACCCTATATAACTAACATTTTTAAAAGGATTTAGGGAAATATCTACCTATAAATACAAGATCATATCATTCATTATTCATTTGTGCAATCAAGATTTATTATTCGCTCGTGCTTCTTCACAATCTGCTCTTCCATAATTCTACTTGAGAAGACTTAGCTTAGGTTTATTATTTGGAGAATCTAGTCTTATGGATAAGTCTTGGATGCTTTGGCCTTTCTTAGTGATCCTTACAAACCATAACAACCTCTTGCAAAGGCACTCTGGCCAAGGGAGAAATTGAGTGTTGATGGGTTCACATTTAGGTAAGTATATTCAAACTTTTTTCTCCTCTCTTTTAGTAGATATAAGTGACATAAGTGTTGGCTCAAATAATACTATCTTTCACATTTCAAGTATTAGGGTATTACTCATACTTACTTTAATTGAAGTTCCCTATTCATATTTGTTTTATTTTTTCTAACCCCCACATTTTTCCACAAGCTTTGGTATGTACTAGATTAGATTTACTTTCTTGTTATTAGAATAAGTAAATGACTTAAACCTTAGGACTTCATTAGGGTTGTTATGCGATTGTGTTAGAATGTAGGATTTAGAACCTTTCCAAGCATGATATGTTGTGATAATAGATCCCCTAATCAGGTCTAATGGATCCTCATATTGGTCATGATCTTGTTTAATAAGTGTATCCCCAATTAGAAGTGTAGGTATGTTCTATCTTCTCCAAGCCATGATTGTTTATACACATGATGCATTTCTAATTGTATATCATTTCAAGCCTTCATAATCTAAAGTAACATAGAGATAATCCTAGGTTGTGGGTGGCCTAATATATATATTTGATCTCTATATTCTAAGGTCTATCTACCCTTTATGTATCAATTAGGATCTCTATTATACACTGCCAGTTTACAAAGGAAAAGAAAAGAAGGTAAACTAAAAAAACCTATCAAAATGACATGATACACAAAAATGTACCCTCCACTTATTTAATATGCACTAAGAAGGTTGAATAATAATATGTACCTGATATCACTTCTCAAATGAGAGTCTCTAAACATAAACATTTCACATAGAGGCTTAGTTTGATGCATGATCTAAGGCAGTTGATCAATAGGTCTCTCAAAGACACTAAGGAAAGCTTACACTTTCCATACATAAAAAATTGTTTAATCACATAATAAAACTTTTAAGGATGAGCTAACACCTACAAATATGTAAATATTATAGGACAAATTGAAATGAAGTATGTACTATCACTATCATTCATCAACTAACCATGAACATTCACTAGTCACAAGCTTTGAGGAGGCATGAATTTAGTCTTATTAATTCAAAAGAGGCAATAACAATTTATTTTATAATCATTTACCTCCAAAAACTCAGGTTAAGTATTCTTTCAAATTTAAAAAATAGGTTTATATAGATAAAAATGAGAAATGAGAAAGAAAGACAAAGTAAAACCTAAAAACTAGGAGATAAGACATTCACTAGGTCCTCCTCTAATTTCAAGTTAGCACTCCCTTGATTGTCTATTTTCTCCTTTCAAAAAATTTGAATAGAGGTTTATGGGGAATTATTTGGAAGGTTGAAGGAGTCATTATCATTCATTTATGTTCTTTGACCCATACAATATCCTATATCTTTGCTGGCAAACCTTATATTCTTCGTAAAAAAGTCACTTCCTTGACAATATTCCTTATAGGCTTAATAAATTTTTCATTAATATATTCATTTAAAACTTATATATTGATTTATGATTTCTCTCCATATTTCTTGGGTTTTTATAAGACTTCTTCAAATGTTTTAACTTTGTCCTCTTTGACTAGGCATTAGAAGGAAGGTCTTGGTAGGAGTGTTTGAGACTTTTTCAAGCTTTGAAACATCATTCAAAATATAATTACATTATTCATACTTTATTATTCATATTATGGAGAGATAAACATCAATAAATCCTCTTGAATAACTTATATGCATCAATTTTGTACTTTGATCATTTGACTCCTTCACATGAGCAAAGAGGCGTAGGAGAGAGAAAAATGGATTTTACATTAAATCAAGAAAAATACATCAATTTAAGGATTATAAACATGAACTAATACCTAATACAAGGATATTATACCATCAAGTAGCCCAAAAGATGCAATTTTGCTCTATAGCATGTTTTTCACTCATTCCTTGTAACCCTAACAATTGGTAAAGTTCCTTGTCTAGAACAATGTACAAATCATATTGGAAAACTGAGAAAAAAATTTAGTACCTTATATCCCCTTTCAAATCCATACAAATTTTCATGAGCTAAATCCAATATTAATTATCTTTGTTATTTCATTTCTCTCTCCAATTAGGCCTAATTAGGCCTCCTATCCCTAAAAAGAGAAAATTGACCCAAATGACCACCCACATGTGTGAAATTTTCCAAAAGTGTTTGATTAAATTTACCTATTATAATATCCTTATTTATACAAAATTTTAAGTTCTATAACATCCTATAGATGGGAAAACCATGAAATGGCCATTTGCAAGCCTAGACGACTTTGTATGCTTAAGGGTTAGTTTGAGATGGTTTTCAAGAAACTTATAGGTTTTGGTGAATTAAAATTACTTTATGAGACCATTATTACCCTTAAAAACTCAATACATGATATTTAAGTCCTTCATGTCACTCGCAAGCCTTCACTATGACTTTTGGGCCTACAAAATTGAGCTTTTTCACCTATTGAGCTAGTGATCATCTTGCAAGAGCTGTGTAACTCTTTGATAGACATTTAAAATAAATTTTATTATCATGAAACCTTTTTAAATTCCCCATAATTCTCATCAAATGTTTTTTATGGCACTCCACTACCAATACCCTCACAAACCATCTTAAAATTACATGTTTTGCCTTATACCATATGCTACCATACCTGCACACGTAAATAAATACTTGTAAATGAAGTTCAAGAGAGTGGTGAAAATCATCAATACCATTTAGAGTTTAAAAAGTATGATTTTAATTAATTACAAATCATATCTCTTCAATCAGGTCAGTTGAAGGGTTTAAGGAGGGTTTAGAGGGGTTTAAGTTCTTAACAATGATTCATAAAGGAAAGGGTTCCTTTCCAAAAACCATTGAAAAAAATTTATATTATGGAGATTCCCCTACTATCTCCTATTTTATTTATTTCCCATTCATGTTCTCATGAAATTTATGAGCAAACAAAATGGCCTCTTAGGCTCCTTAAGAAAAATAGGGTTTTTTGGTTTCTAGTTGATTATTCATGAAATTGTGTGACCCAATGGCTAAAACAATGTTATTTAGTTTAAGAATTGGACCCCCTCCAACATATACTACAACCTCAAGTTACCATGATTCTTTTGAAAAAAGATCTAAGTTCTTCAAATTTTCCACTCGAGTTGAGGATTGTACATAAAAAGATCGAGGAAGGCCATTTTGGGTCTTAAGACCCCAAAACTCACTTGATATCAAATGAATATTTTAAACATGTTTTGAATTATCTATGAAATGACTTATTATGATCCACTCAAGCACTTACCATGATAGGTCTAAAACATTAATCTTTACCATTGAGGGTTTTAAAGCAAATTATGCATATTGACCCTAGAGGTCTATGCCCTAGGTTTATCTATTCATCCATAGACCAAAACTTGATGAAAGACCTTCATCATGCTATCTACACTCATTTTAATTATTATACATCCAACCTCTAGTGATAAATGTATCATCTTACCTTTACTTATGAGTGGCCCTATAGATCTATTAGGACTATGTTAGACTATGCAAGTTCTAAATTTTTTCTTCTTATGAATATCATCCTCATGGACATATCTAATAAAAATGGATTTTGCTCCTTACTCTTCTATTATAACCCTCATTTCCCTTGACTTCCTTCATGACCCCTATCCACATCTCATTCTTTGCCCTTTGACTACTTGTAGATGCATATGATGGGTTTAGGTGAGCATTTTTAGTGTTTCCTTGGCTTATTTAGAGAAAAAGGTGAAATAAAACCTTGAATAGGTCTATATCATGGATTAATATCTCATTCATCTTGTGAAGGCATTTAAAACCTCTCACTACCCTCCTTTACACAAACTTATCATGATCTTAATTACACATTTGATTGTGTCTTCACCTTGATTATAGGTTCAATAGGCTTGACTGTAGCTAAAAATATCTACTTTGAGAGACTCTATGTGACTTTATATCCAACTAAAATATTCAAGAAATTATTATTCATCCAATCTTCCAACTTTTTCTCTTCTTGACTTTCACAAGCTTTCATTACATATGGACTATTGACTAAGACAAAATGGGTGGCTATAGGTCCAGATTTGTCCTTGACTGTAAGTATAAGAGATTAATTTGCCTTAATTTTAGTGTTATTCTCTCTTTTGGTTATGAATTAGGTCATTTCTAGGCTCACCTCATCCATTTCATAGGTTCATCTTCTTAGAGATAAGTTCATCTTCTTAGAGAGGTTCTTTAAAAGGTCATGGTTATAGATGACTATTTGTATAGACTATAGATTTATAAAAACCAATTTTAATACCTATATGATGCTAAGATATTCATTGATATCACCTAGAATTATTGATGCCAAAATTTGTCTCTATGACCCTTATATTCATGATGATTTCTTAAAAAATATAGCCTACTCATTAGGGCTATTATAGGTTACTATTCTAAGTTTATAAAGACTATATCTAAGCATGTGAGATGGCTTAAACTTTGAAAAATGGGGATTAGAGGAGGTTTTCTTGCATCTTGATTATACCTTAGTAACCTTGTGAGAACTCTCATCTCTTGAAGTGACTTATATTGTCTTAAACATTCATATTGATACCTCATAAACACATTTACAAAATCACCAAGTCCCTTGGAGGTCTCTAAGGTTGGTAACACATTCATATGCAATACTTTAGTGAATTAAACATAAATAGTTCTATAAACTAAATTTATTTCTCTCATAATGGAACTAGCCACCTTGAATATTGTATGAGCACTCTCAAACAACCTTATGCTCTCAAAATAAAACTTTATTACTTGTTGACTCCTCATAGTTCCTATCATCTACCATTATTTCCTTATAACCTACTCATTAAGCCTAAAAGATAGATTTTGAGCTCAAAGATCATAGTCTTAAGACCATCCATGGAACATCCTCCCAAAGGGAAGCATAAAAACAACATCAGGATAGTGCAATAAAATACACTTACTTGGAAACTATACTTGGGATGATAGAACTAGATGATAGAATTTGAATATGCCATTGATGTTTTGAATGCCTCCAAAGGCTGATCAGTATAATAACAACACAAATAATCCTTCCACTACTTTGGACCTTAGTCCCATTGAGTGTGTTAAAAATTATTATCTACTAGACTTGTACCCTTGTGACGGTAATTTGAAGACATCACAATCTGAAGTAACATGGAGACAATCCTAAGATGTGAGTTTCCAAATAGATGGATTTAATATCTATATTCTAAGGGCTAGCTCCCCTTGATGTATCAGTTAGGATCTCTACTCTACACTATCAACTTGTAAGGAAAAAGAGAAGAAGGAAAACTAAAAGGAAAACCTATCTAATTAAGGTGATACACCAAAATGTGTCCTCCAATTATCTAATATGCAATAATAAGGTTGAATAAGAACATGGGCCTAATTTTATTTCTCAAATGAGAGTCTCCAAACATCAACATTTCACATAGAGGCTTAGCTCAATGCATGATCTAAGGTAGCTAATCAATAGGTCTCTCAAATACACTAAGGAAATCTTACACTTACCATAAATACAATATTGTTCAAGCACATTATAAAACCCATAAGGATGATCTAATACATAGAAATTAGTAAAGATGAAAGGACAAAATGAAAGGAAGCATACACTATCACTATCATTCATCAACTAACCATGAACATTTACTAGTCACAAGCTTTGAGGAGGCATGAATTCAATCTTATTCATTCAAAAGAGGAAAGTAAAAGTGTTTTTATGAGTATATACTTTCCACAACATAGGTTAATGATTATTTAAATTTCCAAAAATAGGCTTACACATACATAAAAATGAGAAAGGAGATAGAAAGACAAAGTAAAACCTAAAAACTAGGAGATGAGACATTCACTAGGTTCTCCTCCAATTTCAACATAATGCTCCCTTGATTGTCTCTTTTATCCTTTAAAAAAATTGGTGTATAGGTTTAAGGAGACCTTTTTTGGAAGTCTTAAGGATTCATTATCATTCATTTCTAGTATTTGACCCATACAATATCCTATATCTTTGCTTACACACCTTATATTCTTGGTGAAGAAGTCACCTCCTTAAAAATAGGCCTTAAAGGCTTAATCAATTCTTAATTAATATATTCATTTAAACCTCTCCATTTTTTTATGAAATCTCTCCATATTTCTTAGGTTATTATAAAACTTATTCAATTGCTTTGACTTTGTCCTCTTTGACTAGGCATTGGAAGGAAGGAGGGTCTTGGTAGGAGTGTTTGAGACCTTTTTAAGCTTTGAAACCTTATTCCAAATTAAATTGACAAATTAATAATTTATTATGTATATTAGGTAGATATAAGCATCAATAAAGCCTCTTGAATAACTTATATGCATCACTTTTGTACTTTGATCATTTGACTCCTTCACACGAACAAGAGGCATGGGAGAGAGAAAAATTGATTTTGCATTGAACCAGGAAAAATTACTCCATGGAAGGATTATAAAAATTAATTTAGACCTAAAATAAGGAATTTTTAACCATAGAGTATCCCTAAAGATTCAATTTTTCTCCTATAACATATTTTTCATTTATTCCTTATAGCCCTAAAAACTAGTAAAGTTCCTTGTCCAGATGAATGTACAAATCATATTGAAAAAATGAGAACATTTTTTAGTACCCTCTATCCCCTTACATATTCATACAAAACTTCATGATCCAAATCCAAGAGGAATTATTTTTTTTCTTTCATTTCTCTCTCCATTTAGGCCTAGATAGAGAAAATTGACCCAAGTGACCACCCACACATGTGGAACTAGCCCAAAGTTTTTGATTAACTTTACCTAGATTAATAGACTTATTCATTCCAAATTTAAATTTATAGAATTTCCTATAGATGGGCAAACCATGAAATGGCCTTTTGCAAGCCTGGACTCCTTTATGTGTTTGAAGGGTACTTTGAGATGGTTTTCAATAAACTTGCAATTTTTGATAACTTAAAATAACTTTATGAGACCTATATGACCCTTACACAACTCACTCGTATATATTGAAGTCCTTAATGTTAATCTCAATCCTTCACCATGACTTTTAGGCTTGTAAAACTAAGCTCTTTCACCTGTTGAGCTAGTGGCCATCTTGCAAGAGTTGTGTAACTCTTTGATAGACCTATAGAAGAAATTGGATGAACATTAAACCTCTTTCAATTTCCCATAAATCTCCTCAAATGGTTTGGATGGAACTCCACTACCTATACCCTCAAAAACCAACTTAAAACTACATGTTTTTCCTTGCACCATATGGTACCATACCTACACATATGAACAAATACCTATAAATGAAGTTAAAGAGAGTTGTGAACATCATAAAGATCATTTTTGAGGTCAAATAGTATAAATTTAAGTCATTATAAATCATATAACTTCAATCAGATCAGTTGAAGGGTTTAAGGAGGGTTTATAGGGGTTTAAGTTCTTAACAATGGTTCATAAAAGATAGGGGTCCTTTCCAATAACCAATGCCAATAATATGTATCAGGGGAACCCCCTAACATCTCCTATGGTATTTATTTCCCATGTATCTTCTCATGAAAGTTATGAGAAAATAAAGTAGCCTCTTGGGCTCTTTCTCAAGCAAAACACGATTGTTTAGTTTCTAGCTGATTGTTCATGAAGTTGTGTGACCTAATGGCTACACAAATTTTATATAGTTTAATAATGGGACCCCCTCCAATATATCCTATAACCTCAATTTACCATTCTTCTTATTCAATAATATCTAATCTCTTCAAATTTTCCACTCAGTTTGAGGATTGTACATGAAAAGGCCAATGAAGGCCATTTTGGGTCTTAAGACCCCAAAACTCACTTGATATCAAATAAATAATTTAAACATGTTTTTAATGATATATTAAATGACTTATTATGATCCACTTAAGAACTAACCTTTCATTATAGGTCTAAAACATTGAATTTTACCATTGAGGGTTTTAAAGCAAATTGTGTATACTGACCCTATAGGTCTATACCCAAGGTTTCTCTCTTCATTCACTGACCAAAACTTGATGAAATCCATTCATCATGCTATATACACTCATTTTAATTTTTAAACATCCAACCTATAGTGATAAATATGGCCTATTACCTTTAATTATGAGTGGTCTTGTAGGTCTATTAGGACTTTGTTAAACTGTGCTAGTTTTAAATTATACCTTCTTATGAATATGATCATCATGGACATCTCTAATGAAAATGGATTTCACTCCTTACTATTATATTATAACTCATTAAAATTCAATTTAAAATAATCATTTACTTTTAATTCCTTCATGATCTATGTCCACATCCCATTCTTTTCCCTTGACTGCCTGTAGATGCATATGTTAGCTATAGGTGAGAATTTCTAGTGTTTCCCTATATTTTTTGCAGAAAATGGTGTAATAAGACCTAGAACTGATTTTTATCATGGATTAAGATCTCATATCATCTTGTGAAGGCATTTAAAACCTCTCACTACTTTCCTTTACATAATCTTATTGTGATCTTAAGTACACAACTGACTGTGTCTTCACCCTGATTATAGTTTCAATAGGCTTGACTATAGCTAATAAGAGATTTGCTTTGAGAGGCTCTTTGTGACTTTATATCCAACTAAAATATTCAATAAATTATTATTCATCTAAAACTGAAATTTTTTATCTTATTGACCTTCAAAATCTTTCATTGCATATGGACTACTGACTAATCCAAAATGTTTGGCTATAGGTGCACATTTGTCCTTGATTATAGGTATAAGAGATCTATTTACCTTGAGTATAGTGTTCTTATCTCCTTTAATCCTAAATTAGGTCATTCCTAGGCTCACCTCATCTATTTCATAAGTTAATATTCTTGGATATAAGTTCATCTTCTTAGAGAGGTTATTTAAAAGGTCATGGCTACAGATGACTGTTTGTACAGACTGTAGACTTGTAAAATCCAATTTACCTACTTCCATGATGCCAAGATATTAATTGATTCACCTCGAACTATTGATGCCAAAATTTGTCTTAGTGACCCTTATATTCATTATTATTTATCAAAAAATATATCTTACTCATTAGGGCTGGCGGAGGTTACTATTATGAGTTTGTGCAGAATATAGATAGGTATGTGAGATGGATTAAACTTTGTTAAATGGGGCTTAGAGGAGGTTTTATTGCATCCTGAGTGTACCTTAGTAACCTTTTGAGAAATATCATCTCTTGAAGTGACTTATATCATATTGAACATTCATATTGACATGTCATAGACACATTTACAAAGGCACCAAGTCCATTAGAGGTCTCTAATGTTGGTAACACATTCATATATAGTCCTTAAGTGACTTAAACATAAATAGGCTTATAAACTAAATTTCTTTCTCTCATAGTGGAACTATCCACTTTTAAGATTATATAAGCACTCTCAAACAACATTATTCTCTCAAAACAAACCTCTATTGCTCGTTGGCTCATCATAGCTCTTATCCTCTGCCATTATGTCTTTCTAGCCTACTCATTAGGCCTAAAAGAGAGATTGTGAGATTAAGGATCATAGTCTTAAGACCATCCATGGAATGTCCTCCCAAGTTGAAGTAATACTTTCAAACTTTTTATAAACTCACTCAAGATCAACTCCCCAATATCATGTTGACCTCACTAAGATGATCTTGTACATTAGAAGCTCATTAGACCTACAACTATTCATTGTGAAAGGCCCTATCTCACTTAATCTACCTCAAGAAAGGCCTTCTTAAAGATGAAGTCACATGAATATTTTTCTTGGATGAAATAGGTATATTTTACCTAAAACATGAGCTTGAAACTTTTAAATATGAACACCCTCAATTGATATATCAAACATGCTTGAAAACTACCATCTTTGACAAATGAGATAGGCAACCGGTATCCTGTCAAAAGATTCCTTATAAAGGAAAATTATATTATTATTAAAACATTAAAAGGGTATTATTTTACCATAAAATCATCCCCTTATAACCATTTTTATCCATCGAATTCTAAAGTGAAGAAATGGAGACAAACCTAGACCCTATTTAGATGACTAAGACATAGTCACCCCCTTACACTCTTAGAAATTTTTCATAAATATGGGGGATGAATATGAAAAAAATACATTAAATTTACTTTCATTAGGGTCCATTTAATTTCTTAAATTATTTGTACGTGACTCTCTCTCTCTGACCTATATTGAGCAAAAATTGATGGCCTTCATAGAACTGCCAAGGAGGTCAATATGGGATATAAGTTGGTTTTCTTCATTTTGACACCTAAAACTCCTTCAAAATAATGTATCTAAATTTTTCATGAACAAACAAGGTCTTTAATATTTTTGAAGATAAATTTTACCTTGAATTATTGTATGGATATCCTCAAAATAGGCCTTTTTGTAATAAAACTACCAAAATCACTTGATAAGCCTAATAAAAATATTGTAAAATGTATCCATTATACCTTTTCATGCTTGAAAAAATAAACCATGTCTTTATTATGATAATAGACTACCATTATCATGCAAAACCTACTCTAGAAGCCATAAAGTGATGTAAAATATAGTCAACTGGGTCATGAAGTTAATAAAACATATCACCAACCAATATGATCAATTGTGCAACATGAGATGGTTTTAACACAAATCATAAGGCCTCTTAGGATGTTCTATACTCTTTCATCACTTTAAACAACCTAAAATTAGTCAAAAGGTGGCTAGACAAGCACATGGTCATGATGATCAAAACCTTAAACTCATCAAATTTACCTTAAACTCTATTAAATAGGGTTTGGATGACCATTTGAAGGACATTACAAGGACAAAATAACAATGAATAGGTCAAACAACATGACATGCAAATTTTTGAATTGTAGGGGTGATAGTTTGACCTAACAGATCAAACTTGTCAACATTTTGGTGACTCAACTAGGAACCATGCATGTTATGCTTATGAACCAGACCATTAACATTTCTCTTAGACTCATCAAATCACTCACACACTATGAAAAATATATGATCAAACCTTGACCAATGACTACAATACTCTTGGATTGAAATAAGATAATTGTCTCTCCTCCAAAACAAGGAAAGATTTCACATAAAATAAGGAAAACTGACTAACAAGATAAATGTGTAAACAAAAGCAATTATTTGGAACAAAACATAAATAAACTAATATTCTAGGACAACACTTGGAGGAAATATAAATTGACTACAACTAACCTATAAATAATCCTCTTCTAGGATCAAAAATAATTTTTTTTGGATCACTTCCTTTACATGATGAACAGGCATATGAAACAAATTGCTTCATGTAATTTTGCTTCATTGAGCTCAGTTTATTTATGATTGCCAACACTTTTGACATAATTTCAATTGAATCATCAGTATCAAACCAGTCACCAATAAATACATATTCATCTTGTACTTCAATATCTTTCTCATATTGTTTGTCAGTTGCAACCTCATCCAAAAATACTTCATTTAGACATTATCCCTGAGTGGCCTCATTTTTCTTATCATTTATTGCAAGTTCATCAAGTTATTTAAGAATATTTTAATAGGCAACCCAAGATACATTATGGTCTACAATAGGTATGTCTTGATCGAAATCCTCATAAGCATGCTCAATAGGAGATTCCTTATAAAGGCATTCAATCTCTTACAAAAACTCAATGTACAATTGTTAATCATCTTTTTATTCCTAATTTTGATCAACCTAAATGAGATCAGCTTGAATAGCATCTTCATCCTTCTCAAGTGGAGTTATAGGGCTGATAATAATGTCAAATGTTCAATCATGATGTGATTGGGAATCAACCTACTTAAGGTCAAGTTCTTGCTCCTTTGAAACCATGTCAAATCCATTTATGACTTCAGCTTGTACTATCTCATGGATATCTTCCATATCAAGACCAACTTTCTATTACACACTTTAGGTACCATGAGATGAATATAGCTAAATTCCTACTACATCAAGCTCTTCAAAATCATCAAGAGGTTGTAGTAAAAACTCATCTTGATCATTTATGACCTCTTTATCATGGTTTTCAATCACACCAAAAGGTAGATCTTGAAACAAATCAACATCTCCTTTACCTTTTGCTGCAACTTTTTTAGCTTTTTTTTAAGATCTAATTATCTTTGTTCTCACCAAGAGGAGTACAAATTAAAATTTCCTCTTCATGCATACTTGAAACATCCTCATCACACTTTCCTTTAAACTTAGTTGTAGCTACAACTTCATATTCTATCCTCCATAGAAGAGGCTCCTCTTCAAGATGGGAGATGGTGGGAGGTAAATGGATATACTCATGAGTTTTATAGGGAACTAAGGGAGTACTTTTGAAACTTGAGGTTGTAGGGGTGTTTATCTCTATTTTGATAAATTTTGTCTATTTCAAGTCTAAATAAAAATAGAAAAGAATGTTAGGGATAAGTGATTAGAATTAACCTGGATTGGTTTACACATTGTATCCAAACATTATGAGCACTCTTGTTTGGTTTGGGAGGACTACTTACAAGTATGAAATCACTACCACAAAATTTTTGTTAGTAGATAAATGAGTGGGTTACCAAGCTACGTACTTGTTCTAGGAAGTTTGAAACTTCCTTAGAGATGAAAGTCCACTTTTGAGAGACAAAAGAATAACAAATAATTAAAAGAGAGGTAAATAGAGAGTGAAAGAGAAATAATGTTATCGTTATTCACAACTTGAGTGTAACAGAGAGTGATAGGGTGTAGGTGGTGTATTTTGTTTATATTTTAGAAGGTTTTTGGGTAGGTTTTGGAGAGGTTAGAAAATCCACAGTCACTGACATCAATAAGGAAGTGACTGATATTAGTTATGTTGTTGAGGTCGGTGGGTGAAGGTGATAGATGTTGGTTAGGATACCAGGGTCAATAGGGGAAATAATTACCTGTGAGTCTATAAAAGGCTTTTTTGGGTCTAAGAAATGGTTTTGGTCAGGTTTCAGAGGTAGGATAGAGTAGTGAGAGAGAGAGAGAGAGTATGATTTAGGTGGATCTAGTTAGAGGTTTAATATGTCAGGTTAAGGAGAAATAAGTAGGAAATCTTTATAACTCCCTCATGAGGGTTCAATCAGGAATGTGCCAAGAAATGAATAGTAGATATGAAGTGATAGCAAATTAAATACTTAAAATACCTATAAAATAAGTGATGTACTTAGCTATGGTGGTGACTCAATGATAAGTGCCAAATTGATGGCTCCAATTAGCTAGTCTGAATCGATGGCCTAAACAGAGAGAAAAAATAGGTTTTGTTAGTTTTGAAGAGCTTAGTTCCTAATCATGATTGACTTACACAAGATAACAGTAAGCCAAGATGTTGAAATTTGAATTCCAAGAGCTTAAATGTAAATAAGATTGAATTTTCTTGATTTCTACTGACCTGAACTTTAGGTTGGAGTTCATTTTATATCATCTACATCGGTGATCCTATAGACATCAACCATGGATTGATCAATGTTGATGGCCTTAGAATAGGTAAAGATTACTATTTTTTGTGTATTTTTTTTACTCTTCATGCAAAGTGTGGCACCCATTACAAATCAGTAAAAATAAGAGGTTAAGGAGGTAGTTGACTAGGAATTTAGTTTTGAAGTGAAAATAAGTCTTGGGTAGTTAGGATGAGGGGACCATGTCTTGAGGTGACTTATCAGGTGAGATTAGTCATAGGGTGAGGTGGCAAAAGGGGTTTTTAATTAACTTAATTAATTAATTAAATGTGTGAGGGGTAAAAGCATGGGTTAGTGACACTAATTGTTATTATTAAAAAATGGACTAAAAAAGGTTTCGACATATGGAGTTACACACTTGTGTGTGACATGATTTTGGTGTCTAGATTTGCCCCTTTTTGTCTTATAATTTGTATAGACAAGTTTGCAAGACAAAAAATAAGATTTAGATGCTCCAAGTATTGGATGAGGTATCCCCCCTCAAAATGGGAATCAATGGAGGAGAAATTGGAATCGAGTACTGGTTTGATAAAAAGGTAATTGGGTGAGTGGTAGAGAAATGAGTATCACTTCATGTGTGTATACTACTATGAGCTATAGTCAAAAAAGTCAAGAATAGGTAAGGTTGAGGAGGACTTAGATAGAAATAACAAAAGCATAAATTTTAAGTGATAGCTAATAGGTCAAAATAATCAAAGTTATAGCTCCAATGGTCGATGTTGCCTGGGTATCTAAGGTAGGAAGTGCCCCTAGGAAACACAAAAGGGTTAAAGGTGATATGATGAGCTTGGTTTCTATCTAAAACACCTAACATACATGCATGTGCATAAAATCCAACTATAGTGGAATACCATAAGTGGTCAACAAAAGCAATGCAAGGTTAGTGTAAAAGGGTCAATGAACAAGGATATATTTGTGATATCCAAGCAAAGTCATCATGGGTGAAGATTTGAGTGATCTCCAAGGGCATTTATCATGGTTGGAGAGATATATGTGATCTCCAATTTTCCCTAGAGTATGGGTAAATTCTATAAAGTTGGGGTTGCTTTTTGGGGAAAACATTATTATAATGGTGCCAACATTGGTAACATTGTTGATATTGGTAATAAATAGTGCTAATTTCAGTACATTAGGGCAACATTATCGATGTCAGTAAGCATAAGTACCAACATTAGTGAATTAGGTCAAGTATGTTGATGTTGGAAGCTGACCAAACCCAACAAAATGGGGTTTGGTGGCCAATCAAACTCATTTACAACTTGTGATTAGAGAAAAATAGAGTTGTGAGAGTGATTGAGAACATAGAATAAGGAGGGGACCCAATAGGAGGTGTGCCACCACAAGAGCTAACTATGCCAACCTAGAGGAGATGGAGAGATGAGGTAAGAGGCTTGATGATTTGTTTTGAAACTTGATTTGGTTAGTTTGATTTTGTAGGCTAATTTAGAAGTGGGGGATAGAAAATGTTAGTAGAGGGGTAGGAAATGGGGTAGGGTAATTTTAGGATAATTTAGGGGGAATTTGGGGTAGGTTTTTAGATTAAAATTAGAGTTTTGGGTTTGGGTAATTTGGCCTTAGGGCTGAATTAGTTTTCAACATCATTGGGTTCCATTGAGATCAGTCAACATGGTACCAAGGTCACCAAGTATATGTTGATGTTGACTGACACATATGACTACAAAATACCAATATTGGCATTAGAACTGACATCGGTGACTATGAAGAACTAACAAAATAGGAAAAAAGCCTAGTTTAGATCCCTAGTGGAAGTAGTCAACTAGCCTAATGGTTGAGCTAGCCTTAGAAGACCCCATGTTGACTGAGTGTTGCCTACATAGCCTAGTTTAAGGCCTCAAGACAATGTAGTTCTCTTAAAGCATAAGAAAAAGATCTAAGGTATGGTTAAAAGTGTGTTAATAGAAATGGGTAAAAAAGGTAGGTTGAGATAAATAAAGAGGCCTAGGGCATAGGGTTAAGGGCCAGGGATATAGGTTGTGAGTCCTAGAGTTGTGATAGGTAATTAGGCCTATGGTTGGAATAGAGAGGCAGTAAATCCTAGTGTAGAGAGGGAAGAGTAGGGTAAATAGTTAGGTGGGTATATGGCTGAGCTAACCTCCAAAGACCCCATGTCAATTGAGTGATACCTACATATCCCAATTTAGGGCCTTAAGATAATATAGTTCTCCTAGAGAGAAGGGAAAAAGGTGGTGGTAGGTTATATTAGAAATTATATGACTTGAGTTGTGTGTGTATGGATGCAGGTGAAGATGGAGCTAACATTATGAGATCATCTACCAAGGATTTTGATGTGTATGAGGAGGGATGTCACTCTAGATGAGTGGGAGCACATGGTAGTTATGGGGTTAGGAGGAGTGTCATGATATTATCAAGTTTCCCAAGATGTGAGCCTTATGATAGCATTGATTGAGAGGTGGGATCACACCACCAACACCTTCCATCTATTGTTCAGAGAGTTGATAGTGACCCAAGAGGATGTCTATAGTATTTTATGGCTACCACTCCAAGGTGAGGATATCTTCACATGCTTTAGAGAGGAGCATGATATCCACATGGTGGAATTATATGGAAAGCATATTAGTGAGGTGACTTATCATTTAATGAGTTATGCCTATGAGCCCCTATATATGGCTGATGAGGAGTAGCATCGACTGAGAATCTCAATGATGATCAAGATCACAATGTATGTATTACTAGATGTAGATGGTGGAAAAAAAAATATTTCATTGATAGGCATGCTTACATAGATGGTTGAGCTGTGAACTATTTTTGTATGGGGTCTAGTGTTTTTAGCATAGTTATACAGAGAGCTATGGGGTTTGAGATTGTGACAGTGATACAGTTTGTGTGTCAACCATATAATACATTATTAGGCAAATGAGCACATCATGTTGACATGACCATTAGGGTTACCTACCATGATTCTAGTTAGCTTTAGGGTTGGTTTTAGATGCTGGATAGAGGGTATGGCATAGACCCAAGTGGAATATGTAGTACACAATATCACCTATTATAGATGCATGATTGAGGGTTTGATCCCTATAGATATTTTATAGAGACCCTACCTAACATACCCCATATTTTAAGGATAGGCATAGTAGTTAGTTGAACTATAGATTTCATTATGGGTTAGGGGGAAATGAGCTAGTGTGTTGGAGATGGTACTCATGGCACAGGTTAGGAGGTAGTTTGGTTTACTACAGGATATTCTGCCTACCTTCCCTTGATATAGGAGGGATGACATAGAGTCACCCCTACCATTGTCCCAGGAGATAGATGGGCTAGATTTTGAGGACATACCAATAGGGCCAAGTGTTGGAGATCTAAGGTGCACAGTGGCATATACAACTTGGTAGGTAGGTTTACATCCTACATTTTGGAGGTTAGAAGGCCACCACCAGATTTATAGGGGTTGGTGAGAGAGAGGGATGTAGCCATACAAGCATGAGATGCAATAGTGTAGGCTAGAGATATAGCATAGGCATAGGTATTAGCCTTATAAGGGTAGGTGGTGACATTGTAGGGCTAGGTTGGGGCACTACATGGCTAGGTTAGAGTATTACAGGGTTAGGTGATTACATTGATAGTGGAGAGGGACAACCTAAGAGCAGCAGGTTAGGCTACTCCTCCTCCACCATAGGGACCAGTACAGGCTAGGTTATTATTAGGTACTATGGGACCACCATAGATTGTATCTTTGGTGAGATATACTACTACCCTAGATGATATTTCCTATTATAAGAGGGCCATTAGGGAGTTTCCATAGATTTGGTCATATTTTGAGTTTTGGAGTAGGAGAGATCTGTGTCATGTGCCATAGCCTCTAGTTCACATAGACATAGATGGGTTGAGAGTGGCGATGACACTACTTCATCATGACCACATGGAGAGCCTCGATGATCTTGAGAGCCAGATTCTGGCATTTTTTATTATGTTTATTATATTCACACTGGCCTATGAGTCGAAGATGTGAGATGTATATTTTGAGAGAGAGATGATATTATGATGATGTACATTAATTTTGATTGTATATATATATATATATATATATATTTGAGATGTATATTAATTATGATTTTGAGATGTATTTATTATGATTATTATTAGGATATTGATGTAGATGATGATGATATAGATGATGATTTTATAGATGATGATTATTTAATGTTATGTTAATTTTCATGTTAATGTTGATCATGTTAGTAGAGTTAGACTAGCCTTTCCCATATATGTGATGGTGTATGCATAGTTGGTTTGTTGGTTTCATCTTAGAATTTTTCCATATTTTGTGATGGTGTATGCTTAAAATGAATAAGTTGGTTATGTTAGTTTATTTCAGCATTCTTCCATATTTGTGATGGTGTATGCATAACATAAATTAAGTAGGCTTTGATAGTGTTGGTATGACATTGTTTTTCATCTCAATAGAGAAATTGACATGTGATATGGATGGGAAAATAAAGAGGCAAAATGCTCATGCATTGGCAAAGACCGTAATCAGAACATAAATAGGCTCAAGAAAATGAGCCTCTTTCATGCCTTATATCTTTGAACCATTATGTTTGTTAGAGAAGTGTCATGTTTACCTTATGTCAAGTGAGCTTCATAGTCTCTTGAAAGAGTATGAGGGAAAAAAGGGTAAAATGAGGAAAAATGTTTGGGTAGCATAACCTACAAAGTGGAGATGATATTCCCCTTTTGTGGGTGACTTGAGAGCTACTATAGGCAAGTCCATGACTTAAAGCTTTTTTTTTATGTGTATAAGCTGATCAATATGGGAAGCCTTTGTATTTCCCTTTGAGAACAAAGCTTGTCTTAGCCATCCTTCAAGGGAGTGGTCTAAGCATTCCTTTTTAAGTTTAAATAGTTGTCCTTCAAGGGAGTAGTCTATTGATAGTAGAAAAAGGAAGTTGTTTAGTTGTTCTTCAAGGGAGCAGTCTATTGATAATCACAAAGGGAAGTTACGTAGTTATCCTTCAAGGGAGTAGTCTACGTTGAGAAGCATGACCTCAGATTTTATAGCTTGTCACATATCCCATTTGTTTTTATTTTTTGTTTTTTTTATTTTTTTATGTTTTTAGTCATGGACAAGACTATAGAGGCTTAGGAGTTTTCCACTTTGATGGAAAAACCATACCATTGTGTAAGTTAACTAAGTGTATAGGAGTAAGGGTGAAGAGGAAGGGAAATGAATGTAATAGGTATGTTCAAGGGATGAGCTCAAGTTAAACATGAGGTGAAGCAACACTTGGTTAACAAAAAAATGGTCATAGGTGTAAGGAAATTAAAGGCTCAAGTTATATCCTTCCTTCAATAGAAGACAAGTGATAAGTTCCTAAGCCATACTTGTGAGTTATGATATAGGGTACAAGCCAATTAGGAGCAAACTTACCCTATTGGATTTTCTCCATGTTTGTCACATATTGATTTTATTTTAAGATGAGATCTTTGATATTGAAATATCACTCTTTGAGGTTTTTTCTATAAGCATGTTTGATATGCTCTTGATAGATTTGGAGGTTGTCGAGGGCTATGAGATGGTGCTCATCAAGCAATTCAAGTTGAGCCAAATGTTCTTGGTGAAAGTCATCATTAGTAAGTATGTCTTGTAGAGAAACACAAAGAGAAGGAATATGGACTTCAAGAGGAAAAATAACCTCCATCCCATATACCAAGGAAAAAGGTGTAGCACCTATAGGGGTTTAAATGTTAGTGTGATAAGCCCATAAAGAAAAAATAATGTGTGTGTGTCAATCCTTGCCCATATTATTGACTACCTTCATGAGAATTTTGGTCAATGTTTTTTTAGAAGCTTCTGCCTATCCATTTGCTTATGGATAATACGGTGATGAGAAGCTTAATTTGATTCCAAAATGTATCACAAAGATTTTGAGCAGTCTTATTTTTGAAAGATTTGTTGGTATCTATTATAATTTTATGAGGGACACCAAAATAATAAATGATGTGATGGTTGATGAAGTCAATAATTTTGTCAACTTTAGTGGAGATGAGAGGGATGGCCTTCACCCACTTGGTGAAGTATTCAATGGTAGTAATGATAGAACAATGACAGAGGGATGAATGAGGGTTAATCTCCTTGATTAGATCTAAGCCCCATTGGGAAAAGGGCCAAAAGTCTTTGGAAAATTGTAATGTATGACTCAAAATGTGAAGGAGGTTAGCATGTTGTTAACACTTGATGGAATGCCAAATGTAATCAGCATATTCTTGATGAAGTGTGGGCCAATAATAGCCAAGTTAAAGGATACATTTGGTAATTACGTGACCATTGAAATGCCCACCACAAATCCCATCATGGATGTCCTTAATGGTAAAATGAGTCTTAGCAGTAGTGAGGCATCTAAGAAGAAGACCATCAAAACCTTTCTTATAGAGAAGTCCCCCTAGCATAGTGTAACAAGTGACATGTTTTATGAAGGTGCATCTCCCATTATTAGAGAGATCAGAAGGGGTAATAGAAAAGGAAAGATAATTCATGAGTTGATTGTACCATAGGTCATGTGGGTTGGATGTTACATTTATGATAAAGAGGATGTTAGTTGATACATAGGAGGGTAATGTTAAGAGATGCACTGTAACATAGATTTTTGAGGAAGAGGATGAAGAGGGTATGTGTGAATCAAGTAAAGCCATTATGTCAGCAAACTTATTTATAGATCAAGTAATATTTTGTAAGAGATAAGAGTCAAATGATCCTAAGAGTGTATCTACATGATGTTTATACCACTATAGAATTTTGTTTTTGCATAAGTAGGAACCATTAACCTGGTTAACCACTAGCTGAGAATCATTAAAAATGGTTATAGATTTGATACCCAAGAATAGAGATATTTGAAGTCCTAAAATCAAAGCCTCATATTCAACCATATTTTTAGTGTATTCAAAATCTAGTTTAAATGACAAAGGCATAGGTTTACCATCTAGAGTAATAAGAATGGCCCCTGCACCCCCACTGTATTGACATTTAGAACCATTGAAGAACATCATCATTTGATATGAGATGTCATTAGTGGAGAGCATTGTGATGGATTCATCAAAGAATTTAAGGTTTGAAGGTTGGTTGTCAGGCAAAGGGGTGATATCTAACTAGTCAACTATTTTTTGTCCCTTAATAGACTTTTTTTGAATGAATTTAATTCAAATTTAGCAAGAAACATGAGCCATTGAGCTATACATTGGTTATGATATGGTTTGGAATGCATGTATTTAAGGGGATCAGTATGGGTGACCACATAGGTTTTGTGATTTAGGAGATAATGGCAAAGCTTGGAGGCATAAAAGACCACTGTGAGGCAAATTTTTTTAGTATGGGTATATCGAGGCTCATAATCAATAAGTGTGCAGATTTTGCAATAAATTGCCTATTCTCAATGTTGGTCATCTTGATGTGTAATCATAGTACCTAGAGAATGGTCTATTACAGAGATGTATAGGTAGAAAGGCTAATTTTACTTAGGTGGAACAAGAACCGATGGGGAAGGAGATATTTTTTAAGTGCATCAAAAGCTTCTTGAAAATTTGTATTCTAATGGAAGGAGACATCCTTTTTAAGGAGATGGTGGAAGGGTTGGCAATGATCTGACAACTGAGAAATGAAGTGGCAAATTGATTAAAGTTTGCCCTGTAGGGTACAAAGTTATTTTATATTAGTAGGTGGAGGTATCTCTGGGATTGATCTAACCTTAGAAGGGTTGACCTCAATACCATGGAAAGAAATGATAAAACCTAGGAGCTTACCAAAAATAACACCAAAGACACATTTTTTGGGGTTTAGTCAAATGTTATATTAGAGGAGATGAGTAGATATGGTTTTACAAATCATCAAGTGGTCTTGGTGAAGTTTAGACTTACTGAGTAAGTCATCTACGTAATCTTCCATAATTTTGTGTAGGAGATCATGAAATATGTAGGTCATAGCCCATTGGTAGGTCACACCAGTGTTCTTTAGGCCAAAAGGCATGACCTGATAGCAAAAAATCCACCATGGGGTAATAAAGGTTATCTTATGTTGATCTTCAAGAGTGACTAGGATTTGATTATATCTAGAGAACCTATCCATAAGTGATAGCATCTCATGGTTGGTTGTTAGATCAACAAGATGGTCGATACTTGGCAATGGGAAGTCATCTTTTGGATAAGTGAGGTTTAAATCATGATAGTCGATGTAAATGTGGATTCACCTGATTGCTTTTGTGATAGGAATAATAGTGTAAATCTATTATGGGTAGTCAATGGGTTGGATAAAGTTAACAAAAAGGAGGTGTTGGAGCTCTTCTTTGACAAGGAGAGCAATACGAGGATGCATCTTGTGAAGTTTCTACTTAATAGGTTTAGCATCTTAATTGGTGATAATGTTATGGGTGATGATAAAGGGGTCCATACTAGGCATGTCATTATAAGACCAAGAGAAGGCTTTGCTATGGTTATTAAGAAATATGGCATAATCAACTTGTTTAAATGAATCCAAAGATTGGCCAATCTTGAGGATGTGAGGGTTATCATGAGAGGGTAGATTGATATCAATGGTTGACTCATTTAACATAGTTTGTGTTTTGGATGGGAGTGATCATTAGATATAGGAATCATCTGCACCCATATATGTGAAAATTGCATCATCATCTTGATAGTGGATAGTGTTAATAATGGGAGAGTCTTCATCAATTATTCTAGGATGAACAAGAAGGGACCTTATTTCCTTACCCTATCAATAGGTGAGAGGCCCCAAATGGATGGCATTTATTGAAAAAAAAATTAGGAGGTATAGATACCTCTAATTTAGTAGGTGATGGTGGAGAAGAAGGTGGAGAAGGAGAAACTAGTTCTTCAATAATTGGTACATGGGAAGTTTTAATGAGTTTAGTTGGTTCATCATATCCCACTACATGCCTCTTTTTGGCATTTTTAATGGTTTGGATAGTGGGATATTCAATAGCCATATGGATACCTTGTTCGTAATGACCCATACTTTCTAGGCATACCTATAGAGATAGGTATGAGCAAATCTAGGGTTACTCAAGAAAGAGAAGTCACCAATAAATGGTTGTGGTGAAGAAGATGGATTACTGATAGTGGGTACCTCATCAATTCCCCCATATGTGAAATTAGTTCAAAGGTTAAGGGGCCATAAGGGATGGCCATCCTAATACTGGGATCATAATTTGGGTGCATATGAAGCCTTCCATACTCTTGTGGAGTATATAACATGTCAAGCATCAACAAATGATATTCATGAAGTGACAAACATTGAAAAGTCTCCTCTATGGGATCCTTGTTAGGAATTTGTGTTACCAGTATCTGTGTAGTTGGGGGAGTGGAGCTTGTGGAAGCTTTAGAATTATCATGTAGAGAAGATGATGTCTTCAATGGAATGAGAAAATCATTGGGACTATAATTCATGTTGCATGTTTTAAATGGAGGTGGGTCAACAGGTATAACATGCACTTGTCCATCATGTTCAAACTTGACACAGCGGTGAAAATTTGAGGGTACACATGCTATAACATGTATCCAAGGTCATCTAAGTAGTATGTTATATTGAAACTCTCCTTCCATAGCATAGAAGAGCTTAATAATAGTGTAGGGACCTACATGGATATGTAAGACAATAGTGCCCACCATAGTAGATGTGGTATCATTAAAGGAGCAGAGTACTGCATCGGTTTAAGACATGAAATTGTTAAGAAGGGCTAGTTGTTTGTAGGCATGGGTGGAAATAATATTAATACTATCTCCCCCATCGATCATGACTCTCTTGAAATAATTTTATCAATATATATAGTAATAAAAAGGGTAGAATCATGATCTTCAAGGTGTCGAAGTGGAATTTCTGAATCACTAAAAAAAATTAGGGAGATGGAATTAAGAGAGCTAACCAAAGCTTTAAGAGGTTGGGGATCATCAGGTTGTACCTCAATATCTTACAAGGCACTAATCAAAGCTTAATTATGTTGGGATGAGTTTTATATTAACTCATATAAAGACATTTTCATAGGAGTTTGGTGAAGTTATTTCACCATCAAGCTTTGAATAACATTCAAAGATGTCAGTTTAGGGACACCCAAGGTGTAAATCTTAGGATTAGGAGGAGGAGTGTCTTTGGTGAAGGGATGAGCCCAAAGAGCAGTGACCTTTTCCTTATTATTATCCTTTTGGTTTTGTGACCATACGGCCACATTAATTGTGTTGATTTGAAATATAGGTGAAGGAAGTGGTAAAGGGGGTATGACCACATATTTAGGTTTGAATTTAGGTGGAATAGTAGGAGACATTATGGATGTCAAAGGTGGAATAATAGGAAGGTTAATGGGAGTATCATCAAAGACAGTGTTGGCATCAAAGTGTTGCCAAATGACTATTGTGAGGGCTTAACAACTCTAAATATCATGTCCAAGTGAATGATGATATAAACACACTTGTGTATCATTAAACCAAGATGGCTTCATTCTAAGAGGACTATAAGGTTTAATGGGAGGAAGAGTTATTAAAGAATATTGTAATAACTGACATAGGAAAGAGCTCTAAGAGCCTATAAGTGGGCTCATACTTATTATGCTAATAAGAGTGGACACCTTCTTATGTTTTGGTGTTGAAAAGGTAATTTTACATGGTTCTTTATTTGGTGATGGTGGAGTTACATGTTTTGCTAACACTTTCTTGGTGTTAGGTATCTTGGTGCTAGAAGTGAAAGGCCTACCAGATGGTAAAGGCAATAGTGGAGGTAACTTAACCTTTTCTTTTGCTTGGGTCAGCAATATTCCAACTAAAGTAGAGGGGTGTGGTCCCAAAATAGAGGATAAAGTTGAGGGTTAAAGAAGGGATTGACGAGATCTAGGGATCTTAACATTTTTATGTAATTCAAGCTGTGAAACTCCAACTTTTGGTTGAGGAGTTAAATCTAATTTCACCTATGGATGAATTAAATTAGAAATGAGGTGTGCACCTAAAACCTTTATCTACTTTAATGTGGTAGATGTCTGTGAGGGTGAGGGTTCTGACATAAATGGTTGAACTTTATGTGCTTTTGGTGAAGAAGCTCTAGCTTTGTTAAAGACTTTGGGGTAAAGGGTAGTGAGAAGGTTGGAAGTAAAGGTTGACATTCATTGTGTTGGATAACGAGTTTTAATCCAATCCCAAAATTCCACATAATCTAGCTTTATGGAGTCAAGAAATTCTAAACTTTTCACCAAACATGAGAAGGGTTTAGATGAAGCTGATGTAGGCCTTATGGTTGCATCTTTAGAAGGTTGAGGTGTTTAAGAAAGAGGTAAATTATTGGTCTCTGTTAATTTAATCCAAAGACAAGAAAGCACCATAATGGGTTCTTCTTCGACAGAGATAGGAGAAGAGGCATGGTCTTCCATGGGTGGAGGAGAGGTAGGCAAAGAAGGTTCCTCAAGAGGGTAGAGCATAGGTACAATTGTTACCTCAACATGTGGGAGAAGAATAGGTAAATTATGATCCTCCATAGGTAAAATAAGGGGTAAGAGTGGTACAATTAGATTAGGCACAATAGGTCTATCATCTATTGTGGGAGTAGATAATACTGACTCCTCTAAGTACAAAGGTGGAGTGGATGGGGTACTACTCTCTATAGGTGGGGGAGAGATAGGCCAAGAAGGTTCCTCAAGAGGATATAATACAAGAATGATGTTCCCTTCAATAGGTGGTCGAGTAATGGATAGGGTGTGGTCTTCAAGTGGTAAGAGGATAGGTAATATTGGTGCAAAAGGAATTGGCATTATAGGCTCCTCATGTGGTAAAAGAAGTGGTAAAAGAGGCTCTTCCTCAAGAAGGAGTGGAACGGGTGAAATAGGCTCTTATACCTAAGGAGTAAAAATGGGTAAAATAAATTCCACTAACTATGGGGGAGGAGTTGATGAAATGGGTGTCTCTTGTTGAAGGGGAGGTGGAATTAGAGGTAAAGGAAAAACCATATTAACCATATGGATATTATGATCAGTTGAGTTAGTTGTGGTCTGAAAAATATTTTGATTGGGTGAATGGTTAGGAAAAGGGTGTTTGAACACATTTATACTTTGATTAGGGGGTGCATTAGGATTATCCAAGATGAGATCACTTCTATCAATCATGTCTTGAACAATGTTCTTAAGTGTTTTACAGCTATTAAAATTGTGGCCTTTAACTCGATGGTAACCACAAAACTCATCTTCCTTATACCAAGTTGGGATAAGAAGGGAAGGGTCAAACTGTATAGGAGGTTTGATTTTAGGAAGGTTTATGACACCTTATTGCAATATTTTTTTCCAAAATGGATGTGTATGACTCCCCAATGGGAGTGTATTTTCTTTGTTCATACCGTTATTGAAATTGCTTAGTCAGATTTTGGGAAGTCAAAGAATTTGATTGGTTTTTGGTTGTGGAAGTGGCTGACTTAATGACCACCACATTGGTGGAGCCTTTAGATTTTTTGTTAGAAGGAGAAGTTTTAGAGGAGGAGTCATTTTATTTGGAATTGGGATTCTTACTATGCAACTTGACATTGCCTTCATCTATAGCAAGAACCTCAAGTTTTTATGCCATTGTAAAGGCTTCATCAAATGTGCATAAAGTTTGTACCTAGAGTGTGGAAGAGATGTGCTTAACACATCCCTTGAGAAGAGCTAAATAAGCTTAGGTTGGGGTAAGGAGAAGGAGAGTTGATTGATCAAGCTTCTCTAATGAGCGATAAAATATGTAATAGACTCGTCATCAAATTTTTTGATATAATAAAGGTCTGTTATAGAAACCTTTTTAGAAATGTTAATAGAGAAATGGTCTAAGAATATTTGTGCAAGTTGGGTAAATGAGAAAAGGGAGTGTTGAGTTATAGAGATATACCAATCCAAGGTAGCACTGAAAAGAGACATAAGGAAAGTGTGTAGTATTGCATCATCATGCCTTATTAAATAACAAGCATGTCTAAATGCTAACAAGTGCTATTATGGGTCCTATTTACTCTAGAAATGAGTAAATTTAGGGAGTTCCCATTGGATTGGATAATTTAAAATAGGCACAGAAGGATGGATGGGTTCATCTCATATTTGATCATAAGATAACACATTCTTTGAACCAGAAATGGATGTCTCTAGATTAGACATCTTGTCCATCAACATCTTAGTGAGGTTTGGAGGGGTATTAGTTTGGGGGATACCTCCTAAATTATAGGGAACCTGATAGGAAGTAGAGGGAGGATATGACATATCTTGTTGAGGTTGTGTTGGGGCAACATAAGGATAATGAGTCATAAGCTGAGGTGCAAAAATAAAAGGGGCTTATCCCATTGGGTTAGAGACTATGTTTTGGTTGGTTGTTATTGCTAGTTGGAATGTTGGCATGGTTAGACTAGATGAAGGGTGAGTCATAACTTAGGTAATTATAGGTGTGAGGGTAGATGGAATAGGTACTACTAAATTTTGAAATAGGGTAAGACTTGACTAAACTAGTTGTGATTGTGAAATTAGGGAAGTCACTCCAAGGTTTAGGTGGGATTGGGTAGTTAGTGATGCTAAACTTTGGACATTGTTTATAGTTGGGTTACTCATTGAAGTGATGGTTTGGATAACCATGGGGAAAATAGTCGAGGTAAATAAAATTGAAGTTGTCTCTATTAGAGAGATTGGCATACTATAGATTGGGTCACCTAAAGAAATAGGGGTTTGGCTCATAGCAAGGTAATGTTGAAGGGCTGCCACATTGTGATCAAGAAATTTAGAAAAATATTGATCTTCCTTAGGCATAATGGGAATTTGGTTAGGGCTAAGAGTATGCTCTAAATTTGAAGTATACTCCATGACAGAATTAAAAGTAAGAGGGGAAGGTGGAAGTGGTTTCCAGTTTGCATAATCGATAAGAATTTTGGCTTGAGCTCACGTCAATACCATGCAAGAGGAAGTATAAATAGTCTTACTAACTTGTATTAGTGATAGAATAAGGAAAAACTAGGTTTAAGTGTAGGTAAGTAGGTTATTTTAGCTTGCTATTTTGAGTAAATGAAAATTACATAGTCACCAATATCGGTCACTTGACCGATGTCGGTAGTAAAAGTTTGCCGACGTCAATGGGATTAACCGATGTTGATAACTAAACTTTGTTGATGTCAATATAATTAACTAATGTTGGTAACTATGATATCTTGGGAGATGGAAAATCTAAAGTTTCTAAAACCTCAAAGTAGAAAATAGGTAAAATGGTGGATGGAAGAGGTCTATGTAAGAAGGAAGAACACTCAAAAAACTTGGTATAATAGGTTATACAACTGAGTATTAGAAATAGTATTGATTTTGTCAATTAATAGGAAAACATCCTTACCAACTCCAAAATATGGAAGGCAATAAAAAATTTAAAAAATAACATACAGTCAACAACTATTAGGTCCTAAAGATTAATTTTTAGTCTTGTGTTGGCTTATGCCTTAATCAGATAGTGAAAAGAGAATTTGGTTATCGAAGGTACTAGAAAGAAATCTAGAGCTAGTTTCAGGTTAGTTTTAGTGCTCAAGAGGAAATCTATGTTAGACTAGGTATGTGGCTTGTTATAGGAGCTTGCTCTCTGCACTTCATGGACCTGGAGCCAAGCCAAGCTGCTTAGCCCAAATATACATTCTATCTAGAGTATATACTCTACCAGAGAATGGAGTGGGTTCTCCCCTTGGTGGTGAAATCCAAGTAGGATAGCTAGGTAGGGTAAGGTGATCCACCAGGTGATGAAATCTCAATGGGCCTTTTTTTAGGTGGGTTTAGATGTTTATTTGTGTGAATGTGATTTGGTTGTGTAACATAGGTGCACTATAATTTATTCATAATGCTTGTAATTAACTAGGTGAGTTAATATATAGCAAGCAAACAATGAAATGTAGTAATTTTTAAACCCAAATCTAAAATGTTTAGATTTAAATGAAAACAAAGATGAAATAGGAGTAGGCAATGAAATTCACTATCCTAATGTGCAAGCAAAATTAAGTAAAGAAGAGACTATTTTCAATTTGTAAGAAAAAAATGATAAATTACTTTTAGAGGTAAAGAGAAGAGAAAGAAAATTTTAGTTTAATGCTTTTAAACAGAAAATAAAACATTGAATTTTTCATTTTAAGATAGAAGAGAAGAGGAAAGTACAAGAAATGAAATTTTCACTATAATGCACCTATATAAATACTTAAAACAATAAATGAACCCAAGTAAGACTCCAGGGTCCCACCGAGTGTGCCAAAAATGTTTTGCTAAATTTTATCTATTTCAAGTCTAAAGAAAAATAGAAAAGAATATTAGGGATAAGTGATTAGAATGAACTCGAATTGGTTTATGTGCCATATCCAGATATTGTGAGCACTCCTCTTTGGCTGGGTAGGACTACCTGTAATTAAAAAAGCACTACCACAAAATTTTTGTTAGTAGATAAATGAGTGGGTTGCCAAGCTACACGTTTGTTCTAGGAAGTGTGAAACTTCCTTAGAGATGGCAGTCCACTTTTGAGAGAAAAAAGAGTAATAAATAATTAAAAGAGAGGTAAAAAGAGAGTGAAAGAGAAATAATGTTATCATTATTCATAACCTGAGTGTAGCAGAGAGTGATAGGGTGTGGGTGGTGTATTTTGTTTGTATTTTAGAAGGTATTTTGGTAGGTTTTGGAGAGGTTAGAAAATACATAGTCATCGACGTCAGTAAAGAAGTAACCAATATCAGTTATGTTACTGAGGTCAGTAGGTGAAGGTGACCAATGTTGGTTAGGCTACCAGGTTTGGTAGGGGTAACAATTACTTGGGAGTCTGTAGAAGGATTTTCTAGGTCCGAGAAATGGTTTTGGTTAGGTTTGGGAGGTTGGAGAGAGTAGTGAGAGAGAGAGTATGATTTAGGTGGATCTGGTCAGAGGTTTGGTATGTCAGGTCAAAGAGAGATAAGTAGGGAAGCTTTATAACTTTGTCATGGGGGTTTGGTCAAGAATGTGTAAAGTAATGAATAGTAGATATAAAGTGATAGCAAAGTAAATACTTAAAATACCTACAAAATAAGTGTACTTAGCTATAGTGGTGACTAAATGATAAGTACCAGATTAATGGCGCCAATTAGGTAGTCTAAACCAATGGCCTGAATAGAGAGAATAAGTGGGTGTTTCTAGTCCTCAAGAGCTTGATTCCTGATCATTATTGACTTATGCAAGATAACAGTAAGCTAAGATGTTGAAAGTTGAATGTTGAGAGCTTGAATGTAAGTAAGAATGAATTTTCTTGATTTTTATTGACCTAAACTTTAGGTTGGAGTTTGGATTATATCAATGACATCTATGATCCCACCAACATTGATCATAGCTTGATTGATATCGATGGCCTTAGAATAGGTAAAAATTATTATTTTTAGCCTATTTTCTATTTCTCTTCATACCAAGTGTGGCACCCATTATAAAATGGTAAAAATAAAAGGTTAAGGAGGTAGTTGATTAGGAATTTAGTTTTGAAGTGAGAATAAGTCTTGGGTAGTTAGGATGAGGGGACCAGGTCTTGAGGTGACTTATCAGGTGATAATTAGGCATAGGGTGAGGTGGCCATGTAAGGTGGCAAAAGGGGTTTTTAATTAACTTAATTAATTAAATGTGTGAGGGGTAAAAGAATTAGTTAGGGAGGCTAATTTTTATTATTTAAAAATAGGCTAAAATGGGTTTCAACACAGGGAGTTACACACGTGTGTGTGACATAATTTTTGTGTCTACAGTCTCTTATAGGAATGATTCAAGAGAAATAAAGTTGAGCTATCTTATGATTTCTTCATCCTTTTCAAAAACCATTTCAATCTTCTTATAATATTCTTGAAGTTTTATCTCGGCTACAACTTTATCTTCAACCTCTCAACTAGGACTTATGTCTTGTGTTGAAAGTCTTCTTGGATCATCCTCCAAGATGGAATAACCTTATATTCTTGAATAAATTTAAATGGGGTGTGAGTAGTATCAATAGGATTGATTTTAGCTAATAAGATATCTTTTGCTTTGAGAGACTCTTTGTGACTTTATATCCAACTACAAGATTCAATAAATTATTATTCATCCAAACTTCAAATATTTTCTCTTCTTGACCTTCAAAATCTTTCATTACATATGAACTACTTTCTAAGCCAGAATGTTTGGTTGTAGGTGCACATTTTTCCTTGATCATAGGTATAAGATATCTAATTGCCTTGAGTGTAGTGTGTTTATCTCCTTTGGTCCTAAATTAGGACATTCCTAGCCTCACCTCATCCATTTCATAATTTCATCTTCTTAGATATAGTTTCATCTTTTTATAGAGGTTATTTAAAAGATCATGGATATAGATGACTATTTGTATGGACTGCAAACTTGTAAAATCCAATTTACTAACTTCCATGATGCTAAGATATTCATTGATCCCACCTAGAACTATTGATGCCAATATTTATCTCAATGACCATTTTATTCATGATGCTTTATTGAAAAATATATCCTACTCATTAGGGCTGGTGTAGGTTACTATTATGTGTTTGTGTGGACTGTAGATAGGCATGTGAGATGGCTTAAACTTTGCTAAATGGGGCTTAGAGGAGGTTTTCTTGTATCTCGATTATACTTTAGTAACCTTGTGAGAAATCTCATCTCTTGAAGTGACTTATATCATATTGAACATTCGTATTGACACCTCATAAACACATTTACAAAATCACCAAGTCCCTTGGAGTTCTCTAATGTTGGTAACACATTCATATATAGTCCTTTAGTGAATTAAACATAAATAGGTTTACAAACTAAATTTATTGCTCTCATAGTGGAACTAGCCACCTTGAATACTGTATAAGCAATTTCAATCAACCTTATTCCCTCAAAACAAACCTCTATTAATCTTTGAATCCTCATAGCTCCTATCCTCTACCATTATGTCCTTCTAGCCTACTCATCAGGCCTAAAAGAGAGATTTTGAGCTCAAGGATCTTAGTCTTAAGACCATCCATGGAATGTCCTCCCAAGGTGAAGCAAAACTTTCTCACTTTTTGTAAACTCACTCAAGAACAACTCCCCAATATCATGTTGACCTCACTAAGATGATATTGTACATTAGAAGCTCATTAGACCTGCAATTATTCATTATGAAAGGCCCTATCTCACTTAAGCTACCTCAAGAAAGACCTACTCAAAGATTAAGGAACCTAAATATTTTTCTTGGATAAAAAAATTATATTTTACTTGAAACATGAGCTTGAACCCTTTAAATATGAACACCCTTAATTGATATATCAACATGCTTGAAAACTGCTATCTTTGACAAACCGGATAGGCAACCGATATCCTATCAAAAGGCTCCTTATAAATTAAAATTAGATGATTATTAAAATATTAAAAGGGTATTATTTTACCCTATAATTATCTCCTTATAACCATTTTTCTCCATCTAACTCTGAAGTGAAGAAACAGAGACAAACCTAGACCCTATCTAGATGACTAGGACATAGTAACCCCCTTAAACTTTTTGTGATTATTCATAAATATGGGGGGATGAATATTAAAAAAAATCCACTAAATTTAATTTCATTAGGTTCCATATAATTTACCAAATTATTTGGACCTAACTCTCTCTCTCCTACCTATATTGAGCAAAAACCAATGGCCTTCTTAGAACTACCAAGGAGGTCAATATGGGAGATAAGTTATTTTTCTTTATTCTAAAACCTAAAACTCCTTCAAAATCATGGATATAACTTTTTCATGAAAAAATAGGGTCTCTAAGATTCTTTAAGATCAATTTTAACTTGAATTGTTGTATAGATATCCTAAAAATAGGCCTTTTTGGCACTAAAACTACCAAAATCACTTGATAAGCCTAATAAAATTATTATAAAATGTATCCATTATACCTTTTCATGCTTTAAAAAGTACACTGTGTATTTATTATGACAATAGACTGCCATTATCATGAAAACCCTATTATAGAAGCCATAATGTGACTTAAAATGTAGTTCACTGTGTCATGAAGTTAATAAAACATATCACCAACCAATCTGATCAATTGTGCAACATGAGATGACCTTGACATAAGTCATAAGGCATATTAGGATGTTATAGACTCTTTTCATCACTTGAAACAACCTAAAATTGGTCAAAAGGTGGCTAGACAAGCACATGGTCATGATGATCAAAACCTTAAACTCATCAAATTTACCTTAAACTCTACTAAATAGGGTTTTGCATGACCATTTAAAGGACATTAGAAGGACAACATAAAAATCAACAGGTCAAACAACATGACATGCAAAGTTTTGAATTGTAGGGGTGATAGTTTGACCTAATAGGTCAAACTTGTCAACATTTTGGTGACTCAACTAGGAAGCATGCCTGCTATGCATATAAACCAAACCATTAACATCTCTCTTACACTCATCAGATCACTCACACATAATGAAAAATATATGATCAGACCTTGACCAATGACTACAAGACTCTTAGCTTGAAACAAGACAATTTCCTCTCCTATAAAACAAGGAAATAAAAGACACAAAATAAGGGAAATTGACTAACAAGATAAATGTGTAAACAAAAGAACTTATTTGGAACAAAACATAAGCAAACTAATGTGTTAGGACAACACTTGGAAGAAAGCTAAATTTACTACAACTAACCTACAAAAAATCCTCCTCTAGGATCAAAAAGATTTTTTTTTAGATCACTTCCTTTACGTGAACAAGGATATAAAATAAAATGTTTCTTGTACTTTTGCTTCATTGAGCTCAACTGCTTCATGATTTCCAACCCTCTTTACAAACTTGCAATTGAATCATTAGCATCAAACTAGTAACCAAAAAATAGATATTCATCTTTTAATTCAAGACCTTTCTCATGTTGTTTATCTATTGTAACCTCATCAAAAGATACTTCATTTAGACATTGTCCTTGAGTGACCTCATTTTTGTTATCATTTGTTGCATGTTCATCAAGTTCTTCAAGGATATTTGAATAGGCAACCCAAGCTACATTATGATCTACAATAGGTGTGTCTTTATTTAACTCCTCATAATCATGCTCAATAGGAGATGTATCCTTACAAAGGCCTTCAATCTCTTGCAAAGACTCAATGTATAGTTGTCAATCATCTTTTTATTCCTCATTTTAATCAACCTAAATGAGATAAGCTTGAATAGCATCTTCATCCTTCTCAAGTGGAGTTATAGGGCTGATAAGAATGTCAAATGTGCAATCATGATGTGATTGGGAATCAACTTACTTAAGGTCAAGTTCTTTTTCCTTTGAAACCATGTCAAATCCATTTATGACTTCAGCTTGTACTATCTCATGGAGATCTTCCACATCAAGACCAACTTTCTCTTACATACTTTAGGTACCATGAGGGGAATTTAGCTAAAGTTATACTGCATCAAGCTCTTCAAACTTATCAAGAGGTTGTAATAACAACTCCTCTTGATCATTTATGACCTCTTTGTCATGGTCTTAAATCACACCAAAAGGGACCTCTTGAAACAAATCAACATCTTCTTTACCTTTTACTACAACTTCTTCAGCTTCTTTAAAGATCAAATTACCTTTGTTCTCACCAAGAGGATTAATAATGAAAATTTCCTCTTTGTGCATACTTGAAACATCCTCATCACACTTTCCTTTAAACTTAGTTATAGCTATAACTTCATCTTCTATCCTTCATATAATAAGCTCCTCTTCAATATGGGAGATGGTGGGAGGTAAATGGACATACTCATGAGTTTTTCTAGGAACTAAGGGAATATTTTTTCAAATTTAGGTCTTAGGGGTGGTGGTCTCTTATATAAATGCTATAAGAGAAATAAAGTTTAGTTTTCTTATGAGTGATTCATCCTTGTCAATAACCATTTCAATCTTATTATAATATTCTTGAATTTTTATCTCAGCTGCAACTTCATCTTCAGCATCTCAACTAGGACCTATGTCTTGTCTTGAAAGTCTTCTTGGATCATCCTCCAAGATGGAATAACCTTATTTTTTTGAAGAATTGGAAATGGGGATTGAATAGGCATAAGGTCTTCTTTAGGTTTAAACTCTATAACACTCACCTCTTCCTATCTCTCCCAAGACTTAATTATGTAGTTTTAAGGTAGGACTTTGAAACTAGTAGGTTCACTTGGAGGTTGAATTAGCTCCCTTGGAGGATCCATTTTAGAATGGTCAATTACTTAATGAGGACAAGGAGCATAAGAGGGTTGATATGGAAAACAAGATGGTTCTTGAAGAGTGATGAGAGGAGATTCATCCACAAGACTTGGCATGGCATAAGTAGGAATCATAGCCCAATAAGGCCTCCAAAATGAAGTGATCTTTTTTTCTTGAGGAAGGGTAGGTGTAGCTAGAAGTAAACTTGGAATAAAATAAGTTTGACCAAGGGTAGCAAGAGATGGTTGAGGTTGTTTGGGTTGGAAATCTTTATTCTCCCATCTCACTAACCTATCTATCCACCATTAGATCATGGTTTTCATTTCACAAAAATCATGAGTCATAACATATTGATTTTCCTCTCCAACTACTACCCACCTATTTTTCAACATATGTACTATCTTCTTCATCTTCTCTATAAGGTATAAAGGTATCACATCTAACTCACTATCCCATACTCTCATCACCCCTTCATATTTTGGCATTTATTATTTGAATGCTAATAAGGATATGGTAGGGGAAACATGATTTTGAGTTGGAAATGGGGTAGGAGGAGGTGAGTATGATTGTTTTAAATCTTGATAAGGTTGTTGAGGCATATAGTTAGGGTCATAGTGATGTTGATAAGGGTCACTATAAAGCTGATATGAACCATCATATTATTGGTAAGGTTCAACATAAGACTGATAAGTCCCATCATAGGTCTAATAAGGATTACCATGTTTTTTATAATACTCATCAACTTGCATTAAATTTACATTTTATTTAATGTGAGCCATAAAAACAACATCAGCATAGTGTAATGAAGATACACTTACTTGTAAACTATGCCTAGAATGCTAGAAATAGATGATAAAACTTTAATATGGAATTGATGTTTTTAATGCCTCCAAAGTTTGATTAGTAGAAAAAAACTAGTAATCCTTCCACTACTTTGGACCTTAGTCCCATCGGGCTTGCTAAAAACTGCTATCTAATAGACTTGTACCCTTGTGAAGATAGTTTCAAGATGTCACAATCTGAAGTAACATGGAGATAATCCTAGGATGTGGGTGGCCTAATATATTGATTGAATCTATATATTCTAAGGGTTATCTCCCTTTTAAGTATAAATTGGGGTCTCTACTCTACACTACCAATTTTTAAGGGAAAAGATAAGAAGGTAAACTAAATGGAAAACCTATCTAACTGAGATGATACACCAAAATGTGTCCTCCACTTGTATAATATACCCTAAGAAGGATGCATAAGAACATGTGCCTAATTTTAATTCTCAAATGAGAGTCTCTAAACATCAACATTTTACATAGAGGCTTAGCTTGATGCATGATCTAAGGTAGCTAATCAATAGGTCTCTAAAAGACACTAATTAAAGATTACACTTGCCATAAATACAAGTTTTTTCAAGCACATTATAAAACCCATAAGGATGAGATAACACCTAAAAATATATAAAGAGGAGAGGATAAAATTAAATGAAGTATACACTATCATTGTCATTCATCAACTAACCATGAACATTCACTAATCACAAGCTTTGAGGAGACATGAATTTAGTCTTATTAACTCAAAAGAGTTAAGTAAAAGTGTTTTTATGAGCATTTAATTTCCATAAATAAGGTTAAGGATTATTTTAAATTCTAAAAATAGGCTTACACATACATAAAAAATGAGAAAGGAGAGAGAAAGATAAAGTAAAACCTAAAAACTAGGAGATGAGACATTCACTAGGTTCTCCTCCAATTTCAACGTAACACTCCCTTTATTATCTCTTTTATCCTTTCAAAAAAGTGTTTTATATGTATAAATAGACTTTTTTGTAAGTTTTAAGGAGTAATTATCATTCATTTCTAGTATTTGACCCATACAATATCCTATATCTTTACTTACACACCTTATATTCTTGGTGAAGAAGTCACCTCCTTGAAAATAGGCCTTAAAATATTAATAAATTATTCATTAATCTCTTCATTTAAACATTTTCCAATTATTTATGATCTCTCTCCATATTTCTTTGTCTATTATAAGACTTCTTCAATTGATTTGACTTTGTCCTCTTTGACTAATCATTGGAAGGAAGGAGGGTTTTGGTAGGAGTGTTTGAGACCTTTTCAATCTTTGAAACCTTATTCCAACTTAAATTAACTTATTAATATTTATTATTCATATTATGGAGAGATAAGCATCAATAAATCCTCTTGAATAGCTTTTATGCATCAATTTTATACCTTGATCATTTGACTCCTTCACATGAGCAAGAGGCGTAGGAGAGAGAATAATGGATTTTGCATTGAAATAGGAAAAATCCCTCCATGGAAGGCTTATAAACATGAATTTATACTTGAAACAAGGAATTTGGAACCAACAAGTATCCAAAATATGTAATGTCTCCCCTATAGCATGTTTTTTCACTCATTCCCTGTACCCTTAAAAACTAGTAAAGCTCCTTTTCCAGAATAATGTACAAATCATATTTAAAAAATGATAAAAAAAATTATTAACCTATATCCACTTACATCTTCATAAAAAAATTCATGATCCAAATCTAAGAGTAAGTATCTTTTTTCTTTCATTTCGCTTTCTAATTAGGCCTAGAAAGAGAAAATTGACCCAAATGACCACCCACACATGTGGAACTAGCCAAAAGTGTTTGATTAAATTTACCTAGAATAATATACTTCATCATTCCAAATTTAAAGTTTTGGAATGTCCTATAGATGGGCAAACCATGAAATGGCCATTTGTAAGGCTAGATGCCTTTATGTGCTTGAGGGGTAGTTTGAGATGTTTCTTTAAGAAACTTGCAAGTTTTTATGACTTGAAATTACTTTATGAGACCTATATGACACTTAAAAAACTCACTCATTGAGATTTAATTCCTTTATAGCACTATCAAACCTTCACCATGGATTTTGGGCTTGTAAAACTAAGCTCTTTCACTTGTTGAGCTAATGGCCATCTTGCAAGAGTTATGTAACTATTTGATAGACATATAGATTAAATTGTATGATCATGAAACCTATTTAAATTTCCCATAAATCTCCTGAAATGTTTTGGATGGAGCTCCACTACCTATACTCTCACAAACTAGCTTAAAACTACATGTTTTACCTTGTACCATATGGTACCGTACCTAAACATTTGAACAAATACCTAGAAATGAATCTCAAGAGAGTGTTGAACATCAGTAAGACTATTATTTATGTAAAATAATATAATTTTAAGGCTTTTAAAACATATCTCTTCAATTGGGATAGTTAAAGGGTTTAAGGAGGGTTTAGAGGGGTTTAAGTTCTAAATAATGGTTCATAAATGATAGGGGTCCTTTCTACAAACAAATGCCAAGAATTTGTATCAGGGGTACCCCCATAACATCTCCTATGCACTTGAGTTCCAATGTATCTTCTCGTGAAATTTTTGAGTAAATAAAATGGACACCTAGGCTCATTTTCAAGCAAAATAGGGTTGTTTGCTTTATAGCTAATTATTCATGAAGTTGTATGATCCAATGGCTAAACCAATTTTATGTATTTGAATAATGTGACCCCATAAAACCTATACTATAACCTTAAGTTACCATGTTTCTTATGCAACAAGATCTAAGATCTTTAAATTTGCCACTTGGGTTGATGATTGTACATGAAAAGGTTGATGAAGGCCATTTTGGGTCTTAAGACACCAAAACTCACTTGATATAAAATAAATATTTAAAACATGTTTTGAATTATCTATTAAATTACTTATTATGATCCACTCAAGCACTAACATTTCATGATAGGTTTGAAACATTGATCTTTACCACTAAGGGTTTTAAAGCAAATTATGTATATTGACCCTAGAGGTCTATACCCTATGTTTCTCTCTTCATCCACTGACCAAAACTTGATGAAATCCATTCATCATTCTATCTACACTCCTTTTAATTGTTATACATCCAACCTATAGTGGTAAACATGTCCTATTACCTTTAATTGTGAGTGGGCTTGTAGGTTTATTAGGACTGTGTTAAATTGTGCTAGTTCTAAATTTTGCCTTCTTATTAATATGATCCTCATGGACATCTTTAATTAAAATGGATTTCACTCCTTACTCTTCTATTATAACTCATTCAAATTCACTTTATAAAACTATATCCCATGAATACCTTCATCACCCTTGTCCATATCTCATTCTTTGCCCATGACTACCTGTAGATGCATATGTTGACTGTAGGTGAGAATTTTTAGTGTTTCCTTGGCTTTTTTGGAGAAAAAAGTGTAATAAGACCCTGAACAGGTATGTATCATGGATTAATATCTCATATCATCTTTTTAATTCATTAAAACCCCCTCAATTTCCTCATTTACACAAGCTTATCATGATCTTAAGTACATAACTGACTGTGTCTTCACCCTGGTTGTAGGTTCAATAGGCTTCATTGTAGCTAATAAGAGATCTTCTACTCTGAGAGACTCTTTGTGACTTTATATCTAGATAAAATATTAAATAAATTATTATTCATCCAAACTTATAAATTTTGATCTTCTTAACCTTTAAAATCTTTCATTGCATATGGACTACTAACTGAGCCAAAATGTTTGGTTCTAGGTGTACATTTGTCCTTGACTATAGGTATAATAGATCAATTTGCCTTGAGTGTAATGTGATTATATCCTTTAGTCCTAAATTAGTTCATTCTAAATCTCACCTGATCCATTTCATAAGTTCATCTTCTTGGAGAAAACTTCATCCTCTTAGAGAGTTTCTTTAAAAGGTCATGGTTATAGATGACTATTTGTATAGACTGTAGACTTGTAAAAGACAATTTGCCTACTTCCATGATGCCAAAATATTCATTGATCCCACCTAAAAATATTTATGCCAACATTTGTCTCAATGAGCCTTATATCCATGATGCTTTCTTGAAAAATATAGCCTACTCATTAGGACTTTTGTAGGTTACTACTATGAGTTTGTAAAAACTATAGATAGGCATGTGAGATGGCTTAAACTCTAGTAAACAGGGATTAGAGGAAGTTTTCTTACATCTTGACTATACTTTGGTAACCTTATAATAATTCCCATGTCTTGAAGGGACATATATAATCATGAGAATTCATATTAACACCTCATAAACACATTTACAAAGGCACAAAGTCCCTTAGAGGTCTCTAAGGTTGGTAACACATTCATATATAGTCTTTTAATGACTTGAACATAAAATAGGTCTAAAAACTAAATTTATCACTCTCATAGTGTAAATTTCCACCTTGCATATTGTATGATTTCTCTTAAACAACCTTATTCTCTCAAAACAAACCTCTATTATTTTTTTCCTCCTCATAGCTCCTATCCTCTACCATTATGTCCTTCTAGCCTACTCATTAGGCATAAAAGAGAGATTTTGAGCTCAAAGAGCATAGTCTTAAGACCATCCATGAAATGTCCTCACAAGGTGAAGCAATAATTTCTCACTTTTTTAAACTCACTCAACATCAACTCCCCAATATCATGTTGACCTCACTAAGATGCTCTTATACATTAAAAGCTCATTAAAAATGCAACTATTCATTGTGAAAAGCCCTATCTCACTTAAGCTACTTCAAGAAATACCTTATTCAAGATGAATTAACATAAAAAAAATTATTGGGTGAAATAGGTATATTTTACCTAAAACATTATCTTGAAACCTTTACATATGAACACCCTCAACTGATATATCAAACATGCTTGAAAACTGCCATATTTGACAAATAAGATAGGCAACTAGTTTCCTATCAAAAGACTCCTTATAAAGGAAAATTATCTGATTATTAAAAAACTAAAAAATTCCTATTTTACCCTAAAATCATCCTCCTTTAACCTTTTTCTCTATCGATCTCTAAAGTGAAGAAACAAAGACAAACATGGACCCTATTTGGATGACTAGGACATAGTGACCCCCTTACACTCTTAATGATTGTTCATATATGTGGGGGGATGAATGTGAAAACCAATTCCACTAAATTGAATTTAATTATGTTCCATATTATTTCCCAATATTTTTTTACCTAACTCTCTCTCTCTCCTTCCTATACTAAGCAAAAATTGATGGCCTTCTTAGAGCTACCAAAAAGGTCGATATGGGAGATAAGTTGGTTTTCTTCATTATGAAACCTAAAAATCCTTATAAATAATTTATTTGACTTTTTCATGAATAGATAATGCCTTGAAGATGCCTTAATATCAATTTTACCTTGAATTAATGTATAGATATCCTCAAAATAGGCCTTTTTGGCACTAAAACTACCAAAATCAGTTGATAAGCCTAATAAAACTACTGTAAAATGTATCCATTATACCTTTTCATTCCTATAAAAGTATACCATGTCTTTATTATAATAATATACTACCATTATCATGTAAAACCTACTCTAGAAGCCATAAAGTGACCCAAAATGCAATCAACTAGGTCATGAAGTTAGTCAAACATATCACCAACCAATCTGATGAATTTTACAACATGAGATAAACTTGGCACAAGTCATAAGGCCTATTAGGATGTTTTAGACTCTTTTCATCACTTGAAACAACTTGAAACTAGTCAAAAGGTGGCTAGACCAGCACATGGTCATGATGATCAAAATCTTAAACTTATCAAATTTACCTTAAACTCTGATAAACAAGATTTTAGATGACCATTTGAAGGACATTACAAGGACAACATAAAAATAAACATGGAAACCAACATGATAAGTAAACTTTTGAATTGTAAGGGTGAAATTTTGACCTAATAGGTCAAACTTATCAATAAGTCCTATGTTGATAGCTTGCTTGTAGTTAAACTTGTTCAAATACAAATATTACTAAAAATTTAATATATTATACATGAAACCAAGTTAAGAAAATAATTTTAAACTATAATTAAAAAATCATTTAAACATGCACTTACTACAAGCTCATGGTCCTACTCAATCTACTTTTGACACTCATCAATTGGTTCAATGATAGGTTCACTTGCATGAACAGGAAAGGAAATGATGAAGAAACATGAGGAAGTGTTGTAGTAATCATATGAATTAGACAATCAGATGTCATCTAAAAACCCTACATATATAATACACTCACATAAATTATATTTGCCCAATTACATTAATAAAATAAATCTATCTTTACAATTCAAAATTACAAGTTAATATATACCTTTGTGAGTGCCTTTACAGATAACATTATAGCAACAATGCCTATGTCTGTCTCAGCTCATAGTGATGGAGGAGTGTCTACTCCAGTCATTAACTGAATAAACAACATTGTTTAGTTTTCTAGAAACTATTGAAGAAATATGGCAATTTTTTATCCTTTATTAAACTAAGAGTGTATTTAATTGTAGTGTACTTGAATTTTGAGATCTTTGGTAGATAAATTTAACTTAATTATAAGATTGATTATACATATAACAAATGCACATAGATTATAATATTAAATCAAAATTTTACCTGTGTATATGTAAATGGTGTCATACTAACACAAATGGATGCAATAGTGGATGGCCCACTAGTTGGCTCTGTAAATGTAAACATAAGCCGAGTAAGATCAAATAATGCACCTATGGATCATGACAATGAAGGCACCTCCTTTAACATAAACTTACATATATATTATTCAATTAATGTGTAAATTAATTATTACCTTTTAAATTTGCAAATATAACTTAAATTCAACATGAAATTTATATAAAAGATACTTGCATGTGAGTAGCGGCTAATATGTGCACACCAAACATGCGTGCCAAAAACTCATCGCTCAATAGTATATCATCCAATCCCTTTGAATCACCACCATTATCATCCAAAGGTCTAGTTCATATAGCACCATAATATCTATAGGGGTGGGGTCAGGTATGAACACTAGGTGGAGTATCTCTAGCATCAGTCTCTAAAAGCCTACTCGTATGTTAAACGAGTATATCATTAAGTGCACCAAGTACATGCATCATGTCGATCTCCAGAACCTCCTTCACCACATAGGTAATCTTAGGATTAAGTGTTTTTTATATAGGGGTATTTTTAGGCCAATTAGGTGTATGACATGCACTTGGTCGATCCTACACAGAGCCTTTCTATCGACCCTAAAACTCACCATAGTCAAAATAGTTTGAAATCTCATTAAGGACAAACTCACAGTAGAGTTTCCTCAAAAAATACAATGGGACCTCATTGTTGTTACATTTTAGATAATCAAATACCATCCACCATCAGTCTTATAAATTATTTTTAATCAAGTTATGTTGGCATCGATGGATAGGGAAACATTTAGCAATATGTGGAAATTGTGCATTGGTGGTTGGGTTGATAAATAAGGTACAAATTTGTTAGCATAGTAAGCCCTATATGATTCCCATCTATCAATTTAACTCATTATCAAGTCAACTTGACCTAATATCAACTCTAGGGTATTGGCTAGATAGGTTAAGTGGGTGTTAGTGGAAGTGGGTACCTCATTATCCTAATTATTTGCTCAATTTCAATTTTATTTTCCACTATATGTGTAGCTAGATCATCATGACTACCTCAAGGATCTTATAGAACTATAGGAGGGATAGGAGGGTTAGGTATAGGGCTAGGAGGAGGGTTAGGTATAGGGTTAAGAGGAGGGTTAGGTAGAGGGTTAATAGGAGGGTTAGGAGGAAGGTTATCAGGATGGCCTCTTACATTAGATAAAGTTGTTTAAAAAATATAATTTACCAATAAAATAATGCAAATAAAAAAAATTACAAAAATTTAAGGTTATTGAGTTTAGTATTTTATCACTTACCTCCTCTCTATGGAGGCATCATTGATGTGGTGAGGTTTTCATCTTTCCAACAAATATCACATGGTGCCACAATAAGCATAGCAAAACATGATCATGTGATAGCACAAAAAAACAAATAAAAAATGTCAATGAGATGTTTAGGGGGATCAAGTGTGTTTTTTAAAATGTTTTAAGCATTAAAAAAGTGTACGCATTTCTAACTTTCTAAGAAGGTGTATGCATTCCTAACACTAAAAATATGTATGCATTAATGATGTGTACACATTATGGCTCGATATACTGAGCCTAAAATTCAAATATTATGTATGTATTATGTGTGTTATGGGTATAGCGTATATGTATTATGTACATGGCATATAGCATTATGATAAATGTCTATATAATTGTCCCCCAACTCCATGCACATACCCATGTTTGACCTAGTTATACTTAACCATTTTTTAAAAAAAATAGTATTTTAGAAACTAAACTCAAAATTATACAATGCATGTTCTTACACCATCCTTGAATTTTTAGTGTAGCCATCTCAAATAATCTATAGAAGTTCTAATTTCTAAATTTTTAGGAAAAACATGTCCATAGGTAGTCCCCTTTTTGTCCCCCAACTTTGTGCATTTACTCATATAAAAATCCACGAATAAAAGTATAGGAAAAAACCATTCTAAATTTTTTATGGTTCAAGTCTAAGGGGAATTATGGAATTATGAGACATGAGAAATGAGAAAAGGATAAGTGTTAAAATAGAAGATTTTGCTGAGCATATGCAAGAAGTGAATAAATAAGGATGAGAATTAAAAATGAATACAACTTAGTATAAATAATATGTATATCAAAAAAAGAGATAAGTTGAATATCAAATGGGAGACTTAGTCTTAGAATATTTTATAAAATAGATATTTCTAAAAGGAACATATGATAAGTTGAAATGGAAAAATATAGGTCTGTGTAGATTATTGTGAAGTTTACAAATAATGCATATGAAATAGAGTTATTTGAAGGCATAGACATGTCACCCATTTTCAATGTGGTTAATTTTTATTCATATTATGAAGGATATAATAGTGAAAATGAAAATTCAAATTATGACGAAATAGATTAGAGATTTTAGATGTCTATGAAATATCATGAAGAAATAGAAGAAGTAATTGACATGTGAGTTAGAAAAATTACAAGAAAAAAAGAATATATAGAATATCTGGTAAATTGGAAAGGCCAAAACATAGATTATTGCATTAGAAGTATCAATACAATGAATACCATTATCAAAGTAATTAGAATTCACATGAGTAGGATTACATGTTTCTCTTCTTACCTATGGTTCATCATGTAGGATCATATGAGTTCACATGTAATCTTGCATCAACCAAAAAATATGTTAGTTTAGTAATTTGCATAAGTGTTGTGTTGTGAAAAGTTTCTTATGGTGTATATGTCTTGTTGTAAGTTTTTGCAAGACTTATTTTTTATTCAAACCATCTTTGTGTTGTTATGTGTCACCTTTGTGTATACATGTGTCTAATGCAAGCTTGTGTTGCCTATGAGCACACTTATGTTTGTACTAGTTTGTGTGTCTCTTATTCCATATTTGTATCTATTTATTATACATTGTAACCTATGAATCTTCTGGCAATTTTTTATATTAATATAGTATTACCACATAGTACTGTGGAAATTTACAATACACTTCTATTAGTTTGTGGCACCTTTTGAAATAGGGTATTTGGTCGAGTTGATTATTCACCATAGTGATAATTGAGTAGGTGAGATTTCATGAGGTAATTGATCCTCATTAAGCAAGTCAAGTGTTGAGTTTTAGATCATTTAAAGAGATTATTTTAAAGTTTTATATCATTATTGAGAAGACATAAGAGTCATATCATAAAGGTTTTATGATAATTTTTGAATTTAAAGTCTTGCGATGTGGTACGAATTTTTATGTATTGGTGATGTATTATGAAAGGGGTTTTTGCTGACTGTTTAGATATTTGATCCCAAAAATAATGGAAGTTGATAAGGATTCATTTAATAGTGTCTTTAATATATTTTGTGATGAATTAAGCTCTAATGTGTTATTATGTGTTAGAAATGTGGAGACATTTAATATTTGTGGCACACTAAGGTGTGTTAATATTATTAGTGGGGTAAAAACACTTAATGTAAGTAGGTGAGTCTTGCATATATATAAGCATGCCCCCATACTTATGATAGAGGGAATTATATTGGATAATGAATATTAGATTGGAGATTTTTACTCTAAGATAACATACTTGTAAAGACTAGGGGTTAGTAAATATAATTAATGTTAGAACTGATCTCATTATGAGATCATAGTGTCATTATTGACATCAGTGTTCCTAATGTATTTCCTTTGACTAAAATTTAATATAGATCTAAATTATTATTGTTGCATTTCATTATAATTAATATAGATCTAAATTATTATTGTTGTATTTCATTTAATTTCTACATGTTTATTATGAGGGTTTCATGGTCTAAGGCATCTCTTAAATGAGACCCCAAACCATGACTGCATCAATTCCTTGTACCACTCTCTACAACATGACTATTCACTTACATTAGTTTCCATAATGGAAAAACATGGGATTGCATAACAGAAAACAACATTATTGGTGACAAAAGGTCCTAAAATTAAGCCACAATACTAGTAGACCAGCCATTCTTTCCCATGTGTTTACTAGCAACAACATTGAAGTGACATGACATATGTGTACGTTCATTTCTTTTATTTTTTTATTTTTTCAACTTAATTTATTTTTAAATAGTTTCTATTTTCAAACCATTTTTAATTTTTTTTACTTTTCTTTGTATATTGTTAACATTTGGGAAGTAGTTATGACTTGATATGAGTGATTTCCCATATCCATATATATAGGGGGGCACTCACATCAATAATTTGATCGACCCCTTGGCCCCATCTATATCCATGGGGTGTGGGGGGGCACCTATATAATATAGAGATAAACTTAGTTGATTTGCCTTTGACCTCCCTGTACCTAATCTCTAAAGGAACTATTCCTTGTCCATATAGGATAGGGGTGGGAGTTTAAATATGAATTGTTGATGTTCTTCTTCTTCTCTTTTTTCAATATATAGATTGACCTAATGCCCTATATATATATGGGAAACTAGTGAATATTTCATTGGGTTGTCAACTAGACCTCATTATCCTTCCTTCCTAAGCTAGAGATAAAATGAATACACTAGAGAGGAGATATGCCTTCATCTTTACAGGGTAAGGCTCATCTACTTGATGTGATAGATATCTATCAATGTTGACACTCTATGGGGTTGAGGGATAATATAGAGTTTTTTTGGTTGACCACCTACTATATGTATAATAGGGAGGGTGGTGGTCAGGTTATACTATATAGTAGTCCCCCCTCATCACCATGTATAGATAGGGATCCAAAAACCTTTCTTTCACTCAGTCATGAGTTCATAACTAAGCTAAAGAAAAGTGGTCAGCTACAAGTCAGAATTTTTAATATTTTTATATTTATTTATGTTTTTTAGTTTTACCATGTTGATATATAGTTTCTATGAGGTAATAAAAATGAGTGAAAGCTTATTGATATATTTGTTTCTTTTTTAAAATTTTATTAGAAATGGCAAGCTCTTTTGTTTCCCCTAAATATATAATAAAAATAGTGATTTTTTTTTAAATTTCATCAGTCTTCTCTAGCTAGATCAATTCTAGATATTCTAGTTGTTGTTAATACTAAAAGCAATATTCATGTTTATATAATAAACATGTGTAAATGTTGACATGTAATGGAGGTCACATATGATTTATAAAATATGGGCTTATCATAAATACTTTGTTAGGGATTTGAATTATAGAAGAATAATATCTTTGCATGATTTTTTAAAAAAAATCGCAAGACATTCATTTGTTGAGCTTTTATGATTCTGAACTAGTTATGTGTTGTGCTCCAACCATCATTTGTACTTCAACACTTAAAAATAATGAAAGATTCGTTCCTCTATTAAATACTTGTTATTCTAATATTGTATTTTATAACATGTGAATATTTGTTAACTTATACCTATAATTATATCTCCATATAAAAATATCTTAATATTTCTCATTATCATCATTGTTTAACTCACATTAGAATTTATAATCATTTTCATCATCATTAATAAATTTCAACACATTCTCCACCTAAAACTCAATCAAAAGTATAAAATTATGATATTATGACAATAAGAAAATACATGCCTTCAAACCTTTTAACATAACTCTGCACCTTTAGGAGTTGTTCTTTTTATAGTGTTGTCACTCATATAAATTTCTACAAGACAATGAGAATATGACTTAATAGTGGAACTCACTTTACATCCATACAAACCTTATCCCATTACTCTTTAAGTGGATATTTGAATATATTTTCTACCTTTAGATTATTATTTTTTGAAAACACTATATTATAGTTTGGGTGGACATTGTTGAATATTGTATAATACGATACTCCAAAGTACTCATGAATAAAAAAATTATACCTTGTAAAAGGTAGACACAACTTGTTTTGAATGTTGTGGATATGGATTTTGTTATTAAAATTGGTACACTATTTTAAATAAATATTGAAAATATATTTATGATGATTAAGGGTATTTAATTGTTTATTTGTTATACAATTATATTATTTTAAATTATAATTATGAAATTAAATTATTTTTTTATCATTTTTTGCAGTGTTTTTAATCTTCTCTTTCTCTTCTTTTTCCTTATTTTTTATATTCTTATTATTTTATATTTTTCCCTAAAATTATATAGTTATGATTTTATTATTATTTTAAATGTTTTTGTTCTTAGAATCTATCTAGGTATAACTATGTTGTAGGTAGAACAATTTTGGATGAGAATTCTTGTAGATGAAGTCAATAAACATGTTTTGAGACTTGAGACACTTTTGTTATCATTGAAAAGTCTTGAGGAATTTTTTTTGAGGTGGATAAAGAACCTAATAAGTGATCTGACCTACTAAGAGCCAATTAGGCCTAAAGACCTAAAACACAAAATTGGTCCAAAATTGATATTTTTAAGAAACCAATGAATGGTGATTGGTTTATTCATAATAAATTTAATATATAGATATTAAAATCACTTTAAAAATACTAAGTAGTGAAAGAGTCAAAAATATTGTTCTTAAGGCTTGATTATTCTAAAGCAATCATGTAGTAGTCTTGAGACAAAGTTTAGGTTTTGGATTATCAAGTGTCTTAGTGGATGTTTGAACCCATAAAAAGGACTTATCTAATTCAAGTGATAGTATCCTAATCCTTTCATTAGTTTATAAGAGGTATTGATTCAAAAACATAGATTTCCAAGTTGTAAAGAGTTTATATCAAGACTCAAATTGAATTTCTCTGAAGTTACAGGTTTTCCTTAAGAGAATTAAGAAGGAAAGATCCATCAAGTGGAATAACCTATATAAGGGCTCACAAAACCATACATAATTTAAACATAACCATACATACTAGATTGAAGCATAACAAGGCTTCTTATTGATTACAATATGACCTACTTGACTCCTTTTGACTAATATGTACAAACTTAGATATTTTAGCTAATGCTCCTACATCACTTACAAAGATTGAATAAATGGGTATAAGTACTTTAAAATTATAAAAATTAATATTATGTATCAATGGTCAAACATTGCACTTCATGGTAATATAAGTATAAATAATGTTCCATTCTCAAATGTGGATGAATGGTCAAACATTATACTTCATTATTGATTATAATAAAAATCATAATTGCATATAAAATAATAATAAAAACCATATCAATACAATAATAATAAAAACCGTAAAGGCATACAAAATAAGTATTAGACAATATTAGTATGAACATTGTTCATAATATTAATATATGTAATGTGTAACTAAAACTTTCAAGATATCATGTAGAAGAGAATCTTAACGAGAAGTTGAGGGAATAAAGGGATGAGAGATATTAGGAGATAGATTTTACAGATATGAGGATGAGGATCAATTTTGACTCCTTGTATAAAGGAGACCACTCTCTTATATATTATACTCCCATATAATGAATAGATTATCTGAATAAAACATATGTTATGGTGTGTTTTCTATAAATATGGGTTAGTTGTGCATAAAATTTGATCAACATCATTCTCTGTTATCAAAGCCATTTATGGTCTTCAACTTATGAACAATGAGAGATTATTTTTCCTAAATTCATGCATTATTTAGACCACATCTCTATCAATAGCATAAACTATGAATTTATGTTCTACCATCCACTTTTGTGGTGATAAATTTGAATATTTTTACATGCTAGATAGGTCATCGATTCAGATCAAATCTATTATGTTTTGGTCCATCATATGTCTATTTGACTCTTTTATGCATTGAGATTTGTTAATTTATGCCAACTAATAGCCGACTTAGTTTACATCCCCATGTATAGATATAACTTAGCAAAGTATTGAATGCTTAAGATTATATTAGCCTTCATTGAGAGTTCAGTCTAGATCTTTGTACCATGTTCTCTATGCTCTGCACAATCCAAAACTGAACCAGTCAATCATGTTATATGTACCTTTGGTGTCCCAGGCCAATTTGTCATTTTGTGATCATCATATGTTTGTCAACTACATAGATATTATGCTAGCATTCTTTGTCTTCTATGCTCATCATATCCAATAGTCAAAATAATTTTTCATAGTTATTTCATGCATAATCTCTTTTACAAATTGAGCTTCAACTATTTCCAAAAAAATAAAGGTGCCACAATTTCATAATAATAGTTTTCCCATTAGATATCCAGAGTCATTTGATAATGTTTTTTTAAATTATTAGTAAATGGTCTTTTAGTATTAAATAAGGTTTAGTTATTTTGTGGATCAAGTCTAAATAAATCTATTTGTTTCACGAGGGACATTGTTCATGTTTAAATTTTTGGTCAAAAATTAATCACATTACTTTTTCAATAAATGTGTGTTTAATATAGTTTTGGTTTTGTTTATTTTTTAATAGTTATCAAAAGGTTATTTGATGAAGTACATTTTGAGTTTATTAATGAGACTAGGTATTAGTATTTAATTGTATCTTATGTACAAATAGTCATAAAGTCATGTAGTATAGTTTGTCAAAAAAAAATAGTTATTAGAATTGAGTCTTTGAGTCATTAGTTTAATAGTAGGAGTATATTTATTTGATCCATAACATTAAAAATTATATGTCATATGAGATATGATCAAATAAATTTGAAGTCATTATTTATTAAATATTTGTAAAATTTATTATAAAATTGTCAGAGTCTAGAGTCAAAGTCTTTTTGGGTCCATTGTCAAAAACTATAAAATATAAAAATATTTATTCTAAGGATGAATTTTTGCTTGTATGTGACATCTAAATTATGGGTGAGTTTCTCCTCAAAATCTTCATGCAACTGAGCTTCATTGACACATGTGTTGAGTAAGCAGCTTCACTCACTAGAGGCTGGAGGATAATGAGGATAGAGGACAATTATACCTCTCATTAGCCACTAATGATGGGGTACCATTTTGTAATAGTAGCACTTTGCTTATTATTTTTAGCTTGTGTGAAATAAGAACATAAGTGTATTCCTATTAATATAATAAGTGAGAATTTCCAAATATAATCCCCTAAAAGTGTGATAGTATAGGAGATCCATACCATCAGTACTAAAGAAAGAGATGTTCTTGATAAAAGTAGTTGGTGTGTTCTCACTACTTTTTGATTGGTTTGATTGATGTTCCCACATTTGGCTGATATAGTTCCCTTTGCATGGTTGGTATGTTCCCAAGTGGTTGATACATGTTCCCATATTAAAGGAGGTTTCCATGTTTGGTTGATAATGTTTTCATTTCTTTGTTTATTAGTTCCCACAATCAAAGTGCAAGGAAGTAGCACATAGGAAGGTCAAGACATGCATATTATTCTTAAATAGAGGATGGTGTTTCTCCCCATGTTCATACTAAGGGGAGGAATATTAACAAATATTATTATGAACATTGTTCATAATATTAATATACATAATGTGTAAATAAAACTCTTGATATATCTCATAGAAGAGAATCTTAAGGAGAAGTGAAGGGAATAAAGGGATGGGAGATATTAGGAGATAGATTTTAGGGATATGAGGATGAGGATCAGTGTTGACTCCTTGTATAAAGGAGATCACTCTCCTATATATTATACTCCCGTATGATGAATAGATTATATGAATAAAACATATGTTATGGTGTGTTTTCTGCAAACATGTGTTAGTTGTGCATAAAATTTGATCATCATTAATAAGAACATAATATAATGGTAGGTGGATGACATATAGACATACAATGTCAATAATACATACATTGCCATATAGGCATATAAAAAATTACATCATCTAACAACATAATATCTAATGTCAGGTGAATGTCATATATGCATATAATGCCAAAAGTGCATACATTGTCATATAGGCATATAAAAAGTACATCTAAGACATCGTAATCATCAAATAGCCTCCCTCTTTTTGCCTTCCTTGAAGAATAATCTCCCTTGGATGCCCTAATTATAGATAGAGATCCCTCAAATGCCTTGAATTGCTCCAAATTATGACTACAGATCCTACTCTAATAACTTGATTATAGTTGAACTTGTTCAAATAAAAATATTATTAGAAAATTAAAATACTATACATGAAACCAAGTTAATAAATTGATTTTAAACTAAATTTAAAATTTATTTAATAATGCACTTATTGCAATCTCATGGTCCTGCTCAATCCAATTTTGACGCTCATCCAATGGTTCAGTGATACGTTCAACTACATAAATAGGCATGTAAAATGATGAAGAAATATGATAAAGTGTTGTAGTAATCCTCTGAATTGGACTGTTATATGTCATCTGAAAACCTTACATACGTAATACACTCACATCAATTATATTTTCCCAAGTAAATGTAATAAAATTAATAAAATAAATCTATTTTTACAATTCAAAATTACATATTAATATGTACCTCTGTGAGTGCCTTTGCAAGTGACATTGCTGCAACAATGCCTATATCTGTCTTCATTCATAGTGATGGAAGAGTGTCTACTCCAGTCATCAACTGAACAAATAACATTTCTTGGTTTTTTAAAAACTATTGAAGATATATGGAAAAAAATTCTCCTTTATTAAACTAAGAGTGTATTTAATAGCAGTGTACTTGAATTTTGAGATCCTTGATAGATAAATTTAACTTAAGTATAAGACTGAATATATATAGAACAAATACACATAGAGTATAATATTAACTCAAATTTTTACCTTTGTATAGTAAATGGTGTCATACTAACACGGATAGATGTAGTAGTGGATGGCCCACTAGTTGGCTCCATAAATATAAACATAGGTTGAAAGAGATCAAATAATGCACCTATGGACCATGATGATGAAGGCACCTCTTGTAACATAAAATTACACATATATTATTTAATTAATGTGTAAATTAATTTTTAACTTTTAAATTTTCAAATATAACTTAAATTTAACATGAAATTTATATAAAAGATACTTGCATGTGTGTAACGGCCAATGTGTGCACACCAAACGTGTGTGCCAAAAACTCATCACTTAATAGTATATCATCCAAGCCCTCTGAAGCACCATCATTATCATTTGAAGATCCAATACATATAACATCACAATATCTATAGGGGTAGGGTTAGGTAGTAACACTAGATGGAGTATCCCTAGCATCAGTCTCTAAAAGCCTAATCATATGTTGAACGAGTGTATTAGTAAGCACACTAAGTGCATGCAGCATGTCGATCTCCATAACCTCCTTCACCACGTAGGGACTCTCAGGATGAAATTTTTTTTAGGTAGGGATCTTTACAAGCCGATTAGGTGAATGATAAAAAACATAATTTACCAATCAAAAAATGCAAATAACAAAAAATTACAAAAAATTAAGGTTATTAGGTTTAGTTTTTTTATCACTTAGCTCCTCTCCGTGGTGAAATCATTGACATGGTGGCGTTTTCAGATTTTTAACAAATATCATCTGGTATCACAACAAAAAGAGTAAAATGTGATCATGTGATAGCACAAAATAATAAATAAAAATGCAAATGAGACATTTAGGGGGCTTGGGTGTGTTTTGAAAAAAGTTTTAAGCATTCAAAATGTGTACATATTTCTAGTGTTAGGAACGTGTATACATTCCTAACACTAAAAATGCATACGTATTATGACATGTACACATTATGGCTTGGTATCCTAAGCCTAAAATTCAAATAACATATACGTATTATGTGTGTTATAGACATAACATATAGGTGTTATGGACATAACACATAGGTGTCTAAAATTCAAATAACATATACGTATTATGTGTGTTATAGACATAACATATAGGTGTTATGGACATAACACATAGGTGTTATGGGCATAACATGTACGTGTTGTGAGAAATGTCCACAAAATTGTCCCCCAACTTTGTGCACATACCTATGTTTGACTTAATTATACTTAACCATTTTTTTAAAAAAATAGTATTTTGGAAACTAGACTCAAAATTATACAATTCATGTCCTTACACCATCCTTGAATTTTCAGTGTAACCATCTTAAATTATCTATAGAAGTTCAGATTTCTCAATTTTTAGGAAAACCATGTCTATAGGTAGGCCCCTTTTTGTCCCCCAACTTTGTGCACTTACTCATATAACAATTCCATGAATAAAAGTATAGGAAAAACACCATTCCAAATTTTTTATGGTTCAAGTCTAAGGGGAGTTGTGGAATTACAAGACATGAGAAATGACCAAAGGAGAAGTGTTAAAACAAGTGCAAGAAGATTTTACAAAGCATATGCGAGAAGTGCATAAACAAGTGCAAGAACAATTAAAAAGGAATGTAAATTAGTATAAACATGTATATCAGAAAAAGAGAGGGGTTGAATATCAAGTGGGAGACTTAGTCTTAGCATATTTGAGAAAAGAGAGATTTCTAAAAGTAACATATGATAAGTTGAAATGGAAAAATATCAGTTTGTGTAGAATTTTGTGAAACTTTACAAATAATGCATATGAAATAGAGTTAGTTGAAGGTATAGATATGTCACCCATTTTCAATGTGGTTAATTTGTATGCATATTATGAAGGATAGAATAGTGAAAATGAAAATGCAGATTATGATAAAATAGATTAGAGATTTTAGATTCCTAAGAAAGAGCATGAAGAAATAGAAGAAGTAATTGGCATACGAGTTAGAAAAACTACAAGAAGAAAATAATATATAGAATATCTGGTAAATTAGAAAGGCCAAAACATAAAAGATACGACATGGATTATTGCATCAGAAGTAGCAAGATAAGGAATACTATTAATGGAGTATTTAGAAGTCACATGAGTAGGAGCACATGTTTTTTTTCTTACTCAAGGTGTATGATGTAGGATCATATGAGTTCAAATGTAATCTTGCATCGACCAACTAATGTGTTAGTTTAGGAATTTGTCTAAGTTTTGTGTTGTGAAAGGTTTCTTATGGCGTATATGTGTTATTATAAGTTTGTGCAAGTCTTATTTGTTGTGCAAACCATCTTTGTGTTGTTATGTGTCACCTTTGTGTATGCATGTGTCTAGTGCAAGCTTGTGTTTCCTATGACCATACTTGTGTTTGTATTATTTTGTGTGTCTTTTGTTCCACAGTTGTATCTATTTATTATATGTTGTAAACTATGAATCTTAGTGTAATTTTTTATATTAATATATTATTGCCACATAGTAGTGTGCAGATGTACGATACACTTTTATTAGTTTGTGGCACCTCTCGAAATAGGGTATTTGGTCGAGTTGATTCTTTACCATAGTGATAATTGAGTAGGTGAAATTTCTTGAGGTAATTAGATCTTCATTACACAAGTCATGTGTTGAGATTTTTTTAAAGTTTTATATCATTCTTGAGAAGACATAAGAGTCATATCAAAGAGGTTTCATGATAATTTTTGACTTTAAAGTCCTATGATGTGGTACGACTTTCTATGTATTGGTGATGTATTATGGAAGAGGTTGTTGTTGACTGTTTGGATATTTCATCTCAAAAGTCATGGAAGTTGATAAGGATTCATTTAATAATGTCTTTGATCTATTTTGTGATGCATTAAGCTCTAATGTGTTATTGTGTCTTGGAAATGTGGAGACATTTAATGTTTGTGTCACACTAAGGTGTGTTAATATTGTTAGTGGGGTAAAAACACTTAATGTAAGTAGGTGAGTATTGCATCTATATAAGCATGCACACGCACCTGTGATAGAGGGAATTCTATTGGATAATGAAGATTATATCAAAGAGTTTTACTCTAAGATAATATACTTGTAAAGACTGGGGGTTATTAGTGTAGGTTTTTTTTCCCTATTTATTAATTAGGGAAATTGTATTTCTTGTGCATACATGGAGTTTTCCTACATTTGTAGGATAGGCTAGCTTATGTGGAGGTGTGTGTCATAGATGTGTCATAGGTGTCATAAGAATGTCATAAGTAACTTCCTTGATGGTAGTTACTTCTCTATTCTTAGCACCTTGTCACCACCTTTCATGGAGGAGTTACATTCTATTTTTGGGGTGCCTTGTCCACCTTTTGTGGAGGAGTTACTTACGTACTCTCCTATTTGTATTCCTCACTTTGGCCATCTCATGCTAATTCAGATTTGGTTTTCTCTATTTTGTCTTGTGTAATTTAGTATCTTGTGTAATTTCAAATTGCTTTAGCATCTATGTGGTGTGCACTTGCTTCATCTCGTGTGATCATGTCTCCATTGCATTCGCATTATCCGGATTTTGGCAACAACTCCGATATGGTATCAGAGCTACTCCGGTAATCATGTGTCTGGGTATGCTAGTAGTTTATTTTTAAATTCTTACTTTGCTTTCCTAGTTTAACTCGGTTGCATTTGAGAGTTTTGGTAGAGTTTTTTGAAAACTCGTGCAAATCCATACAAAACTTGTTTAAAAATTTACTTCTGAGTTAGCATTTGCCAAGACATTTTGTCTAGCTTTGTGGTTTTCTTCAGCAAGGCAGAGGAATTCTGGTTTTGTCATTCTACAGGAAGAGAAAAACAAAGGAATCTCTGCATTCTGTTTGTGTGACGCCACCTTCTGGTAAAAAGAGGTGAAGCTGCCCAGACCAGGGGCCTACCACTTCAGGTGCTGCCCACTCACAACTTCTACGTGAACTTCCTTTTTTCCAGCACGCCAAGCAGCTGAAGCATCCTTTCCAGCCATGCCAAGCAGCAAGCAGTCATTTGTATGGCGCCCATGTCTTTTTTTTTTTTTGCAAAAAAAAATAATTTCAGAACTGCGCCTTTCTTTTGGATGCCATTTGTTGTTGTGTTGCTGTCTAGAAACAAGCTTTTGCGCCTCCCTTTTTGGTGAAGATATTCTGCCACACCAAGTTTCTACTACTTCCTTCCAGCAAGGCGCCTCAGCAGGCCGTACAGTCCAGCACAGGTCTGATTTTGTTTGTCTTTTCTGCTGCAAATCTAGACTACTGTATTTTCTTAAAAAAGGCGTCCTCCTCTTGTTTGGCGTCCCATGTGGACCTTTAATCACTTTGCCATTCTGTCCATTCTGTCTTTAACTGAAAATTTTTAGTGAAAATTGATTTGTCAAAACAAAAATCAGTCAATTTGACTAAGTATTTAGTTTTTTAGACAGTTTGGTATTTTTGGGCGTATTCAATTAAAACTTGTATCTTCGACCTACGAAGATGAAGGGTGAGGCTCGAGTTGGCAGGAGGCCGATTCCCCCTCACAAAGACCTCTTTTGGACTCCTCATTCCATGCCTAATCCAACGAGTGGTTGGAAGGCCACTTTTTCTCCCATAACAAGCATTTTTTTAATGTTTTAGTGCTTTTTTTTTGCAAAAACACTAGTTTACGAGAAAATTGTACCTTTAATATCTTGCAAATGGTATCTCAGTTTTGGGTGCTATTTTTTTCAAAAGTGTTTGTAATTCAATTCTCCATAACGTAGACTTGTTAATTGTCAAAAACACACTAGTTTATAAAGTGCCAAAATTTCGGTCTCCTGAAACGCATTTTCGGCTAAGTTCGACGTCTTGTTTGCTTTAGTCTTGCACTGATTGCTCTAAGACACATTTTCGACTGAGACTGACATCTTTTGAGCTTGCACTTGCATATTTGGGGAGGGCTCAATATTTTGGCGGGGGTGTGATTGCTTTTCACAACTTGCTTTCATTCTCATTTCTGCATAAATTCACAACTTGCAATCAACACAGCTTCACCTAAATTTAGCTAAAAATGGATTTTTTTCAACTTAAACCCCTAACACCTTTCAACTATCATGAATGGAAAGTTAAAATTTCAATCATTCTTAGAAGCAAAGGGTTGTATAGGATCACCATGGGAACTAAAGTAGAACTCAACACTGATGCTAAAAAGGTCAAGTTGTACAACCGTAGTGATGAAGCCTATGGATTACTAAGTTTCTCTGTGTCTCCAGAACTTCTCTTCCATTTAGAATCCTCCCAGACTCCTAATGACATATGGGACACCTTAGAAAAGTTATTTGGGAAGCTTGATGAGATGAGAGGTCATGAGCTCAAAAATGAACTCATAAGTCTAAGTCCTAGCAACTTTGATACCCTATAGGACTTATTCACTAAGTTTAAGGACCTTAGATTGCAATTGAAAGAATGTGGGATAGAGAAGAAAGATGATCAACTCATTCTTTCTATTCTCGCAAAGTTAGGTCCAAGTTATTCAGTCTTTGTCTCCACTTTTCATGACACAAAAAGTGCCCTTGGCACTACATGAAAAATGCCTTCTTTGGATTTATTCATTGCCGACTTGACTAGGGAGCAAGATAAGCTAATTTAGATGGGCACAATGAAGTCTCCTCAACCCCAAGCCTTGATAGCTGGAAATGGTAAGGATAAGACTTCAATAAAGGAGAAGAAGAAAAAGAACAAGGACCAGGAGAAGAAGAAAGAAAACACCAATCCTGCCAAAAACAACACTAAGACTTCCTCTTCCAATGCTAAACCTAAGAAGGAGTTGGTTAAGTGTGCCTATTGTAAAAATACAGGGCATGATGAACACAAATGCATGAAGAAACAAATAGATCACCTAACTCATCTTCTAGAGAAGAACAACATAGGTGTTCCTGAGTCCATCAAGCAGAATTCATCTACCCAAGATTCTAATAAGGTAAAAGTCAAGGGTAAGGAGAAAGAAAAGGGCAAGGCCCTTGTAGCTACAATAGCTTCCACATCTTCATGGGTCATCGACTCGGGTGCTTCTCACCACATGGGCTCTTCACTAGTTGAGTTTTCATCTTTAGAACCTTGTAGCATGACTTCAATTAGTTTGGGTGATGACACATCAGTTTCCATTGTAGGGAGAGAGTCAGTTGAAACGAAAGGAGGCACATTCAATAATGTTCTAAGTTTACCTTCTCTTTCAACCAATCTCCTATTAGTGTACCAAATCACTCACATTGGTCGAGGCATGAGAGTTGAGTTTTCACCAAATTTAGTGGTTATCAGGGAGTTGCATAGTGATACTATAGTGGTAGTCGGTAGAGCAAATAACCAAGCAAGGTTATGCACCTTCTCACATTTTGCATCAGATTCTTCTCCAACAGCATTGTTGACTCATTCAGATGGAGTTATCAAATTGTGGCATGAGTGGTTTGGCCACCTTAACTACCGCTACCTTGAGCAACTTTGCAAACATGACATGGTCATTGGCTTGCCTCGTGTCCAATTCTCAAAAGGAATTTGCGAGGGGTGTTCCCTTGGGAAGCATCCCAAAGCAAAATTTGACAAAGGCAAAGCTTGGAAGGCTTCACAACCTTTGGAGTTAGTCCACAGTGATGTATCGGGACCCTTTTCCAAACCATCTTTCACAAGGGCCAAGTACATCCTCACTTTCATTGATGATTTCTCTAGGTACACTTGGATATATTTTCTCAAACAAAAGTCTGAAGTGTTTGAAAATTTTTTAGACTTCAAGGTTCTTGTTGAGAAATAGAGTGAGAAATCCATCAAGGTTCTTTGAACTGATAATGGAGGGGAGTATGTCAGTATCAAGTTTGAGCATTTTTGCACCATAGAGGGGATTGATTTGCAGCACATAGTCACCTATAGTCCTTCATAGAATGGGGTTGCAGAATGCAAGAATAGGTTCTTAAAAGAGATGGGTAGCTGTATGATTCACTCCAAATCCTTAGCACCACAGTACTGGGCCGAAGCCATCAATTTTGCTTGCTACATTTAAAACAGAGTTCCTCACAAAGCTTTGAAAGGGATAACACCCTTTGAATCTTGGCATAAAAGGAATCCTGATGTTAAGCACCTTAGAGTTTTTGGATCCCCAGCCATGGCCTGCATTCTAAAGAAGAAATGCAAAGCTATGGAACATCAGTCCAAGCCTTGCATCTTTGTAGGATATACAGATGGTATTAAGGGATATCGCCTTCTAGATGCAGTCACTCATGAGTTGTTCATCAAGAGAAGTGTCCATTTTTAGGAGAGTCCTAGAGACTCAACACTTGACACTTATTCTCCCTCATCGGATCTACTTCTTCATGATGATTCCTCATCAGATTCAGATCAACCACAATAGGTTCTTGAGCCAGAGACATCTTATTCTTCTTCAAGTTTAGACAATGAGGATAGTGATGCAGAGTCATCCACCTCTAGTTAGTCAGAGGATGAGGAGTTAACACCTGACTCGCCCACTTTCAGGCCACTTTGGGCCAGACAAACACTTGAGAGTGTTGGCACTTGGGTAGGAGATCTTGCAAATGACAGACGTACTAGGGGGGATTTTCAGAGAGATCCACATACCTTCTTTGCTTTAGTTTTGGATCCACAGACTTTTTGAGAGGCATCGGGGGTACCTGAGTGGGATAGTGCTATGGAGGAAGCATATTCTTCCTTAATCAAAAATCACACTTGGGATTTGACTTTGCTTCGTAAGGGAAGAAAGATGGTTCGATGTAGGTGGATATATCAGACCAAGTTTGTAGACGATGGGTTAGTTGATAAGTATAAGGCATGATTGGTTGCCAAGGGTTTCTCATAGGTGGCAGGCATTGACTACTTAGAGACCTTTGCACCCATTGCAAAGATGACTTCTATCCGACTCACCTTGGCTATTACCACAGCACATGGTTGGGATGTGCTTCAGATGGATGTAAAGAGTGTCTTTCTTCATGGAGACCTAGAGGAGGAGATCTACATGGAGCAGCTACCAAGATTTGTTCAAGATTTTTCCTTAGTATGTAGACTTAGGAAATCTATCTATGGCCTCAAACAGGCCCCTCGATCTTGGTATGCCAAGATGAATTCCTTTCTTCTCACAACGGGTTTCACTAGGTGTCATTCTGATCCTAATGTCTACTTCTTACGGCAGGATGATTCGCTCTTGATTTTGGTTCTATATGTTGATGACCTTTTGATCACCGGGAGTTCTTCATCAGCTATTGCAGTAGTGAAGGCATCTCTCTAGGATAAATTTGGCATGACAAACTTGGGTTTGTTGCACTACTTCCTTGGCATTGAGATTTCACAATCAGATTCAGGGATTTCTCTTGCACAACCTTAAGTATGCTCTTGACTTATTAGCTCAGTTTCACATGGCTAATTGCAAGCTATCTCTGACTCCCTTTCTATCAGGAGTCAAGCTTGAGGCTGATTGTTCTTCACCATTGGTTGATGCCACTTGGTATCGACAACTTGTTGGCAGTCTCATCTACTTGACTCACACCAGGCCCGACATTTCATATACAGTGGGACTTGTCTCCAAATTCATGCAAGAACCCCATGAGCTACATTGGAAAGCAACTAAGAGGATCTTGCATTACATACAGGGTTCACATAGATATGAGATTCATTACAGATTTGGCATAGAGGTTGACTTGGTTGGATATACAAATTCAGATTGGGCTGGTGATTCATAGACTCGCAAGTCTACTTCTGGTTACAGTTTCTCTCTAGGTTCTGGTCCTATCAGTTGGTCTAGCAAGAAGCAAAATGTTATTTCTATATCATCCACAGAGGCAGAGTACAGGGGAGCTGTTAATGCAGCTATTGAGGCTATTTGGCTTCAGGGGATTCTTTCTAATTTTGGCATTCCTATCAAGCAACCCACCATCATTTATTATGACAACCAGAGTACCATTCAGATTTACAGGAATCCAGTTCAGCACCAGTGAACCAAGCACATAGAGATTCACATGCATTTCATTCGAGAGCTTATTCATAGTCAGGTCATTGACTTGATATTTTGCCAGTCTTCAGAGCAGGTTGCAGACATCTTCACCAAACCTTTCACTGAGAGTAAGTTCATTCATCTACAAGCTCTTCTTGGGGTGCGGTCCACATCTACAGCAACATCATCTTTAGGGGGGGCCTTTTAGCCTCTTCATTTCTTTTATGTCTCTCTTTTGGGGGGGGGGGGAGTTTTTTCCTATGGGTTTTCTCCTTTTCTCTATCTTATGGGAGATTGCATTTGTACATGGGTACCTCATCAGGCCTAATTGTTGGGACCCATTTTATATTTCCACACTGCCCACCTAAGCTACGCTTATGGGGGGGGTATTAGTGTAGGGTTTTTTTTCCCCCCATTTATTAATTAGGGAAATTGTATTTCTTGTGCATACATGGAGTTTTCCTACATTTGTGGGATAGGCTAGCTTATGTGGAGGTGTGTGTCATAGATGTGTCATAGGTGTCATAAGAATGTCATAAGTAACTCCCTTGATGGGAGTTACTTCTCTATTCTTAGCACCTTATCACCACCTTTCATGGAGGAGTTACATTCTATTCTTGGGGTGCCTTGTCCACCTTTTGTGGAGGAGTTACGTACTCTCCTATTTGTATTCCTCACTTTGAGCATCTCATGCTAATTCAGATTTGGTTTTCTCCATTTTGTCTTGTGCAATTTAGTATCTTGTGTAATTTTAAATTGCTATAGCATCTATGTGGTGTGCACTTGCTTCATCTCGTGTGATCACGTCTCCATTGCATTCGCATTATCCAGATTCTGGTAACAACTCCGATAGGGGTTAGTAAATATAATTGATGTTGGAACTAATCTCATTGTGAGATCATAGTGTCATTGTTGTCATTGTGCCTATTGTATTTCCTTTGACTACAATATAATATAGATCTAAATTATTATTATTGTATTTCATTATAATTAATATAGATCTAAATCATTATTGCTACATTTCATTGTAATTTTCACATGTTTATTATGAGGGTTGCATGGTTTAAGGCATCTCTTAAATTAGACCCCAAACCATGATTGCATCAATTCCTTGTATCACTCTCAACAACATGACTATTCACTTGCAGAAGCTGCCACAGTGGCAAAACATGGGATTGCATAACAAAAAATAACATTATTGGTGACAAATGATCCTAGAATCAAGCCACAGTACTAGTAGACCAACCATTCTTTCCCATGTGTTTATTAGCAACAACATTGAAGTGACGCGACATATGTGTAGGTTCATTTATTTTATTTTGTAATTTTTTCAATTTAATTTATTTTTAAATAGTTTCCATTTTCAAAACATTTTTAATTTTTTTTACTTTTCTTTGTTTATTGTTAACATTTGGGAAGTGGTTATGACATGATATGAGTGATTCCCATATTCATGTATATAGTGGGGACACTCACATCAAGAATTTGATCAACCCCTTGGCCTCATCTATATCCATAGGGTGTGGGGGGCACCTATATAATATAAAGATAGAGCTAGTTGAGTTGCCTTCAACCTCCCTATACCTAATCTCTAAAGGAACTATTCCTTATCCATATAGGATAAGGGTGAGAGATTAAAGATGAATAGTTGATGTTCTTCTTCGTCTCTTTTTCCTTATATATGGATTGGCCCAGTGCCCTATCTATATATGGGAAACTAGCGAATATCTCGTTGGGTTTGTCAAATAGCCTTCACTAGCCTTCCTTCTCAAGCCAGAGATCAAATGACTACACTAGAGAGGAGATATGCCTTCATATTTATAGGGTAGGGATCCTCTACTTGATGTGATAGATATCTTTCAATGTTGACACTCTATGGGGTTGAGGGACAATATAGAGTTTTTTAGGTCGACTGCTTACTATATGTAGAACAAGGAGGAGGGTGGTTGGGTTATACTATATAGTAGTCCCCTCTCATTGCCATATATAGATAGGGTTCAAACCACCTTTCTTTTACTCAATCACGAGTTCAGAATTGAGATAAAGAAAGGTGGTCAGCGACAAGTCAAATTTTTTAATGATTATATATTTATTTAAGTTTTTTAATTTCACCATGTTGATATATAGTTTCTATAAGGTAATAAAAATGAGTGAAAGCTTATTGATATATTTGTTTCTTTTTGTGAATTTTATTTAAAATGGCAAGTTCTTTTGTTTCTCCTAAAATATAATAAAAATAGTGAATTTGTTTTTTAGATTTCATCAATTTTCTCTGGCTAGATCAATTCCAGAAATTCTAGTTGTTGTTAATACTAAAAACAATATTTGTGTATATACAATAAACATGTGGAAATGTTGACTTGTAATGGAGTTCACACATGATTCAGAAAATATGGGCTTCTCATAACTACTTTGTTAGGATTTGAATCATAGAAGAATAATATCTTTACATAGTTTTAAAAATAAACACACGATATTCGTTTGTTGAGCTTTTACGATTCTGAACTAGATATGTGGTGTGCTCCAACCATCATTTGTACTTCAACATTAAAAAGTAATGAAAGCTTTAGTGCTTTATTGAATAGTTATTATTTTAATATTTATTCACTTATACCTATAACTATATCTTCATATAAAAATATCTTTTTTTTTTTTTTGGCTCATTACTATTTATTGACTGGAGCTACAGTCGGTTATGGGACACAACCCAGAACCCTAGTCTCTAAGAGAAATAAGAACTATTAAACTATTATAAATGGTTAAAACTTGATTATATTTGAAACCTTCAAGTAAACGACCATCTCTGATCTATAACTACCCTATCATTAATATCCAATTCACTTTAAAATTTATAATCATTTTTATTATCATTAATAAATTTCTAACACATTCTCCACCTTCATCTCTATCAAAAATATCAAATTAGAAGATTATGACAAAAAGAAAATACAGGGCTTCATATTTTTTAAATTTATAATCATTTTCATTATTTATAATAAATCCCTAACACATTCTCCACCTTCATCTCCGTCGAAAATATCAAATTAGAAAATTATGAAAAAAAATAAATAATAATACATGCCTTCATACCTTTGCAAGGTAACTTTTGCATATTTGAGGGGTGTTCTTTTTATAATGTTATCACTCATGTAAATTGCTACAAGACAATGAGAAAACAAATTAATAGTGGAACTCACTTTCCATCCATACAAGCCTTCTCCCATTACTCTAGTGGATATTTGAATATATTTTCTGCCTTTAATTTTGTTTTTGTTTTTGAAAACACCATATTATAGTTGGGTGGACATTGTTGAGTATTGTATAATATGGTACCGCAATTTATTCATGAATAATATTTTTATACCTTATAAAAGTAGATATAATTTGAATAATATTTTTATATCTTGTTTTGAATGTTGTGGACATAGAATTTGTTATAAAGATTAGTACACCATTTTAAATAAATATTGACAATATATTTACGATGATTAGAGGTATTTAATTATTTATTTATAATCAAATTATATTATTTTAAATTATGATTATTAAATTATTTTTATTTTTTATTTTTTAAATCATTTTTGATAGTGTTTTTATTCTTTTTTTTTCTCTTCTTTTTTATATTCTTATTGTTTTAAATTTTTATCTAAAATTATATAGTTGTAATTTTTTATTGTTTTAAAATCTTTTGTTCTTGAAATCTATCTAAGTATCATTATGTTATATGATTTTTTTAAATTAGATTTTAATAATATACATAACAACAAAATTATTTATTAAATTTAAACAAAAATATATATTTATTTTGATTGCAAAATATATTTTTTTTTACAATTTTTTTCAAAAATATAATAATCGCAGACCCTTCCAATATATTATTGACAGTGATTTCAGTAATATATATCCCTCTGGGCGTACTTTGCAACTGGAATCTGGATGGGGATGGGGATGGGGATGCGGATTGAACCCGTGCATCGCACATGCTTCCCTCGATTCGGAATTTCCGGAAAGGGCACGCAAGCGAATAAAATATATGAAAAGATTTGGGCTGCCAATCATACGGCACAGGCAGTGCGGAGTGCGGAGTTTTGGAGCTTTCCAAGATCCAAAATCCAAAATCCAAAATGGAAATAGCGTTGGTGTAGTGACAGACAGCTTTTAAACAAAATATTCGAAATCCGTCCATTCGCCACTCACGAGATAGGTTGGTAGTTGGCCGAATGAATGAATGTTCATTGAATCTCTCTCTGTGCAAACGACAATTTATGTCCCACCACTTGCTTTCTGCGCCCATTCACACCCACCCGCCTGTAACTCAACACCGGTGCCCTTCAGTCACAAAGTACGGCACTTGACGTCGATTTTGCCGTTACAACTTCCAATGTGTTTAGAGTCTTCCCCGTTAATTACTGGTTTTATCTTTTTTTTCCCCAAATTTATATCACGTAGTTCCCTCACTTTTTCTTATTATACTGCCCAACGAATACGGCCTTCACCTCAACCAATAAAACATTTTACATTTTAGAGTCCAATGACACTTTATATAGTTTTTTTAAAATAAATTATTTTATTGGTTAAAATATTTTTCCAGTTATATTATATTCGGATAAAAGATTAATTGCCATCATTTTTATTACACGAAAAGATTAATTGTCATCATTTTTATTACACTGGTCATGTCGGGAAATAAGTGCATGGGGTTTAAACCGATATTTAATTACGGCAAGTCCTTATAGAGGAAAAAATGCTTCGCTATGGATGGTGAACAAGATAAGCTTGAACTAATATCCCATGCCAAAGCTAAGGAAGACCCGGTTGTATGGAGTAAATTAGCAAACGGAGGACTCACCAATTGCATGCTTAGGATTGTGGGTCATGAACTAGTTATCTCCAAGGACTTCGCTAGGCGCTGGGATGAAAGAGAAGTTAGAATGAGAGGTATGCACATAACCATTACCAAGGAGGTCATTGGTGAAGTTACAACGATGGATTGTGAGGGCAAGAAGGTCTTAATGATAAAAGATACAAGGAGGAACTGATGAAGAACTTCTTCAAATCAGATGAAGCAATTATTCCTAAGCATAAAGGCTTTCTCACAACGACGTTGCCCAGGAAATGCCCAGCTATTTGCCTACAAATCATTAAATACATCACGCTCAAGGGTAAGTATAGAGTCATTTTTTCCCACCACTTCCTTCTAATGAACCACTTTAAAGAGCATAAAAATAGCTTGCCATATTTCTTGTTGAAGTCATTGGAGAATTTTGTGACCTCCTACAAGTTGAATCCCACCACAGAAATCTTACACTAGGGCCTCATCTTCCTAATTGTCAAGATGGGCAAGCCCTTGTAGGGAAAACACATCATCAAAACCATTGATGTGGGTAGCATAGAGGAAGAGTCGAAAGATAATGTCAATGAGGACTCTAAGTCTCAGGGAAAGAGGACACTTATGACAAGCCTCAGATTCTCAGGAGATAGAATCCTTCGACACGTCCATCACACCTATTGTGAAGAAGGATAAGGTCAAAGGTAATGTTATGGTGAAGAAGCTTATGAACGAGACAATAGAAACAAAGAAAAATCTTGAGGCCACCCTGGGAGAAAAAGGGACAGACAATAAGGTAAGGTATGAGGAATGCCCAAACCTCCTACTCTCAAAAGGAAAACATCTTGGAATATGAAGTAAGCATGGAGAAGTTAGAATCTAAATTTTCCACGCAACAACTTTTGTGCAATGACATGACTAAGGAAATGAATAATTTGAGGTCCCAACGGATGTTCCTTTAATCTGAAGGAATCGGTTATCACATGGGTAGAGGAGCAGTGAAAACTAAGGAAATGGTTAACAAAGGGGAGGTGAGGGACATTACCCCAATTGAGAAAAGGAAACAAGAAAAGAGTGTTAAAGACTTACAGGACTCGGCCAAGAAAAAAACAAAAAAAACTGTTGTTAAAACTCAAACTCCGCTAAAGAAGAGAGGTGGAAGACTCCCTTGAGGTTACTAACAAGAGAATTAGGGGGCATCTCTAAAAAGAAGGAAACAGGGAGACAGAAGCCACTGGGCTAGTTGAATTATCAAACTCAGAAGAGTCTAGCTCTTAACTTTGTTCTCCTTGTTTATCTTCGTTCTTTTTTGTAATTCCTTGGTTTCTAGGTCCTTTACTGAAGTTTGACAAAAAGTTTTTGATGGTTTAACATCTTTTTCACTGATGTTTTCCTTGTCATTTTTGTAGCCTTTGGGACTTTTGTCTTATGTCTATTTTGTTTGTTCTTTTGTTGAATATCTTTTCATGATGTACTGGATATGGGACCCTTTCAATCCCGTCTACTAACCTAATCAAATTATAAAAATCTAGTTATATGATTATTTTTAATTAATAAAATAGTTATTTTTTCATGACCAATATAAACATGGCATGTAAAAAATACTCGGATGTAGACTATAGCCTTTAAAAAAAAACCGTCAATTTTATTGTTTGAAATAATATAGTTGAGTATTTAGTGCATGTTGATGTTTGCATTGGGATGCATATGTGTTTAATCTATATATGCTTCACATTCAATAGCTTGGGCATCTCATCTTATCATCTCTTCATTGCATTCAATTACGATGTCTTTGGTCAGTTCAGTCATCTTTAATTTTATTGTACAAAGAAAACTTCAATATAAACGACACTATAGACGTCTTTTGATCTATGAATGGGTGTGACCTATAACTCTTTGTTGGTAATGGACACTTATTTTAATGTCTATATTTTTCGTTGAAATATAATATAAATATAATATATTCATTGTATATATATTTTATTTGTAAACAAAGTCATGTAGATGCCTTAATAGACATACATTTTTATTGTGGGATATCCATAAAGAAACTTTTATATTTTAGCAATTTATATTATTTTTATGTATGTATGTATGTATGTATGTATTCGCTATATATATATATATATATATATATATATATATATATATATATATATATATATATATATATATATATATATATATATATATATATATATATATATATATATATATATATATATATATATATATATATATTGTAAACAAACCATGTGTGTGGTGCAACAATAAGTGTTCATATTATTTTTTTATTGAAAGCATGCAATATATTCCATTAAATAAAACATAATACATACTCGATAAAAAAAGTTGGGTGGTAGGAAAGCATACCTCAAGAAAAAAACTTGACAAAAAATAAATAAGTGTTAAGGCCAACCACGAAACATGACAAACAATAAAACAAAAACCATTATTTTTTGGAAAAATGTATGACTCGTGTGTTCATATATGTTTGAAGCAAACTAAAAGGAAAGTTTTCCATTCTTTCCATTTTGTATTTATTTTGAATGAGTAATATATACTAGATATATTCAATGTCTATATATATGTTATAATTGTAGATAAGTCATGTGGGTATCTAACAATAATCATATACCTTAGTTTAGAGAAATTTCATATGGGAAGTTATGTAGAAAATTTTCAATTTGTATTTGTTAGTGGAAAAAAGTAATATACATTGAGTATATATATTATATATGTGTAGTCATTCCAAACAAGCTATATGGATCCTAACAATATTGATATATATTTTTATTTGAAGAATACCCAAAATGGATGTTTTATATCTTTTCAATTTGTAGAACAAAATAAAAACTAAATACATTCATTCTGTATTTTTAGTGATTATAATCAAGACATGTGAGTATCTCACCAAAAAAGACATTTTCGTTTGAAAAAACACAAAAAAAAGTTTTGTATTTTTTTCCATTTGTATATATATATATATTTTAAAAAGTCTAAGTTGGATATACTGGTTGTACATATGTTTTGATTATATACCAGTTGATGTCATTACAATAATAAGCTTATGTTTCAGAGTGGAGTGTTTCAAAGTGGAGCGACGAGGAAAAAACAAAGAAAACCCCATCGGGGGCGGGGGGGGGGGGGGGTGTGTTTAGAAGACAAGGAAGTGAAAAGGGAGGAAAGAGAGAGAAAATTATGAATCGATCATGGCAGTAGATCTTATCAAACTCTAACCCTCAATTTTTTTGTGCCCCTTTGGTGATATTATATTTGGGAGAAGATGAAGGGCATGGATTTATAACTATTGTGGATAGCCTTTCCCTAAAAAATAGAAAGGATGGGTTTTTGGTATACCTAAATAAGTTTGATGCATATTTACCAAGGGATCACTTAGATTCTAGGTTTGGAGTCTATTTAGATCCAAAAGATATGGAGTTGGTCTTGGATGGACCTTCTCTTGATTCAAAAGCTGGGATTTTGGAAAAAAGTGGGATCCTTGATAGAATTATTGGGAAACGGCCAACAATTACGAGTGTGGAGTAATGGGTGAAGATGAATTGGGAAATGATTTGGAAGAAAAATTCCTCCATAAAGATTTATTCCTCACACTTTTAATTGATTTTTTTTTAAAATGGAAAGGGGATCATGGATGTTTGATGGTGTAGGTCCGAGCCTTCAAAACTAGAGTTTAATCTTCAATGCCCTAGACTAGTAAATCATAAATTTCTCCCATGTGGGTAATATCATAATCCCTATTAATTGAATATTCAGGGGAAGAATGTCTTTCTAAAATAGGGGAAAAACTAGGGGGTTTATCCATTGAGATATCAACCAAGAAGGTACATTGACATCTTATGCAAGGTTATGTATAAGGATGGATTTAATATGCAAGTATCTTTGAGGTTATCAACATCAATTCCTAAGTTAGAGTTTGGATTTAGAGGATTGATCTAAAAAAAAACATTGTTGTTGCTTCAAATGCCACAAAGTAGGGCATTTGAGGAAAAATTTCCCCTCAAACTCCAGTGTTAAATCCAGTAATAAACCTAGGATCTCAAGTTAATGGATTTGGAGGGCTACACAAACCTCACCCATAGAAGCTTTCCTCTACAAAAATAAAATATGTTTGGCAGAGGCTTGTGATCCTCTTATCAAAGATCTAGTTGTTACACCTACCATCAAGGCCTAAATCTAGCAAGTGATATTATTGTAAACACCCAAATTTGGTCAAACAACCACAAGAACTATCTTTTGTTACTCTTTCACACAAAATGTCTTAGTGATGGTTATAGTCCTTGTTCACATGGTCACCTTGAGTCCTTTAATCTTTCTTATACCTTTTTCTCATTGTTTTGACACCCCCAACAGTCACTAGTCACCTTTTCCTAGTCCCAAGGGCCCCTAGCATGTCATCCTTGATTTTTTCTCTGTTTTGACTGCTTGGACATTAGCACTATTTTAAGGACAGTAGAACCACATGACACTACTATCCACCTTCGACTTTAGTGTCTGATGGGCCCTTTCACCTATGTTTGAGTCCTAACCCCTCCATGGCCCTTCTCTTATGTTTTTTATATCTTTTTCACAATATGTCAGCCAACAAACAAGGTATTATATTCATAACAAAGATCTCCTATATAAAGAGCCTCACAAGGTATTTTTACATCTAGCACTTACTATTTTGGCACTTATTTACATAAAATCAATCAATAGTATAACTCAAATACTCTGTATACTACTCAACATTCACACCTAGACATTTACATGCTTGATCAAAGAAGGGCCTAGGCGAAATTCATCCTAGCATATCATGCAATTTGATGGTGCACATTCCCTAAGGGATAACTACATGCAATATAAGACCCCTATCATTGGGCTTAATGTAGCCAATGGTTAGGACAACATGGGTTCTACTATGCATGATTGTAACATCCCATAACCCAATTTTTCCTTTCCTTTTACATTTGATTATTTAATTATTTCATGTGTGCATGTATTCATTAGGGTTTTGAAGAATAATCAACTAAAAAAATGACACAAACGAGCCCCTATGTGATATTAAATCACCTACAAGACCCTCAAGAACTCCCACAACTTCTCTAAAAGTTGCAGACAATCACTACAGGTTGGTGGCTACAACTAGGATTTGACATTAGCACCATAGGGTGCTATTGTCCTAAGTGGGGTACTACTGTCCTAAGCCAAATCTCAAAAAATGGTCTATAGATGAAAGATTCCTCTCGGTCTACTCAGTCATCTCTAGTATTTAAATCCACAAGAAACTCTGTTCATATCTAGATAAGTCCATCTTCTCCCATTATTTACTATTTTTGGAAAGATACATAGAATCAATTAATTCCAATTTTATTCTAGGTATACTATCGACCCAACCCTTTAAATAGACTTAATACTTACATAGTAAAACCCTAAACAATTAAATCATTTGGTGAACCCATCTTACTTCAAACATAGCTTCAAAAACCCAAATTTTTCTTAGGGTTTATCTTCTAAAATTTGCACCTTAAATTAGGGTTACAATAATCTAATTTTCTATTTTTTTGGTTTAACCTAGCTAATTTAATTCATTCAATACTAGGATTTTATTTATTTAATTCAATTTAAATACTTACAACATAACCCTCACTAAAAACCCTAGATCCACATAGTAGGTTTGTATACACACAAACATTAGCAATGAGGGTTCCCAAAATAACCCTATTTTTTATTACAATCTTTGTTTAATGAATTCACATATTGCATACATACTTATGTTAGATTATATTCTACCTTCTGTGTGTTTATTATTCATTCTTTACATTATCTTCTTTGGGAAGTTAAAAATGGCATCTACAAAGTCTTCTACCCCTCATCCACTTGATGCAATTTTGAAATTTTCTCATGATTATAACAATGAATGGACTACTTTTCAGGATTATACATTAGAGCATGATAATTATTTCATTTATAATGATGATGATGATGACTATTGTGACAATGATGGATATGAGGATTTTTATGCACATGATAATATAAATGAACATGAAGATATATTAGATAAATCATCTTCTCTTTCCTTTTCCTCTTCTCTTATTCCTAAAACTCAAATTATCAACATAATGACAAAATAACCTCTTGTTGGTAGTGTTTTATTACAATGTTGTCTTAGTTTTTCAACTATTTTTGCTACTTCATTGTTCAAAATAAATAAATATAAATACACTACATGAAAATCACTTTTACATGCTTCAAAGAAAGTAGATCAAAATAATGCATTTTCCTTATCCTTCTCAATTACATTTCAAAATGTAAATACAAAGAATGTTACACCTTTTAACAATGCACAAACTAAGGTAGATGAAATCCCTTTATCACCTTCATTTACATTTCAAGCTAAATGCAATGATTCTTTGCCATAAATAGATAATGCACATGTTTCTAACTCTTCCCCTATATGTCATAATGTACAAAAAGAAAACATGCTTGTTACTCCTACTTCCCTTGATCCTCAAATGGAAAATTATAATCATGCTTGCATTTCAAAAATGACTAGTGCAAAAATACCTTGCATTACACTTACACAAGATGATACATTTCATAGTAGTGAAAAGTTAAAATCTTCTCCTTCTCCTTCTCTTAATGAGCATGTGAATGATAATTCTTCTACTCTTACCTCTCCAAATGAATTAAATTCTAAATTTGAATAATAATGGGATAATGATGATTATTGTGATTATGATGAGGATGCCATAGAATCTACAACTTCTACTTCTCTTACTTCACATATGTCTCTTGTTCAACCAAACATTAGCTCATATGTAAAAACACACACACACACACTTATTCGTATGTGCATAATTTCCATTCACTATAAAATAAAGTACTTTATATTCAAACTAACATTAATATAATAGAACCTAGTTCTCAAACAAACCCAAATGAGGGTGATAACTTGTTTCCCTCTAACCAAGTCCAAGATATCACACCTCCAAAGGTTATTGAGAGTACACCAACTCTTCCTAAATAAGATTTCCAATCTTATATACCAATGGATAAAATAAACAAAAAAATTTAAGCATTAAATGAACCCCTAGATAATCATAATATACTTTCACAAGTGTTAATTTATTTAAGGCATGTTGTGGGTAATTTGAAAAAAAAGTACATCATCTCACTTTTGAGAATGTGGCATACAGATCTCAGGATGATGCCAATGTTATCCATCATAATCCTATTCCATGTAGAATTATAACTATGAGGTTGCCACATAACTTTTAGATATTTTTGTTACCTATCTTTGATGGACAAAGTGATCCATATTTACATATTCACACTTATGAGAAAGCAATGGCTCATGTTACAAACCAGTCAATCCTACTACAAGTGTTTGTAAAGTCACTAAAGGACAAAGCCCTATACTAGTTCCACCATACGCTCCCTAGTGCATGATTACATACATATGAGGAGATAGAGGTAGTCTTCCTCATGCATTATACATAGGATAAGGGTCCTCTAGTCACACATGAGAGATTACCTTCACTACATTAGGGCAAGACAAAACCTACCTTAGAGTAAATTCTACAGTTCAAGCTTGTTCTACAGTTCAAGCTTGTTTGCATTAGTTAATTTATTAACCAATGGATTTAGAAGTGAAATACATATTTGTTAGAGGTTCAATTTCTCCTCTCAAGGATATATTACTATATCAAACATATAAATCATTCAGACATCTATACAATGAAGCTATCTCATTATAGGCATAGTTGGGATTAGTTATTACACAATCATAGGAAAATTTGGCTTTAGATCCTTCACCACCTCATTCATCAAATTTTGTACAAGAGCCTGCTACACTTACAACTCAGAAATGAGTGGAAATTAAACAACCAATACAAATACTCAATAAGGGAAAATAACCACTCTATACAACACAACCTACAGTGAGTAGCACACATGATATATGTAGAGGGGTTATACGATTTTCATATAAGGTTGGGCCTCATGACATTTTACTTACACTACTATATAAGGGGATGATTACACTTCCTTCAACCACTTATAATCTACCTCACCCTTTACACTAGATACCATATAGTCATTATTATCATTTTCACCAGATTAATAGAAATTCAAATGATCATTACTATGCACTCAGAGCTTGCATCAATCAATATGTTAGTAGAGGCATCATAGAGTTCACATAGGGCTCATTAGTCCCTCAGTTGTGATACTCCCTTAGATCACACTCTTCTATGATAGAGTTATCCCATGGTGCTCCTTTTAAGGAACCATTGGTTATTCATTGCATGATCCCTATGACTTATAGGATGGATATTTATCATTAGTCTCCTACATCATAACCCTAACAGTGATGGCAAATAGTTTATAGAGTTCAAAATGCACCTCCTATACATCAACTGATTAAGAAATTTAGGAATACATATCAACCCAAGGCTATAGTTTTAGTTCAAAAACTGATAAAAATTATGGAAATCAGTATAGAGATCAGAATCCAAATTTAGTTTGAACACTGTTTAAGATATTCACACAAAATTAGGAAACTTAGAGTACAATTTTAGAGTGATAACCAATCAAGATTTTTGCATCAAAGTCTACACAATTGTCCACTAGCAGTGCATCATAGGCAGCTCCACTGTCACAGTGTGTGTCTACACCAACACAACATGAGTCGTATGGTCATTGGTTCTCCATGCCATCAAGGTTTAGATAGGGCATCTTGCCATCAGAGGGTATACATGTAGACATCTTATGAGATATAAACAATCAAGAACAAAAACCATATACTAGTATAAAAACTTAAATCTCCTACACATATGTCTAAAACATTCATAACACATAAATAAATTGATTAACATTACTCCAATAGAAATAAAATTACAAGCACCAAACATTTCAAATAAATAACCAAATTTAAGCACATAAAAAATTACACAATATAAACTAGATATGGATACTAATAAATAATGCCAAATTACATAACAACCATATCCATATGTATAATTCATAACATCATTTCAAATACAAATGTGATGCATCACTCAATGATGCAAACATGACTTTTGTGACCAGATCCCTCACTCTCACTCTTAAATACATCAACATAAAAACTAGAGGCCCACTATCTCCACAAGACCTTGATCTAAGGCTACACCTACTCTCTCTCTCTCTCTCTCTCTCTCTCTCTCTCTCTCTCTCTCTCTCTCTCTCTCTCTCTCTCTCTCTCTCTCTCGGTACATACTTAACTCATCCCTACACTCAACATACTCTCATTAAATGTATATAATAGTCTACTATATGACTACTCACCCCACATAGAGCATCAAGAGAATGCATGGTTTGCCTCTGTAGATCCACATGTAACTCATCTCTATCTACTAATGCTCACCTATATGTTGTAGTTTTTATCATTACATGATCAAATAAATAAGCATGCACTCCTACTAGATTGGTGGCCCACTCCACCAATCGATCATCCATGACATCATCTAGAATATGTTTTGTTAAGTCACAAAGAATTGAATCGATGGTAACTTCCTAATAATCATCTTCTCCTGCACCTGAAAGTTTCCATATAATTAACAAGAATTCTTTTAACTCAAAATACATGATTAAACATTACACACAACATACAAACAAACTATCTAACTTACCATCCACAACCCTCAAGGAATCTACATCTAATACCTCATTTGCAACAATCCCATCTCTCGGTAATAGAGGTATACACCTATGCTCACTTTACTAGGATGAATAGGCCTCAATGACTTCATCATCATCCACATCTGGTACCTTGATTTATGAATCTCGTTCTATTGCTGACATAGGAACTAACTCCATAATCGATGGCCTAGGCTTACTCCCTAAACTTTTAAGAGCCCAAGAACTCTTCAACCACACTACCAGTGTTGGGGGCATATATTATATGACACTAAATTTTTAAGTGACCCTCTCACACTAGAATCGCTCATATACATTATCCTATTGATCATGTATCCAATAGCTCACTCAAATCTACTTCAACTGAATGCTATCCTTAGGCCATCCTTGATATCCCCTGTAGGGTCTCCATATAATGTTCTCTAATCTCATATTATCTAATAACCACTAAAAGTAGGTCATAATCCTCCTTGGAGCATGCCCGATCCTAATCCATTTAGCTACAAATACCTATGGGTGAAACCATCCATCCCATGGATGTGCCATTTCCCTACTCATCGTTATGCGCTCATATGCCCAACAATGTAATAGTGTCAATATACTGATACCTCTACCACTCATCTCTTAAGTAAAATAGTATCGGTCCCTGTATAGATGAGACATCATAGTCTGACCCCAAGAATACACTATGATGTGATGCTCAATGTCATACACTATCTCATGCATCCTATATGAAATGAAGATACCACTCCCATCTATGATAATAAATGATGATAATAGCACCACTAGAAACTTTTGCAACTATGAAACATTAGCCATAACAATTAGGGTTAACAATATGTCACTTTGACTGCTTGTACGATGTGTACCCACCATCATAGTAGAAAATTACCTAGATGCTCTATGTATAACCTACATACCAAATGTCTCCTGTAACACAACTTGCTATCTAGAAATTGATAACCGTAATATCCTATACACATCCTCTTATGTCATGGTCATCTCGCCTGTGGGAAGCCATAATGTACACATATATACATTCCATCTCTCACACAATAGAGTGATCATATGCTTATCCCAGAGCATACGATCCAAGAAATCCATATGTTAAAATCCTACTCTATCAAGCACATGTATCTACTTCTTAGACAATGGAAAAACTTGAATAGTCTCCATCATCTGACCAACACATAACTCCCTCATACAGGCATCAACCTACAAACATTTCAACCAAATCTGGCATCAATAAAATAAAACCTAGTACCAATAAGCAACAATAGAATTAAGAAACCAATCATTAATGTTAAGAACCATATCAAAGGCCTATAAGACACTAGTACTGCATAGAAGATAGTGGATCTAGATAGTAGCACCACACTTTGGATAGTAGCACCAAAACTGGACACTAGCACCCAGAATGAGACAATAGAGCCACCTTTTGCAAAACTAACCAAAAAATAACCTTTTCTTAGAAAAATAAATAATACAATCAACTAAAATGATAAATAAACATACAAATTTAGGGTCCCATACCAGGGGCACCTCCTCCCTGGCCTGAATAAGTGCCTTGACCTCCTCATAGTGTAATAACCTAGAATCTCATCTCCTCAGCATGTTTTTGTCTCTTAGAGTCAAACTTATTCTCACTCAAATGAATTGGAAATGATTCAAATTGACCTATTTAATTCATCACTTACTCAATTACACCATATTAAGGTTTCCATTGCACACCAATTTTTCCAAATAATACAAATATGTTATTATTCTCATATCTCAAGAATCATAACTCTGATTCACAAACTGTTTCTTGCACATAGGACTTGATACCGATATACACTTCCCCATATTGGTAAAACCAAACCTCTATCCATTTTCAAACCTAAAAAATGACAAAAATAATTACACTCTATTACTTATATAATAGACCAAGTACATATATAACTACAAACTAAATTACCAAACTCCAACACAATCAATACAATATTCAAACCTAATACAATATAAAATTACCAAGTAAACACCAACATAAATGATCCTTACCACTTTTGGTCAGATATCCTCATCATAGTCTCAACTTTCTCACCAAAATAGGGGTATATATGCATAGATTACTTTAGACACATAGAGTTATATTCAGATTTCTAACACATGTCACCATTTATTCAGGTTATATGTACATACAAGTCTACATAGGTTTACTTAGGCATTTAGTTTCACAACTTATTCAAAGATATAAACATACATGTCTACATAAGTTTACATAGGCATTTGGTTTCATAACTTATTCAACCTATACAGACATATATGTCTACATAGGTTTACAGAGGCATTCAGTTGCACATCTTATTCAGAGATATAGACATATAGGTCTATACAGGTTTAAGTAGGAATTTAGATGCATAACTTATTTAGGCTATATATAAATACAAGTTTACACATAAATTTAGTTGCATAACTTATTTAGAGATACAAACATATATAGGTCTTCATAGGTTTACACAGGCATTTAGTTACATAGGTTATATAGACATACAGGTCCACATAAGTTTACATAGATATATAGACTTATAGATTTTTAAAGATGTAGATGCACAAGTATACATAGGTTTACAAAGGCATCCAAAGTTATAGATTTTTAGATATACATACAGACAAGTCTACATATATATTTAGATATATACTCCACAGATATATAGCTTTGACACAGGTATACTAGTTCATTTAGATATTTAAATACATAGCTATATCACTTAGATATCAAGGTTAGGGGGCACAATGCATAGTACATGTTCTTGGTTCCAATTTTTATATTCACTAGTATCATCACCAAGTTTTCACTAGTTTAAATCATAAGACAATCTGTAATAGTTGATCCATAGCAGCACATTAGACTCAGTTTACATTACTCATATTCAAAGTGGGGACAAGTGAGCCTTGTTTCACCATACCTTTAGTTCACATTACTTAGATTTAGAGTGGGGGAAAGTGAGCTTTATTTCCCCACACATTTAACTTACATTACTCAGATTTAAAGTGTGGGCAAGCAAGCCTTATTTCTCCACACATTCAATTTACACACTTAGTTTCAGTACATGGGGCATTTACATCATATGCTTCCTTTCATATATCTCACTCCAATTCTCATCCACTTCTCTATCCAAGAATTAGGCCAAATATATATTATATTCACATAGGTAAGTATAGGTATGCATTTATATTTTATTTTACTCTAGTACTTCCATTTCATTGCATTAATAGAATAAAAGGGGGGCAAATGTAAACACCCTCATTTGGTCAAGAAACCATAAGTACTATGTCTTTTATTTCTCTTTCACAGAAAGGGTCTTAGTGATGGTTATAGTCCTTATTTGCATGGTCCCTTTAAGTCCTTTGATCTTTCTTATACCTTTTTATCACTATTTTGACACCCCCCAATAGTCATTGGTCACCTTTTCCTAGTCCTAGGGGTCGTTAGCCTATTATCCTTGTTTTTTGCTCTATTTTGAGCCCTTAGACATTAGTGCCATGTTAAGGATAGTAGTACCACATGGCACTACTATCCACTTTTGTCTTTAGTGTTTGATAGGAACTTTCACCTATGTTTGAGTCCTAACCCCTCCATGACCCTTATCTTATGTTTTTATATCTTTTTCATGACATATCATCTAGAAAACAAGGTATTATATTCGTAACAAAGATCCTCGTATATAAAGAACCTCATAAGTAATTTTAAATCTAGCACTTACTATTTTAGCTCTGCATACTAATCAACATTCACACTATATATTTTCATGCTTAATCAAAGAAGGGCCTAGGTGAAATTCATCCTAACATATCATGTAAGTTGATGGTGCACATTCCCTGAGGGAGAACTACATGCAATCTGAGACCCATATCAATGGGGTTAATGTAGGCAGTGGTCAGGACAATAGGGGTTTTATTCCATGTGATTGTAACATCCAACAACCTAGTTTTCCATTTCCTTTTCCATTTAATTATTTCATTTTTTCATGTGTGCATGTATTAATTAGGGTTTTGAATAATACTTAACTAAAATAGTGACATAGATGAGCCCCCACGTAATAGTAAATCACCTACAAGACCCTTATGAACTCTTTTAGCTTCTCTAAAAGTTGAAGATAGTCATTATAGGAGGGACAATAGTGATAGGTTTAGACATTAGTGACACATGGCACTACTGTCCTAAGTGGGGCACTACTGTCCTAAGCCAAATATTGAAAAATAGTCTACAGACAAAAAATATCTCTCTGTCTACTTAGTCATCTCTAGTATTTAGATCCATGAGAAACTCTATTCATATCAAGATAAATCCATCTTCTCCTAGTATTTACTATTTTTGTAAAGACACATAGAATCAATTAATTCTTATTTTATTCTAAATATACCAAAAACCCATCCCTTTAACTAAACTTAGGATTTACATAGTAAAACCCTAAATGATTAAATCAATTGATATGAATTTATATCTTGAATATAATAAGAGATTAAATCCAAAAACAATGATAAGGGAAAGTGAATAAATATCCAAATAATTCCACAAAATTATTATTTACTTGCATTACAAATTTCACCATGAGGCCACAATCCCCTAGTTAATGACAAGGGAGGATGGTTTTCAAGATAACTAGGGTTTTTTGGGTCTAGGGGAAGAGTTAAGGGAAAAAAATGGTAATGATTCGGAAGAAGCATTGAATTCCAAGGAATTTATAATTATTTATTAAACAAACCAATTATGGAAAGAAAGGAAAAATAGGATGCAAAATGGAGAATGACTTCATGGCAGAAGTTATATCTACATGGATACAAAATAAAATTAGTGACTTCTTTAGTTTGAAAAAGCATGGGGTGTAAGTCCTCAAAGGCACCATGAAAAAAATATCTTAGAATGTTAAGGGTTTAAACAGCCCAAATAAAATATTCTTAGTTATGTGTCAATTATAATTCCTAAACTTGGACTTTATTTTATTACAATTACACTAGTTATAAGAGGAAGAAGATGGACTTTCAATGAGGAAAAGTTAGAATGGGTGGAATAATGAATATACAATATTTATAGGAACTTTAGGAGGTTTAACAATAATCTAGTCCCCATATTATATTTTTGTGGAGGTTCTTGGGAAAGGTCACTTTTATTAGATATGCAAGGCAATGCATATCAAAATAATATCTCTTTTATTTTATCTAATGTGTATGGGACCAACAATATTTCCCCAAAAAGGAGGACTTAGGAAGAAATTTATCAAGCTATGAATCTTTACCCTAGGGTTATATTTTCATTGGGGGTGATTTCAATGCCATTATGGGTAGCTCTGACAAAAGGGGAGACATTTATCACCCTTCCTAGTCTTAATTGGAACATTCTAGGTTTGTTAATAATAATTGTCTTTTTGATATAGAACCAACGAGTGGTCTCTTCTACTAGACCAATAGTGGATTTAGATTTAACAACATTATAAAAAGGACTGATGTGTTTTTATTATATCCAACTTGGCTAGAGGTAGATTGGATTTTAAAAGAAAAAATATTCCTATTTCAAGGTTAGATCATGCCCTAATGGAATGGTTGGTCATCATATTCAATGTTCTATTGAAATGCCCTTTCAAGTGTAATGTAGCTAAGAGATTCTACAAGCCTGAAACTTATGAAAGATTGATGGGATCATTCTCCTAGACAAAAAGGTACCAAAATGTTGTAGACACCTAAATCTGACCACCAATGACCATCAATCAGACTTTTGACCAATTTCCACCAAAATGCACAATTTGGCTAAAAAACACTAAAACACATTAAGTGAATTTAAATTGATATATTCAAGTGCTGATTTTGGCTAGAGTATCATTAAATGGGGTAATGAAATTTATGAAGCAACTAACTTTGATCAGATCATTTTGAGTCAAAATGACATTTTTACACCTAGGTGCTTTGGATTGCTCTTTTCTATCAAATTTATTATATGAGACATGTGCCATTGTTATTTTGTGTTGAAAACATCCTAAATGGGATAATGGATCCAATTCATTTTACATCACATCTTGATTCCAATCCAGTCAAATTTTGGGCCAATAACAAGACATTCTAACTAATTTGAGTAATTTGTGCACAAAGAGCCAAGGTTTGCATCAAAGTTCTTAATCATGATTAAGAGATAATTAAACCAAATCATGAGCATAATTAATAATTCCATAGAACTTGTTAAATAATTTCTTTTTGGAAATGAATATTGAATATCTACATCATCAGGTGACATCATTTCTTGAGAAGACATCCCTAGGCCATAAATACATAAAATATCAAGGTTAACCCCTTCCATGCCTCATTAAGACCCTCTATGCCTATTCAATTCCCATCTATCCCAAATATTGATGAGCATATTTATGAATTTTAATTACATAATTGAATTAATCCTTAGCCACACATCTTCATTTTGAGATGGATGGTTCAGGTTGATTCTGGCCATTTTACAAAATCTATAAATAGGAGTCCTTGCCTATTGAATTTTAGGCTCTCATATGCTAGAGTTATAATGTTGAAATAATTTCAAAGCTTCATAAAAATTATTGTTATAATGCCCAAATGTTGATCCAATCCAAGCCAAAGTCAAAGGTGCCAATGAGAGATGGAGGTAGCCACACTTCATTGATGCAGACTTCATGAGCACAAACCAAGCAAGCCACTACAACAAGCATTTTAGAGCATCCAAGGAAGGTAAAGGAGAGGTATTTATTTCATGTTTTAGTTGTGTTTCCATTTTTTTGTTAACTAAGCTATCCTTAGTAACTAGGCCTAGAGATGTTATGCTAGTGTGTTTATTTCATTTTGTTTTCATTTTAGGATTAACACAATACTAACCATCCTCTCTTGAGTCAAATTCCTAGTTCACAAATGTTTGTCATGGCCAAAATTTAGGAATTCATCAAACAATTCCTTAAGTAATGAAATAAGGATTATGTCAAAAATATCTTTTAATAGATTTCTATAGTAGAAATAGAATTGGCCATTTTGAATGAATAGGTATGGTTACAGAGGTTTCATAAAAGAGAAGCTTCTTTTGGTAGAAATAGAAGAACTAAATCTTAGAGAAGAGATCCATTGAATACATAAGTCAAGTGAAGGTTGACTCAAATAATGAAATATCAAACACTAATTTCTTCCACAATTTGACTAGAGAAAAAAGGATTCATAATCCAATCTCAATAATTAAAGTTGGAATGGAAACACATTATAGTTAAATTCTAAAATAAGAGTAGTGTATTTTTTTGAAGGATTGTATGCAAGCTCAGAATCTTCCAATTTTAGATCTTAAAATTCTCAAATTAGGCATATTACCAAGCTCATCTCTAATTTAAAAAAACACACTCATGGTACCCTTCATAAAAGAAATAAAAAAGTGGTACTCTCCATGCTAAAGTAAAAGTGTTAGGTCCATATGGATTTCTAATGGATTTATTTTAGATTTTTTAGCACATTATATGGGTAGATGTGATTAACATGATTTAGGAATCTAGGAGAATAAAAAATATTTCAAAAAATCTCAATGATACTTTTATCACTCTAGTTCCAAAAGGAGATAAACAATCAACCTTTGGGGACTTCAGACCAATTTCCTTGTGTAACACTATATATAAAATAATTTAGAAAAATATTTATTTTAGATAAAAACATGTGGTGGATGAATTAATTTCTTAGAATAAATGGGGGTTTATTATTGAAAGGAACATTCATGTATGGTTCATCATCACTCATGAAATCATCCACTCTTTGAGTCATAGCAGATGGAAGGGAATGTTGATGAAGCTAAATATTAGCAAGTATTACAACAAAGTCAATTGGATGTTTTTATTTAGTGAAAATTATTGAGAAATTTGGATTTAAGGAGTGGTGTGATTGGAATTTTACTTACATATATAGTCCTAGGTTCTCAATGCTAATAACTAGCTACATAAATGATTGTTCAAAGTCACTCAAGGTCTATGTCAAGGATATCCCTTATCTCATTTTATTTTCATTTTAATGGTTGATGCATTTTTCAAAACACTAAAAGGATTCTACTCAAAGGGTACCATTTAAGGAATTAATGTAGTTGAAGGATTGACAAATCTCACACACCAACAATTTTTTCATGATAGTTTTCTTTTGGAATCTGCATTTTAAATAGAGGTCAGGGAGATTTAAAAAATGATAGAATCTTACATACAAGATTCATGCTATAAAATAAATGAGGAAAATTTATAAATATAATTTGTAAACACTTCAATTTAGGTTTGAAAAAGTACTACTTGAATTTTAGATTTCAATATTGGTAAGCTTTCAAGTAAATACTTAGAGATTCTATTTTATCAAATTTTAGGATTAATAGAATTTAAATCTTAATTAGATAAACTACTGTGTAAAATCATACTATAAGAAATATGTAATAAATCACACAAACTAATTTTAAATTTCTAAACAAAGAAATATGCTAAAAATGGAAAGTACAAAATAATAACAACCTAGCTATAAATACATGCAGGGATATGATTGAGACTATGAAATTAAATGTGAGGCTAGGTGAGATCGTTATGAATTAGGACTAAGGATTCACATCCACTTGGGATAAAGTTGCACTATCTGACTAAAGCCAATCTACACTAGTGTCTATAAGGGACACTAATGTCTAGTAGGGTTTTAACTCTCTATATAAATTTAGATTAGTGTGCCTTTGCCTATAGGTCTTGTGTGCATGATTGGGTGTATGTAGTCCACTATAGAATACTTTATGTGCCCTCTTCTTCACTTGGAACCCTAGATTAATAGGTCACAAAGAAGAAACATAATTAATGAGAAAAATGAGTTAATGGTTAAATTTGTGCTTGATCTCAACACCCCCTATGTTGAGCATTGCCTACATACCAATACTCTGAAGAGGGATAAAACTCCATGTAGTTATCCCATGCTATGATTGTGTGTGAGAGAGAGTGTAATGCTAAATGTTGGTGTAATTTTGATATATTTTAGTGCTTCAATGATGGCTTATGATATTTAAGGTGTATGTAGACTTAGTTTAGGGCCACTAGGAATGTATATACAATGTATTAGAAAAAATAGATACTTTTCTCTCAATATGCAGTTAAATGTTATAGTGTTTTTCCATGTGTGAGCCTCTAGGTGAAAAATGGCTTGAGATTTGGCTTCATAGTGGTCATTTAAAAATTCACTCTAATGGGTCTTGTTAAAGGTGTAGGATGACCCATTACATGAGTTTGAATTTGAGTAGCTAGTCATTATTTGGTGGGAGGATGCCGTTGGCAAAAATGGATAGAATTAAGGAGCTGGATAATCCAAATGAAGCAACCTTATCTAAGAAGCAAATATATCTTAGTTATTATTATGGATTAGTTATGAGATAAGTTTGAGTTATTTAGAATGAGGAATAGGGACATTTTTAGATCATTAGTTGATTATAGGAATGGGTTATCCTCATAAAAGTGAATTAAAGGGGGTTAAAATACTATGGAATGAGGCATGAGCTACATGTGTATAAGGAGTGGTCACTATTACATTATTTCATCTTAAATGTTAATTCATGTGTCTACATTTACCCCCATTTTATTCTATTAATGTAGTAAAGAAAAATTACTAGATTAAAAGGAAAGGTGTGTACCTGAACTTACTTATGAAGAATAATAATGAGTGTAGGACACAACTCTAACTTGTGCTTCACACATAACCTGCAATGAAACATATATTGAATTAGTCCTTAATTAAGACAAAAATCAATAAGTAAAGACAAGAGAAATTATAGATCTAATAACAAGGAATGAATACACTTGATTGGGTACATGAATCATTGTGTTTTTGGGTGCAAAACTAGTGATTGCACATGTTAGAACCCTTAGAGATTTCTTATTTGTTGAAACACTTGGATTAGACTCTACATGCCCCAATCCTTATTGAAAATAGAATGTGCTTAAGAACTCAAGGTGTGTTTGAATCCATCATCACACACTCAGGGTGGGTAGAGTAGCTTAGAATCCATGTATTAATTTTAATAGATTGTTCTAGTGTAAAAAGGTAAACCAACCACTACAGATGGAATAAGGTTAATTTTTGGTGTAAAATTGGTGAAAAAGATAATATGATCTAAGTCTGGTGTATACAATGTTGATAAGACATGGATTTCTATTCCATCTATGAAACTAGTGTAAAACTAAGTAAGGAGGTGTCCATGTGATGATATCTGGGGGTATATGGATTTTGTAACTAAGTAATTTCAAGTAGTTTTTTTTATCAAAACCTTGTGTGATAACTTGGAACACAAAATGTGCATGATGCCCCCAAAACTGAGAAAAATATTTGATAAATCTGAGAATTCATTTGAAATGATTCTATATACTTGTTCCAAAATTTCTTGTACTAGTTATGATTCTAATAATTTCTAAAGATTAATGTTTTATACCTACTAGGATAATAACATGTTGCTTTGGATACAACCAACCAATGCCCTTATCTCATGGAGTGTTATTATATAAAACTAATTTTTGAGTGGTTTATGTGTATGAACTATGACCAAATAGGTAAATCATATAAATTTTTATCTGTGTACTATATTGTTGGGGCTTAGTTTCTAAGAAAATCCACTAGGTATGCCCCCTCTTTTGAGGTGAGTTGTGAAGCCTATCCAATAACTTAACTCAAAAGAAAAAAGTTATGTGAGAGATATTATTAAAGATGTAAATCTAATTAGTAATGATAAAATGGAATAGAATGACAACATCATATGTAAACTGAGTAAAATAATTGTAATGCAAGATGCATGTAAAAATCCAAGCACATTTAGTGTCATGTCTAGATAGATGTTAGCAATGAAGCATGTAGTGATAAATTGATCAAATTGAGTATTAGAATCTTAATATAACTCATCATAGAGGGATGTGTGATATTGATGATGACATAAAGAATAGGGAAATATGCATGATGTCCATCATGACATCAAAAACTGAGCAAATAAGTGTCATGGCCATGACACACTCACACAATAAACATACAAATCATGTAATATAAGAACAAGGGGCCACATACAAGAGACATTCAAATGTCACTCACATAAACATATAAACATACAATATTCTAAGAGACACACATAAGGACATGTTCAAATGTCTAAAATAAAAAATAGTGAATATAAAATACATGAAGCAAGAAAGAAAACATGAAAAACATGCATGAGTATATGTAATTGATCAACATATGTAATTCATAACATCAATATATTTAGCATATTGAGTATCCATGAAGATATAAATGTGAAAGTAAATGAGCAGTATCAATAAATTATGTGCATTATAAGGAAATAAGGCATGAACAAGAAGGGATAACCAAAGAATGATAAAACCTATGTATGATGTGACTCGAATGAACTTGATGAGATAAAAACATGTTTTAGAAGCTTGTGATTGATTTGGATCTAATAAATTAGAGCCTACTTTCATTGGGACAAGTTTGATAGAATTAGGAAAGATCATAATGTATTACTATCTAGGTAAGAGTGATTTTTCATGTGTATAATTTATGGGTTTGAGACAAAATTGCCACCTAAAATTGCATCTCAAAGTGACAAACTATATGTTTTAAAACTCATTAAAGTACACTTGTGAAGCATATTTGATATAAAACTAGATATATATAAGTAATATATATACTGAGCACAAATCAATTGATGTAAATAAACTAGACATAACATACATAGGTCTTCCTTTTTAGAAATTTCTATTTTTTGTATCTTTTGAATATATGAAATTAAAAAAGGAACATACTAAGCAATGAATCCTAAAAAAGACTCATAATCAAAAGGTCATGTATTTAGCATAGGAAGGATGACTTCTCATGAATGGAAAGTATCATGCCACTATTATGTAATTGGTCTCAACTCATAATCTAAAAACTTATATGAATCTGAAACATAAGTACCACTGTCATGATAATGCTTTGTAGTAGCTTTGGAACTTGTTAAATTTTGAAAGATACAAACTAATTTATAATTTCGTATATTTGGAAAGATACTAAAATGAGAAAATTCTATAAGTAAATAACTTAGCTAGAAATAGAGTATACATAACTATGACTATGATTGTGAAATTGACTATGAGGCTAGGTGAGGTTGTTGTAAATTTAAGACTGGGGCTTCACATCTACTTGGGATAAGGTCATACGATTAGGATGTGGTTGGAATCCATTGATGTTTGTAAGGCACACTAGTTTATAGTAGAGTTTTATTTCTTTATGTAAATTTGAATAAGTTCACCTTCGCTTATAGGTCCCATGTACATGATCAGATCTTTGTAATTCATTGTGAAAGCCTCTATGTGACTTCTTATTCACTTAGAACCCTAGCTTAGTAGGTCATGAGGAATAAATGGAATGGATGGGGTAGGAAAAAAATATTTGTGGGAAAAATTAGTTGATACCTTTCAATCCAAGTTAAACTCCTAGAAAAGGAGATATATTTCATTTTCAAGATGAATAATGCTTATCAAATATGTTTTAAGTTTGCTTCCCATTTATATGATGTATGTACTCTAGCCCCCAATCAAGATTCTAATTAAAATTAGTATAACCATGAAAAAAATATTTGACAAGGATGCAAGGAGAAAAGTAAAATCCATTTTACTCAAATTTGAAAGTGTTTGTTATAAAAATCAATAGGTGGGGCTGGAATTAGGAAGCTTGGTATCCTAAACTTGGTTGATTTTCAAATTAATTTAAGGGTTATATTCTCAGCCTCAAGCTTTATAGATTATATTATTTTGATAAAATCACTTTAGCTCTGATGACCTACAATGAATCCTCGTCACTAGTAATCCACCTAGTGGTTTGTAAATGTGGAGATTCATTCTACAATGTAGATGGATCATAACTAAGTATAACTCCTACGACATCTATAATGGACATTTGATAAAATATTGGGATGATTCATGGAATGGGCACAAAACACTTAGTAATATGGAAGAACTAGAGGACCTTGAGATATTTTATTTATTGGTTGGCTTAGGAAAGTAAAGGATTTATTTGAAAAAAAATACTTCTAGGGAATCATAGTTTGGGGATGGAAGAGTTTGGATAACACTCCCATTTCACAAGATCAAAAGATTTTGTTGTTAAATATTCTTTCCAAAAAGAAATGTTTCATTAGTATGGAAGAGGATAAAATTTATTGGACTAAAAATCAATCAAGTGAATGTTTAGTCAAATTAGAATACCAAATAGCTCTAAATACATATCCTACCTTTGTTTGGCCTAAGAATTTGTGATGGGATAAGGTTAGGCTACCTAATGTAGGGGAATTTATGTGGTTTACAATTCAAGGTGTAATTTTCATCTAAGATAGTGTATGAAAAATATTTTTTGAAGGCCCTTCATGCTACCATATTTGTTTTTCCATTGAATAAATAACTAATCATATATAATTCCATTGTCCCTAATCTATTGAATGTTACAACTGATTGTGTGAGATGCTTAGTTGGTCCTAGACAAATCCCATCTCTCTCTCTCTCTCTCTTTCATGATTTATCCTCTTGGTTCAATGGCATGATCAAAAACACTTTTTTATCTTTATACAAATTTAGCCTCACTATCCTCATTTGGAATATTTGGATAGAAAGATACTAGAGATTATTTTAGAGTGTTGAATCTTAAATACAAGGGTTTCTAAATAAGATGGAAGTCATTATTTCAAATGTAGTTTTAGCTCATGATAAATGATCAAACTTAGCCTTATCTCCTTGGGATAGGAATATTCTACCAAATTTTGTCCTCCTATAGATTCGCCCCATTAATGGGTCAAAAATTTTCAAGCCTTCATGACTAAGACATGAAAATTATTCTTAGATACCCCTTACCTTGAATTTTTTCAAATTGAATTTTGATGGATTGGAAAGAGGGAACCTAGGGGCTTCAATGGTAGGTTATTTAATTAGAGATTTCTTGGGTTATTTGATTCATGTGACTTAAATATTTGATGATACCACTAATAGTGAAGACAAAAAAAAAACCATTGGTCCTAGGTCTTGAATTGGTGGATCGATGTGGTATTGATAGAGTCATTTTTGAGAGTAACTCAATGGTGATGATTTATGATATTAGAAATTATAAATCATAGACATGTAGAATTGTATATGTGCCTCCTCTTGGATTTATTTCATTCCTATATTTATTCACTCAACTCAAATTCTCTCTCATTTAATTGTCTAATCATTAATTTTGAAGAATTTACTTGGTCTTTTAGTATGTTTTTTCATCTTTATGTCATGTAAATGGGGTTTTTGTGATATCTTGCAACAATTAAACCAATATTTTTCTTACATGTTGAATGAAAAAAATGGAATTTTTTAGTTTTATATTTTAAGGGTGTCTAAAAATGTTTTTTGATCTCCTACAAGAGTCATCATCAAAGCCATTTGGGATATAATCAACAATGAATATGTCTAGATGGAGATATGAAATTGAGTTAATTTAGAGTTTTATTCAATACTTATGATAATTTACTTTGAATTCTCCATGATAAGGAAAAAATAATAATGATAGTATAAAATTTTATCAAAGAAAAAACTAGGGGTTACAAAGGTATTCAAATTTACTAGTATTGCTTAGCCTCATTTTCTCCCTCTCATAGGAAGAAATCATGTATTAGTCTCCCTTAAAATTTCAAGGAATTAGAAAGTGGGGTTTTTATAGTGGTGGCCTATTTATAAAAATTACATAATTTTTATCATGTGATAAATTTCCTTGATGGTGACAACTTCCTTGATTTTGACCTATGCATGCTCAAGGTGATAATTACACTATAGATGTTTTCATTGAGAGGGAAATAGGGAATATTAGTCTCATGGTTTTGTAGATGTGGTAGTTTTTTTAGGGGAAATTTCTAGATAATAATAGTTTTGATTTGTCTCATAGTTAACATATTCCAATAACTTGACATGAGTGGGTGACAACTAATGGCACTAGTAAATGGTTGACATTTATTTTTTTAGATGTGTATGCACTAGGAAGTGGTTGTGTAATAATTTATATTTACCATCATCATCCTCCCATTTTAGAATGTGCAAAGCTAAATGGTGCAACATGGGATACATCTTGTACCTGTGGTCTTTACCCAAATAATAAGTTCAACAAATTCAATCCATAATATAAGATACATGGATCTATGAAATAATTGTATGCCAAAAAATTATATATCATACAACAATCTATCAAAATATTTATCTGCAAATAGTATATTATAAAAAATAATAAAATATTTGGATTAATGCTAGTGCCATAGAAACTTTATAGGTAGACTGGTGACAAGGGTGGTTTCTTAGACATATATTAAATCATAGGCAAGTTTAGAAGTATGTCAAGTGAATTAAGTTGCTAACTTAACTTTATTTAATATATAAATTATATTAAATTAAGTTCGTAACTTCCTTTCACCTGATAGCCATAGCTCTAGACCACTTTTATTAATACAGAGTTGACATAATCATTTATAGAAAACATACTTGGATTAAATCCCTTTGTGAGTTGCATTACAATAATAATTCCTCCACTTATTTATAGGGTGAATGTAATGTCATGATTACAAACCTTGGTGTGGCATCTATGGTAAGGTGGGAATTGGTATCCATGAAAACCACTACCAGTGGAAAAATAAAATCATTTTTCTTGGATTTCATTTCTAATGATAGAACTTCTATACCAAACGGCACATAAATCATTGAAGAATTACCCCACTTATCTAACCACTTTAAAAAATAAGTGCCCTCTATATGAGCCCCTGGTCATATGAAAATGGAAGCCCTAATTAAAACATGGGTTATCCTATAATAATTTATACAATCTTAATAAACTTTTCATCCCCAATGACAAAAAGTTTTAATGCCTACGATAGAGCACTCTCTAGAGGATTCCAGTATTTGATCAACATCTCTCATGTGCTATTTTAATTTGAGTGAATTTTGTATAAATTATTACAAAAATGGAGTCCAAAGGGAAAGTGAAAGGGTCTTAATTAAGTCCTTTATGTTCATCTATTATAATATATTAGTAACCTTTTAGTTTTAGAAAATATTTCTAAATTATATAGCACCTTAGTCATGTACACTTGGAAAACTCATAACTTGGTTATCCCTCTCAATTCTAGACCTTTCACATTTCTAAAAGTCTCACATATGCTCTCTCTTGTGCCCCTTAGACTATCTCTTAGTTTGACTAGTCTTATGTTTATGAACCAAGCCTTCTATCTTTCCCATAATACTTAAAACCTACTTATCTTATGCCTTTGAAAGTTTTGAGCTTGTACTTACTTTCCTGATCCCTAGACACTTGTGTCTTAGATAGACACATAAATTGACGTAGGTGTCTTTCTTTTACACAAGTTTCAAATGACCTAAAGTCATATAATTTTAAGATGAAACATATCCTAATGTTCGACCTAATTGGTTTAATGCAAGTTATCCTCTAAAAGGTTTGGTATAAATAAAAGATCAACCCTCATTCATTCCTAACCTACACCTAGCACAAACTAAGGCAACTTATCAAAGCATTCAATCAATCACTCAATAAAACAAAGACTCCCTATTTATTTTATTTTTATATCAATCATAGGGACAACACATACACAAGTTTGAAGTACTAAAGGAGTAGCCCAAGAGCCCAATTTTCTAATTTAAAAGCTAGGTCATTTTTGTACTTTATTTCCACATATTGCATGATTCACACATAATATAACATATAGGGGAGAACTACATAAGTTTGAGGCCCTATTCAAAGTATTGTCTATGTAGGTAGTTCTCATTAATAGAGGGTTATTCAAGGTAACTCAATACCATGTTCTCAATAACCCATTTTTCCCATAGTCACTATGAGAAAGAAGAACTAAGGTTTTGATATTTGACAAGGAGTGATAGTCCATGACCTAGATATAAATACACCAAAATGAAGGTGATAAAAAACCCATAAGCATCCATGTGGTCACATCTTATTCTAATAGGTATTATATACTAGACACCTATTTCTAACCCAAACACTAGCATCGACATAACCATCCAAGGCTGATGCAAGTGTCAAAGGCTATAAAGGCACTAAATCTAGAATTTGATGATTGTTCTAGAATACTCTTTCAATCTACTTCCTACCTCTTTAATCTACTTCCTACATGTTCCAAATCTAGATCTATATTAACATAAAAATCAATTAAGCTCCTTGTTTTCATTATCATTTCAATATCTAACATAAATATACTTTCCATTTTTAACATATCTTAACATAATAAATTCATTATATGTTCTATCTAATTTTTGCAATTAATTGGCATACTATAGAAATAGTTTATCATCTTTGTGCCCTAGGTTATCTTTATTCCCTTTAACACTATATTACGTAATCTATAGTTTAGGGTTAAATATTAGGTGAACCTGATATATGTGAATGCAAAAACATTATGAGGGATTCTAAGCCTCATAGGGTTTTAGCTTATTGTGATGTATTTTTAGATCTAAAACTTTACCCTAGGGTTTTACCCTCCTCTAGTCATAAGGGATTTAAGTGCATATGATTACAAGTGGATTCTTCCATGATTGACACATTTTGGCCTCAAAATATATCCATCTTAAAATTCCTAAGAGTTATTTTCTAATTAGGTTGGTATACTATAAAACCTCTTTTTATTCATCAAAATTTAGTACAGAGTTTTTAATTTTTATAATTTATTATTTTTATTAAATAATGACATACAAGGAGAATGGTGTAATTATTTTATAATAAATTTATAGGTTTCATAAAAAATAATATTTTATTAATAAACCTCTCTAAGATATCTGAAATAATTCTTATTTTATCAAAATTATAAGTTCTTTATTGGGAATATTTTAGGGTTTTGCCTGTGAAGCATTCCACATTATTTGGAATATTATGATTAATAATAGATCAAATTTAAAATTCATCGGATATTTTTCACAAATATATTGATATAGACAAAAACCTCTTTTTTTGCCAAAATATTGTATGGATTTTACAAATTTAGCATTTTACTATTTTTAATAAATTTAAATCCATAGGCCATACATAGTACTTTTGTTTCCCTATTTTTATGGGTTTGGATAATTTCATTTTTTTACTAAAAAAATATTTTATATTCAAAAATTTCACAATCAATCCCTTTATATCACGTTCTCTTCTTTTTGCACATTTTGGTGACCTTGACCTTTGGTCTCAAAACCCTACTTGACCTAGGGTTTCCTGATTTACTATTTTCTGAATCTTGATTTAAAAGTGTTCAACATATAAAAAATTATAATCTCCCCTTTTATAAAAACATTTTTAATATGGATATATCCCTTATATACTTCATGTTGTAGTACGTCATATTAGTTACTTGTTATGTTTCATGTCTAATGAAATCAATTAAAAGGAGTAACCAACTTGAGTAATATGAGAGGGTTTCAAAAAAAAAATTATAATTTAATATATTTTTAAAAATATAATGGTAGTAGTATTAATATTTTTTATCCTAACCTAAGGAAGGTAATAGCTATCATTTCTTTAACTACGTCTATGCTACCACTTATTCAAGGGGTAAGGTAGATGGTGTATGTATCCATGTTCAATCTAAGGTACCTAGGGTTTGTGATTTTGAATCCTTAAAATATCAATTTATCATATGATTAAGTCAATAGAAGAGTAGAAAAATAATTTTAGTTCAAAGATCACATTATTAGAAAATCATATTACATACCTACAAAATCAAACACATGGTAGTGTTAATCATGGGTTTGCATCCTCATCTACCAATGTTATGCCAAACAAGGTGTCTTATCCAAATTTAAAGATATAATAAAACACATCTAAATCAAGTAATACAAATATTATACCAATGGTTATTAAGATACCAAGTGAAATCCTAAGGGAAATGATTCAAGACAAAGTGATCAAATTACCTCCTCCACATCTTATAAAGATATCTAGATACTATTATGCATATCATTGAATGCTTGGACATCATATAGATTATTGTTTGGCATTTAAAAAAAATACAACATCTCAGAGATAGTGGTGATCCTATAATTGATACATAAGCCAAGAAAACCATTCACATTATGAGAACCTCTCCTAAAGCACATGTACCAAAAAAATAAATGTGGGTACCAAAGAAAAATTCAAAGCAAAAATAGTTTCCAATATCAAACATAAATAAATAAAAGGTTAAAAAATAGAAATTAGATTAAGAAAAGGATACAAATTTACTCTCAATAATGATACTCAATTTTCCAAACAATATGGTTTTGGAATGAAATATTTACAAAACTTTGTTATCATAGTCAATGATTGGGAAAACATTCACTAGGTATCACTCATCCTATTTCCACATATGAAAATAATGACCATCAAGGATTGGGATATATTGATAATACTTATGAAAATCATTCAAAGATACATTTTGCCATTATAAAATAATAAGAGCCTACAAATGAAATAAAATCCAAGATAAAGGAATAAATAAAACAAGTTATATTGTCTAAACACCAAGAAGATCAAAACATGATATAAAAGGAACAAGTATAGAAAGAGAAAAACATCCCTAAAAATGGTTATGTCAAATGTGTGCCTTCATATAAATAAATTGCTAATGATTCCTTAAAGCATTAAATTATTGAATATTGCATAGATGGAAAGCAAGGTCAAAATATCATAATTGAACCAACTTGTGAATTCAATATATGTACCTAGAAATTCTTTACACCTTTGATATATAGCATGGAACATGTGAATAAAGCTATTATATTTAATTTATGTATCAGATCTATTTAATGTATTATCACACTTGGATTTGAATCAAAATCTATTAATCTACACATTAGTATATTTTTAATTAAATATAATGTAAAACTTGACAAACCATGGTTATTAGCATAAAAAGAAAATAACTCCACAGCAAAGATACCAAGTTTAAATTTATCAAAAGCATGAGATAAAATTTCTAGTTTTCTTATTCACAAATATGGCACATGCTAGTTAGGGTGTGATATTCAGGTACCAGTCTTCATAGATAATGATTCTCTTCTCAAGATAATTGGATAGCTCTTGCACATAATCCCCAAATACCAAAAAACCCAAAACATTTAAAAATCCATAAATATTTTTATCATCTACATATTTTATTGGGTCCTTGGAATCTATTTGTTAGTTTTATGTTGATGGATAGCATATCAGTTACTTCTATATACACATGTGTTTCATGATTCTAGTTGAGTGTGATACATGCATACATAGATACATGATTTATGCACTTATGGATGTTGGAATTTCCATCTACTCATGCCATCATAACATTGGGGGAATCCACCTATATCATAACAATACATCTAGGTTATATCATTCTATGGTCACTTTACATTATCATGTTTGAGCTCGTATATGTACTTACCCATGCATTTATCCATGCTTATATCTTTTGTAGTATACTTGATATGATATGTACTTGAATTTTTTGCTAACACATTAGAGCCGTGGGATACTATGACATGTTTATGTTGGTTGTATATGATTTCCTTTATGCACTTTCTTAAGTGTCTAGCCTTGTTATTGTCTTGTTTGTTGAGAATTTGAATAAGTTCCACTATTTTTGGCTCCCATGCCCTTATTGCTTATCCGACATTTAAATATGTCATTGATTATTGTATAAACATTTCAATTTGTTATTCTTACTTTTTTGGAAATTTGAATAAGTCATGTCCATTTGTTTGTGTGGCATTTTAATATTCCCCTCTTGTTTGTAGTCTCCTTGGACCATTGACTTTTGACTTGATTTTGAGTGCTCTTGTGTGTGTGCTTGATTTGATTATTGAGATTTTACTATTACTATATAAATTTTTCCATGATATTTTTCATGTATCTTAGGCATTGATGTTATTACATTCTATGTGATTCAATGATACATTTACCTAGACATGTTCTCCTATATGTTACATGATTCATCCACAGTTATATGGTTATCTTATCCTTTTGAGGGTAGGTAACAACTAGTTTCTATTGATCTCTCACCTCAAATGGGGGAATATCATTGGGGGCATATCATAGAGGCATAGATTCCACACATTTACATTTATATATTCAATCGAGGGCATGCCATAGAGATATGGCTTCCACATATTCACAATTTTAGATATATAATGGGGGCATGCGTTGGAAACATGTTCTCCACACTTAATATTCAACATATTAGATTATAGTGGGGACATGTTCTGGAAACATAATATCCACATTGTCACTTTTATCAATTTACATATTTCTCCATATATAGTGGGGGCATGTTTTGGAAGAATGTTCTCCAAACTTACATAGTTTATGAATTGGATAAAACACATAGTTATATGATTCAAATACACATTTATGGTAGAATTATGTACATTGGTACCTGTTAATCAAATTTGAATTCTAGTCAAATGAGATCAACCCCTATCATTTTAAACTTTTTATAAGGCTTACATACATCCTATGAGGTCTCATTATATCCTAGATATCTTGTTTAGCCATGTCCTAGTCTTGGTTAAAGTTCTTCCCTCTTGAATTGACCTAGTCAAAGAAAGTCAACCCTAGTAAAACAGGTTCAAAGGATTAAAATATGTGGTTGTGGTTCTAATGTGGTTTATAATATTTTTAAAGTCCTTTTTATGCAATTTATTTGCATCTCCCACTTTTAATATGCAAAAAAGAGCTTGTGGGCCCACTTTGGGTTAAATTCAAGGACTTGTAAAGATGGAAAATGGAATCAGGTCAAGTAAAAGAAAGGAAAAAATGTGGAAGAGGTTAAAATGTGGTTAGGATCAATCAAATTGTAGTTAGGTTCAGTTACAATCAAGAAAGATGAGTTTCTTCTTATTTTGAGGGAGTTTTGGGCACTTATATGGCTCCCATGATCAGGTATGCAGATAAAAATGTGGGTGGGGTGTCTCTTCACCTTCCCACATCCATTTCCATGCTCAAAATTCAAGGATAATTCAAAATTTTGTTTTTGCTACTCATTTTCTCATTTTTTCCATTGGCATGCAAAGAAGGTTCAACTTCAAATGCTCACCATGGGCCATACAGGTGCAATCAAGAGGAATGGTCTTGGGGGTGGATATTAATATTATAAAACTTAAATTTAATGGTAATGAGTCTCATATTGATGCCTTTTTCTTTATGAACAATCATTAACACTCTAGGTATCCTATTATAGAATTATATTGAAGAGGGGTATATTTATCAATCTATTTCTGAGTTTCAGAGGTCCTTGGAGATATGTGTTATTTTTAGGTGTTTTCAGGCTAAAATAACTCTCTCTCAATGATTTTTTAATATCTAACACTTCACCTTTTCATTTCTTGTGAAGGAGTTTTCAAATAGTGCTTGTTTCTTGTAGATTTCAAGGCTAAGTGCAGGACCTGAGTTTTCAACATCTAGGAAGCTTCATGATGGTCATATTTTTAAAAAGGTTAATAAATAAAAATATAATTCATGAAATAATCTTGTGGAAGGTCCAATTAGGATCTTTCTAAAGACAATTTACTCATTGTTTGCCTTGTTTACTGCCTTGGCACTTCCAGTCAAGCTGTCCTGGTTTAATGGGGGTTGTACAGATGAGGAAAAGTTGAGAATGCATGTTGTAATCCAATTTATGCCTTAAAACTCCCCATGATTCACAATTATCATGTTATGGAAGCTTAGGATATTATACAATCATTTCTCATTCCAAGGAGAAGTCATTCTATTGTTGGGCTCTCAGTCCCTAAAATGGCCAAATAGTGATCCTAAGGTTTTTGTGGAATAATATTGGTCATGTTGGAGTAGGTTTTTACCTTATTTATTACTTTTCCCTTGTATCCCAATGCACCTAGTATGACCATTCCAATTTTGAGGGCAAAATGAGAATTGGAAGGTAGTTTTTGAAAGCCTCAAAATTGCCAAAAGCTCACTAAACTGTGGCAGTGATGTCTACAACAATTTGAAGGAGATTTTCAACTTGCACTACATAAGGAGGTTATTGAATTTTCCCAAGTTAGGAAAACATCTTAAAACATTCCAAAAAGGTTTCTTGAGAATTAAAAAGGTAATAGAGATGATCACTCCATCATATGACCTTCTTGACCATCCCCTATCCATGTATAGGGTACACAGGGTAGTAAAAGTAAGTTTTTTGAAATTGGTGGAGAATGATGAAATAACTCCTAAAAAAAGGAATAGAGCCTAGGTGTTAGATAAATAAGACTATATGCAAGCTCAAAAATACTTGATAATTTCAAACATGGTTTAAATGCCTCCAAAAGCAACCTACAGGTTTCGGAACACATCCACCCATAGTCATGGTATGGAGATTGATAACAGTCAAGGTGAGATAGTGTTTAGAGTGCATACAAGAATCCAATGAGTCATGTGATAATGTAGGTTGGTAAAGATATGGTCAATAATATTATACAAACATTTTGGAGGTTATCAACCATCTTGATAACCTATAGCCATGCCAAAATAGGCACCTACAACCAGCCTTTTTGAAAACCAATTTAGTCAAAGGATCAATGGATTGTTGAAACTCAAAGCAAATAATTTAAATGAGTAAGGTGATATAATAGTATGATTAAAAAATATAAATAAATGATTTGAATACATTTGAGGTTAAAAAACCTATAAAAAACATACCTACAACTAAGGCATAAAGAGAACCCCTGTTTACTATCTTAGTCTTGACAGGGCAATGTTTAGTGATGACAAGGTGCCAAGTTTGAATTCCATGGAAGAGTATGAATATTTTAATGCATGGTGAATGGTTAGGTAACATAAATTTAGGGTAATAAAATTCTTAATATCATGTAAAAGACATCCAAACACATTTTCACCCAAGAAAAGTGTCTCAGTCTATACACTTAGCCTTGGTAAAGATTACATGAAATGAGGCCATTTGAAGCATGGGACATGGTGTTTGAAATATAAATTGAGATAAGTGGTTAAAATAGGTTTTTTAAATTAAAAATTACCCCTAAAATTCTTAACCAATCTAAAAACCATTCATTTAACCTCCAAGTACAATCTAACCATGCCTACCCTCACAGTCCTACACCTTCAAAAAGTTTGCCTTGTAAATTTGAAGAGTTGAGGGTTCAAATGAAGGAGTTAAGAGATAAAATTTGGTATATAGTACCATTAGGACATATATATTAATAAAAAATCATTATTTTTCCAATATAAATGTGGAAAACATACACCATTTTGTCTCAGAACATGGTAACTTTTAGTGTGCATGAAGGTGCTAGTTTTGAGAAAATTGATGAAATATTGGACCAAAAGGTTAGGAATGGAAATTTACTAATTGGATAATCTATAGAGGAAATAAATAAACATAAAAAACTAAACTTTAAGTTTTTAAAGCATACATGTTGTTCCAACCTAGGAGGTTTGCATACATGCCTAGTAGGAATCCTTAGGCCTAAAAGCCCAACCAAGGGTCATTTGCATTTTTAGCATTTTATATGAATTAAATTTGATTGAAACATGTTTTAAAGGTAACATGGGATATTTTGGAACCATTATAGGTCAAAATAATCTAGGGTAATGTCATGTTGGGTCTCAAAGGGCAAGCAGGCTACTTGGCAAGGCATGATCCTTCTTCTAAAATAGGGGCCGTCTTCAATTATAGATGTTGGTAAGACATTAAAATTATGGGAAAATATTTTTTGGACTAGGTGATATAACTATAAATTGGGAAAGGAAATCATTGAGAAGCCATTTTGGTTGAGAATGGACCAAAACCCTCACAGAATGCAAGAAATGGAGCATGAAGCTCAACTTCCATCACTCACAACTTTCATGAACTCTTGCTTGGGAATTGAAGGATTTTAAGAAATTTTAATAAGGTCCTTGAGGATCCTTAAATGGATTTTTGAGGGAGGTTCAATGTGAAATGGCTATGAATAAAGGCTAAGACCAAAAAATTTACTTAAACCCTCTTAAAACTCTTAAGCAGACTCGATGGTGGAAATCAAGCCAGAAGAGCAATAAAATGGGTGAGTTGGACTACGGGTATAAAATAAAAGTTTTATAGTACATTATTATTGTTCCAAAAATATGCATTTTTTGTATGTATCCATACAAAATAGGGGAGAAAATATCTTATTTTCACCATTTTTAATGGTGTACAAATTGTAAAAGGAGTTGAAAGGTGAAATAATTTTTGAGAGGAATATATAAAATTGAGATAACTCAAAAAATTCACTTAATCTCCTTAAAATTATTCTAAATTTCCCAAACAGGCCTTCACTTTTGGCCACTCCAATGAGCCAAACAATGAGCTTTGGGGTAAAGTGGTGAAAAGAGATTAGGGGAGATTTTTAAAGGATTATTCTTGAAAATTATAGTTTTAAAGTATTTTACAGGTTTCATGTCCCATTTTTTATGAATTGGTTTTTATATTTGGAAGGTTTGGAGTGATAAGTGGTAAGGGTGCATGGAAATGAGCTCTTTTGAAACTGCTTGAGATGATTGTGCATGGATGATGTTTTTTGTAACCCCTCCTATCCTAGACAACCATTATACTTCAAGTTTTGTAGATAAAAGAGGAGTTTTGGAAGGAAACTCAAGTAGGCAATTTCTTATGCAAAATTGGCAGTTTTGTACCACTTTTCACCTTCTTTGTGATTTGTTTTGACAAGTGTACCTCATAACTTGGCATGGTTCACCTAATTAATATTTAAAATTAAAATTTAATTGATTTACACTTGGTGACACATGTCTAAGTGACCCTTGGACTTCTTTCTCTCTCCTTTTCTCAAACTCTATAAGAGTTGGCCATTTTGGCATTGTTTGGATGCTCCACCAGAGTATGGTGAAGCCCTAATAAATTGTGTTAGGTGAATATTTTTCATCAAGAAATTTATGGAAAAATGGATATATAAACCATAGTAAAAGGAGATTTATATGGCAAAAAGTGTGGGTTTACCACATCACAGTGAGATAAATCTCTCATCTCATCAAGGGGAGGTTCCCTATATACTATATATATAAATATGAACTGAAAATAGACTCAAGTGTGAAATTACACCATATATCTCTCTTTTTTCAGAGATGATGTTTACAAGGCAAAAGAGAAATCCTAGTTGATGACTGAAAGCATTCCTCTTCTTTTAGAAATGATGTTCCGTAAATGATAGAAAATATTCTTGGCTAGTGACTAGATCTACGAGAAACCCACGAAAGCACAAAGTCTTTCATTGATGCCCTTACTGATTTGAAACAAATGTAATAATCGAGTGAAGTGCAGATCAAAGTCTTCACCTAAAACTACAACAGAGTGTAAGATCACAAAGGATAAAAGAAGTTTAAAGCCTTGCTGATATCCTTTCTGCTAAAACATGGAAAACATGAACTAAAGGTAATTATAACAGCTCAAAGTCTTCATAATTAACTTCAAAACATCTCTAGATAATTTCCACACACACTTTGCTTATTTAATTAAATAGATGAGAGATTATTAGGAAAAAGAACATAAGAACGATCTCCTAGGTAATACAAATTATTCCAACACAAAGTCTGAAAGTAACCTGTTTCTCATTTATTCAAGAAAATATGATTTATAATCTGAGATCAAAGTCTCAGGGAGCATCTCAATTTTAGTAGAGTTTTTTCTCTCAATTATCAAATAGATATATTTACAAAAGAGGCTCCCTATATATATATATATATATATATATATATATATATATATATATATATATATATATATATAGGAAAAAGCCTCCAAAATTGAGAAAAGACTTAAATATTAAAACCTAGTCAAAGATGAGTCTCCATTGACTTTGAGACTTTTCCATATTTTTACATGTAATTACACATTAAAAAAGTACATGTCAAAATGTCCCAAGTCAATTACAAAGTGCATGAGAAAAATGGAGAAGAAAGCATAGAACAGTTCAACTTTTGTCACCCACCTTCTTTAGATGAACATCATACATGGTGATAGCTGCCTGTATCCCGATACTATCTAGCACAGTATTTTTGAAGACCACATTAGCCCTGACTATGGCGTTTCTCACTGCTGTGATTGATTTCACATGACTAGTTAACCTAGTTCTTAGATTGTCTAGATTTAACTGATTATCTAAGATATTGTCCATAGAAGCCATTAAGAATGCTTTCTCCTTGAATTCCTTTCGGATCATACCTTTAAACTCTTGAATCATTTTCTCTACTGAAATGAATTGGTTGTCTTGAGAGGTAAGTATGTAAGGCAACTCCTCCAATTTATGCAATAGACTGATATCACTTTGTTCACTGGCATCCTTAGAAGATTCAAGGTCGCTGATTAATTCCTAAAGTACCCAGATCTTATATATCAATGATTATTTAGTTTCAATATAGGAATCTCTATCGACAATGATGTCGATTGATACTAGGGTACATATTTTCAACCCCTTCATCTCTATCCATTTGCTAAGATATTTATCTATGCTTTCAACCTCCTAAAAAATGACATTGATAAGATCATCTAATTCTATTCTCACTTTCCTCATTTTACCCATCTTCTCAGACAACTCTGTGAACAAGGAGATCCCTTGTGCAAACATCTTATCCAAGTAGTCTTTAAGTACTTTCCCCTTTAGATAAGTCTTTCCTACTTTCTAAATCATAAGATCATCTATAGAGAAAGCCTCTGGAGTTACCACTTCTGGGGCAAAAGTGAATCTCCTTATCACTGTGGTCAATTTCTCTACCATCGCCTTATAATGATCTTTCATTTCTCTTTCCATGTCAAATTTATGAACCATGATATCCATCACAGATTTCAAACCACTCTTAGCACCCTTGTGATTTATCTTCCCTAACTCAACTCAAGAAATAAAGTAGCTGCTCATATCTAAATTTTCTAGAGTCACATCCTATGGAGGTTTGGCTATTTCTAAAAATTTGTGCCCCTTATCTCTAATCATCTTTGAAAGGATCTTTGGCTTCTTGGGGGTCTTATCTTTTATTAGCACCATTTTACCAAAGTCAAATTCATCTAGAGATATGGTTTGTTTTTTTCTTTTAGGTGTAAAAGTTGACAACCATGGTGGAAGAGCAGAAGCACTTACATTAGAAATAGTCCCTATAGTTGGCATCACTGGGGTAGCACCTGCACTACTGATGGAAACAATGGGCATAGTATCAGTTAAAACCACACATACTGCTAAATGGCCAAAGGTAGAACTATCTATGATGTTAAAAGATGGAGATGACAAACTGGGGATGGATCTTGATGAACGAAGAACATCTCTAGAGGCACTTTGAGGGTCACCAAAAATAACTTTAGAAGGAGAGGTAGCTCCAAAAGAGGGAATAATGATTGGAGAAATAGGTGAAGGAGTTGCACCAGGTGAGTGGGGTGGAGAAGAAGAAATTATTTTGAATGGCTATGCACCTTCTTGTAGAGATAGAGTTTTTGTTCCCCGTTGACTTGCAGGCCTATCATCTATTTCCATTTGCCCTACTGTTGGCTCTTCAGCACTTTGCTTCTCAAGTTCCATATCTATTGTCTCTGGCTCTTTCTCTATAACTTTTGATTTCTTTGATACAAAAATGATCCTAGGCTTATGGGGCATAGAAGGAGAAGGAACATCACTTTTATTATTCATTCTATTTTCCGCTCTCCTCGTCTTTTCTTGAAATTTGGCCTCCGATCCCATGATGAACTATTTTAAGGTGATTATTTTATTTGTTAACTAATCATTGGTGTTTGCCAATATTAGTTTGAATCTCATCCTCAAGAAGGTCAACTCTTTTTGAGACCATTGGATTGAGGGAATAGGAGCGTTGGCAATTTGTTCAACATGATACTTTTTATTGATCAAGTCTCTGTCATCTACTAGATTTGTAGGGATATCAGTGAGCCCTAGGTATTCTATTTGTTCAAGAGATAGTCTACTATAGTCCATCTTCTTGATATCTTTTGCTGTCCTCAAATTGATCTAGACGTCTTCGATCATGGGTTCATGGAATTGGGTCTCCTTCCTGATCATGTCTTTCACACCTCTATAGTCAAAATTGGGTCTCCTTTTGAAATGCTTCATGGTTACAAATTGTATTTCAATCTCCATCGCCCTAGCTTTTGTAGCAGTCAATACTGAGTACCTACCAATTTCAATTGGGAACCTAAAACTGAGTTTATTAAGTTCCATTTGCTTATTGTGTACGATAATAATTTGCCTACACAACTCCATCATGACTAATTTATCTTAGGGAAATCTTGGGAGCATATAGGGATAACTTTGGAAAAAGCCAACCTGTAGATAACAAAAAGAAGGGAACTACAAGAACATATAGCTGAAGTCATTCACAACGGTTCAAGATTTATCTGAGACTCTTTTCTATTCTAATTGAGGATCAAAAAGACACAAAAATACTATGAAGAAAGCATCATTTACCCTCTTAAAATGATGGATTGAACCCTTTAATGTCAATTGAAGGTAATATTGATATACTGGGGTCATTTTCTTGTCTCCCTCTGATGTTAGACCTAGAAAGATTCTCATTGAAGTTGTAATGTATACTAGGTATGAAGTCATGTAGAACTTTGAGGTAGTAGACACCTTTGGCAATTGCTCATGCAGAGCATTGCTAATTTGTTCCCCCTAGAAGATGACTTGTTTGCCCTAGAGAATTATATTGATGAAGGGATACATCCATTCATGAAACTGAGAAGAAGAGGGTAAACCTCGTACTCTGATGAGAAGAGTAATCAAGTCACCAATCTCTTCTATAAAATTACTTCTTGGAAAGTTCTATGGCCATCTGGACAAGTTTGCTCTAGGATTTTTGAGCCATCTATTGTTGATCACTTTCTTTGCCTTCTTAGGATCTTTATCATATTCATTTTATGCTTTAACAAAGTTGATCTTCAACACTTCAGTAGTAGGAGGGAACATGAACACTTTGTCGATGAATTCAAGGTCCAGTCAAATTACTATGTTGCCACTAGCATCAACCACAACCCTGATATCTTTGTTGTAGAATTGGGTGCACTGAAGAACAAACTTTGTGTGATGAGCTGCCATAGGAAAAGAGGAGATTAGATGAATATTTCTCTCAATTATCCTTTTTATTTTAGATTTAGGATTATTTGCTTTGGTTCTTTCCATGAAGTCGGCCATATCTACGTGCCCAATCTCTGTATCCCTAATGTCGTTGACATTAGAATTAACTGAGGTGATTGGAAAAACACCTTGATATTGGTACTTCATCATCTTCAACTTCTTTGGAGAAACCTCAGTCATTGGGATGAGCCTTTATCGAAAGTATATTGATGAAGAAGGATCTTGAAGAGAAATTGTGATAAGAATCATGATCACGCAATTAGGAGAAATATTGGCAATCTAGTAAAACTACATGTTGAATGATCATTACCAAAGAAATGCACTTGAAAGGGCTAAGGTGCGAGCAGGTCGAAAAGTGAAAGGGAGGTGGGCTCAAAAGAGAAAATGAGAAAAATGAAATTTTTCTCAAAGTTAGTTTTTTGGAGGGAAGGCATGCATGGGCGGCAAAAATTGCCACCTTTGCATGTTGAGAACTGTCATTTATACATAGGTGGTGAAAATCACTGCCAATGCACATTGGGGAAGGAAGGATGCATCGACAATAATTTTCACTGTCAATGCAAAAGGTTAAATGGTTAGATGTGCATCGATGGCAATTTTCACCATCGATATATGCAGTTGAAAGTTTTAATGTAAGGGCAGCAAAAATTGCTGCCCTTACACGAATTGGCAAGGGGTCCATAAGGGCGGCAAATTTCACCACCTTTACACATGGTTGGATGGCCACATGTAAGGGTGGAAAAATTTGCTGCCATTACATGGGTGAAATGGTTGATGGGTAGGAAGAAAGAGGAAGAGGGTTTTCTACTGCCTAGACGGCCTCCTCCAAGGGAAAAAAGAAGAAAAACACAAGAACACCTAGACAAGAAAGGAGAAAAGCAAAAAAACTAGAAAAAGAGAAGAAAAAACTAAAATTAAAACTAAAACCCTACCTAGAAAAAATGCAAAACAAAGCTTGAATCCAATGAAAACACACTTCCTCTAGCTTGCACAATCATCCAGACGTAAGAAGGAAGAGGAAACAAAGAGGGATGGAAAGAAATGAAGAGAAAATGGGGTTAAATGGGGTGAAAATTGACCCCAACCACTTAGTGTGCATGGCCATAAATGCTATGCATGAAAACTGAGACCATGCAGGGGTGGCAAATTTTTCCACCTCTGCATGTGAGGTTAAAAAGGGATGTAGGGGCAGCAAATTTTGCCACTCCTGCATGAAACAAATGGAGAAATGCAATGGTGGTGATTTTCACCGCTCCTACATGAAGGATGCAAGGGTGGAAAAAATCACTGCCTTTACATGAGAAACTTAAAACCACATGCAGTGGTGGCAAAAATTGATAAACTCAAGAAAACACCTAACTTAAAAAAAGGAAAAAATTGTCATCTAATCGCATGAAGATCATAACAAGTTTCATGTTTTTGAGAAAATGTAACAAGAGAACATCATGAACTTTGAGTGATGCTAGTTGAGAAAACATGAGAACAAGAAAAACTTGCCTCGAAAGATGAACATAGAGTGAAAAACATGAAACAAACAAGTTTCATAGGGGTTGTTCCAAAAATGAGCGTAGTTGATTTTGGAAACAACAATTGGCTCTTGTTGGGGAACTTTCATTGATCAAACAGATCGATGGGAGTAGAAACTAGTCTCTAAGTGCCTTCATCCAAACCATTGGGCTATAGAGTCAAGTTAAGAAAGGAGAAAAAAACCAAAAAGAAAATAAATAACACAAAAACTATACAAATGTACAAGTGAACTCATCTAATAATTCAAAGATTGAAGTGTTTTAGATGTTGCTCACTGTGAGGCAATGAGAATGGTGCTCCATCTTGATATTACAATAAGAAGCTATTTTCACTGTAGACCTGATGAATGGTAAATGGAACTCTCCATAAATAATCAAATTTGCCGTGCATTCCTTTTGGTTCTCTTCTCTTGTCCCACAACAAGATTTGATCTCCAATATGAAAATCACATATCCTTGCCCTCTTGTCAAAGAGTTTCTTCACCTAATTTTGATGTGTAGTAATCTGGTCCACTACCATGGTTTGTTGCTCATCTAATGCAGTTAGGCACATGATCCTTTTATCAATAGAATTTTTGAAGGTTGAATCTTTGATTGCTTTTGCCAACCTGAGTGCTAGTAGTTCCAAGGTGATTGGTATTTCTGCATTCAAACCATATAAAAGTTGGAATGGTGACATGCCTATTGCCCTCTTGGGTGTAATATTATCTACCCACAAAGTGTCAAATAATGCTTTATGCCAAGTCCTCTGATTATCATCTACTAGTTTCCTGATAATAGTAACCAAATTTTTGTTGCTTGATTCTGCTTGGCCATTCCCTTATGGAAAATAATCAGAAGTGTGGGAGAGGGTAATTCCATAATAAAAGTAGAACTGGGTAATCTCATGAGAAAAGAAATAGGTTGCATTGTCTGTTACAATCTTAATTAGAACTCCAAAGCGAGAGATGACATTTTCCTTAAGAAAATTACATGCCACTTCTGAAGTAGCATGCTTGGTTGGGATGGCTTCCACCCATTTGGTAAAGTAATCAGTCACAATGAGGACATAATCATGCCCATCACTTGAAGATGGGTTGACTGCACCAATGAAATAAATACCCCATTATTGAAAAAGTTTTTCAATCACCACTGACTTGAGGGGTAATGCAGCCAATTCAGGTTTCCCAATGAACTGTTGACACAATTCACACCTATGCGCCCATTTGTAAGTGTCTTGAAATAGTGTAGGCCAATAGTATCTTGATCATAGAATTTTATGAGCTATCACTGGTGTATAAAAATGTCCTCCACAAGCTAAATTATGGAAAGACTCTAAAAGTTTACCTTGTTGCACCTTATTGACGTAGCGAAGAAATACCCCATCGAGGCTTCTTTTATACAAACCATTATCCCACAAGACATAGTTAGCAGCCTTTAGCTTAACATTCCTTTTTTATTTATAGGATAGATGAGTGGGACACTCACCATAGGTAAGAAAATGAGTGATATTGTAATACCACTCATCAGTAGTAGTGATGAAGAGAATTGTAGGCACGTCTTTGACCTTTATTTCTTTATTTTTTATTTCCTTGGGGATATTATCAACAATCAATTCGCAGAGTCCCTTTCCCCACACAAGCTTGGTAGGTTTGATATCAAGATCAAAATCCTGAATCTTATCAATCCAATTGCCCCTTTTAGTACCAAACTCCTGTTGAGTTAGAATAGACTTCACCATCGTGTCAGGCACCAAAACCACAATGTGTGAATTCAGGATATAAAATCTGAAATGCTTCACCGCCTTAATGACAACATAAGCATGTTTATCCATATTTAAATATTTTAATTCATAAGTTTTGAGAGGAAAACTCATAAATTATATGGGAGATTTCACACCTTTGTTTTGCTGAACTAAAATAGCTGAAAGTGTATGCTCGAAAGCATAGCTGTATATTATGAAGTCTTTGGTATAATCTGGATAAACCAGATTTGGTGCATGGGCAATCACTTTTTTGATGTCTTCAAATGCTGACTTGCCTTCTATAGTCCATCAAAAAGTGGTTTTGTCCTTCATCATGTCCACAATGTGGTGAGTCTTCTCTGCAAATGTCAGAATAAATTTTCGTAGAAAATTCACCTTTCTGAAGAAAGAATGAACTGTAGTCTTACTAGAAGGAAGAGCAAGACTTTCGATAGATTTGACTCTTTCTGAGTCAATTTTTATACCTTCTCAAGATACAGTGTGACTGAGAAGTTTACCTTATGTAACCCCAAAAATTGACTTCTTGGGATTAAGAGAAATACCATTTTGCCGACAGCATTCCAACACTTGTTGTAGATGATGCAGATGATCAGGATGATGTTTGTAAAAAATGGTCAAGTCATCAAGATATACCATAATAAACTTTCCCATTTCATCTCTGAAAGTAAGATCCATTGCTCTTTGGAAGGTAGCTCCAGCATGGATCAAATGGAAAGGCATTCTGCGATATGCAAAAGTGCCCTAAGGTGTGGTGAGAGTGGTCTTATGTTGATCTGCTTCATTGACTTCTATTTGATTGTACCCAAAAAAATTGTCTAGCATTGATCATTTCTAAACTAGTCACTGTTTGCAAAACTTGGTCCATGATGGGTAGAGGGTAGTTATATTTTAAAGAAGATTGATTTAGGTTTCTAAAATTGACACAGATACAAATTTCTCCATTCTTTTTTCTTATCAAAACTATGTTAGCAATCCAAGTGGAATGATGGATTAGAAAAATAATTCTTGCATTCAACATTTTTTGGATTTCAGAAAAGATAGTACCTAATATTTTTGGATTATATTTCCTTTATTTTTACTTGTAAGGCAATGACCCAACCTTAAGAGGAATTTCATGCCAAATTTTCTTAGGCCTGAGAGATTACAAATCATCGTAAGAATATGTCAAAACATCAATGTAATGGTGAAGAAGAGCAGCAAACTTGAGCTTTTCATTAGAAGTGCAACAATTTCTAATGTTGACCATTTTGGGTTTTTCTTCCTTACTCAAATTTATTTGATCAAACTCCTTGGAGGAACTTGAATCCACTTGTCGTTGCTTGACATATCTGTCCTGCTTATCAAATATTTTTTCGAGAGAAACCGAACCTTTTAGAATTTTATTTCCCTTGAGTTGAAAGAACTCTTCACCAGTTTTAGAATTTACCTCAAGAACTGATTCCTGTGGTAGAGATTCGCTTCCTTCAAAATAAATATCTTTAAAGCTATCCATCTTTTCCAAAAAAGTAATGATGTGATTGTCATTGTTAAACACCTGCTAATGACTGGCATTATCAGGTACACTTGGTTGAAAGACTAACTCGATAGTATACTTGTTCCCTTTAAAATCCTTATGGGGAACCATGAGGGTTATAGAGACAGCTAACAAATCTGCATGGCCATTGCATTATCTTGGCACAATAGAAATATTGAAAGCATCAAAACTTTCAATACAATCCCATACAAGATTGTGATAATGTTGCAATCTTTCATTTTTTGTTTGGTATAGATTCCTTACCTGACAAACTACCAGTTCAGCATCTCTAAGGGTGTGAAGAACCTTAATACCTTTAGCATGAGAAGATTTCAATTCAAGTAGCAAGGACTCATACTCAGTAGTGTTATTGGTGTTATTGAACTATAGCTTATATGAATAAGGAAAAATTTCTCTTTGAGGGGAGATCTATTAGTGTAGGTTTTTATTTTTCCCTATTTATTAATTAGGGACATTGTATCTCTTGTGCATACATGGAGTTTTTCTACATTTGTGGGATAGGCTAGCTTATGTGGAGGTGTGTGTCATAGATGTGTCATAGGTGTCATAAGAATGTCATAAGTAACTCCCTTGATGGGAGTTACTTCTCTATTATTAACACCTTGTCACCACCTTTCATGGAGGAGTTACTGTCTATTCTTGGGGTGCCTTATCCACCTTTTGTGGAGGAGTTACTTACGTACTCTCCTATATGTATAGCTCACTTTGGCCATCTCATGATAATCAGATTTTGGTTTTCTTCATTTTGTCTTGTGCAATTTCTCTTATTGTGTTATTTTGAAATTGCTTTAGCATCTATGTGGTGTGCACTTGCTTCAACTTGTGTGATCACGTCTCCATTACACTCGCATTATCTAGATTCTGGCAACAACTCTGATATGGTATCAGAGCAAGAATGGTAATCATGTGTCTGGTTATGCTTTTAGTTCATTTTGAAATCAAGAGGAGTGGAGTTCTCTTTGTTTTATTTTTATTTTCTAGATTTGATCTAAAATAATATATATATATATATATATATATATATATATATATATATATATATATATATATATCATTTCTTGGGAATCTTTGGCCTTTGGGTGTTTTGGTTGTCTTCACTTTAGGGGATAGTTCAGCAATTAGCTTGGGCGCTATTGTTGTGTGGAGCAGCAGAGGGAGGAGCAACACTCTCCAAGGTTGATTAAGGTCATTCCAAGCTTCTGTAACTCTGTGCAGTTTCAACAGCTTCCTTTCCAACAAGGCACAATAGTAGCATCCTTTCCAACAAGGCACAGTAGTAGTAGTTAGTTCTAACAAGGTGCAATAATAGCAGTCAGTTCTAGCAAGGCACATTAGTAACAGTCCTTCCAGCAAGGTGCCTTCAGCTGTACGACATCTAGGTCTGTAGGTTATTTTTTTTTGCAAAAAAAAATTTAGAACTGCATTTTTTTTGGAATGCCACTCCCTATTTTGTTTGCTATCTTGAAACTAGCAGATCACCCTTGTTATTTGTGAGAATATTTTTCCACACCTCAGATAATCCATCCAACAGGTCTGCACATTCATTTTTTTGTCTTTTCTGCTGTTATATCTGGACTGTGCCCTTTTTGGGCGCCCCTTCCTTGGCATCCCATGTGGACCCTTAGATGCTTGGCCAGCTATTCATTTCTATTTATGCTTAATTTTTTAAGTTAAAATTGACTTGATAAAATAAAAATCAGTCAATTTTATTGAATATTCAGTTTTATAGACAGTTTTGTAATTTGGGGGTTTTCAATTTAAAACTTGTATCTTCGACCTATGAAGACAAAGGGTGAGGCTCAGGTTGGCAAGAGGCCAATTCCGCCTCACACAAACCTCCTTTAGATTCCTCATTCTGTGCTAAATCTAATGAGTGGTTGGAAGGTCACTTTCTCTATCATAATAGGCATTTTTAAAATGTTTTAGTGCTTTTTTTGCAAAAACACTAGTTTATGGGAAAATTGAACCTTTAATATCTTGCAAACGGTAGCTCAAATTTGGGTGCCATTTTTTGAAAAAGTGTTTTTAATTCAATTTTACATAGCATAGGCTTGTTATTTGTCAAAAATGCATTAGTTTATAAAGTGCCAAAAATTTGGGTCTCTTGAGATGCATTTTTAGCTAAGTCCGACGTCCTGTTTGCTTTAGTCTTGCACTGATTGCTCTAAGATGCATTCTCAGCTGAGTCTGAAGTATTTTGAGTGTGCACTTGCATATTTGGAGGGGGGGCTCAATATTTTGGGGGGGGGTGTGATTGCTTTCCACAACTTGCCAATCTTTGCTTTCATTCTCCTTTCTGCATAAATTCACAACTTGCAATCAACACAACTTCACCTAAATTTAGCTAAAAATAGATTCTTTTCAACTTAAACCCCTAACACCCTTCAACTATCATGAATGGAAGGTTAAAATGTCAATCATTCTTAGAAGCCAAGGGTTGTATAGGATCACCATGGGTACTGAAATAAAACCCAACACTGATGCTGAAAAGGTTAAGTGGTACAACCATATTGATGAAGCCTTTGGATTATTAAGCTTGTCTATGTCTCTAGAAATTCTCTTCCATATAGAATCCTCTTAGACTCCCAATGACATATGGGACACCTTAGAAAAGCTATTTGGGAAGCTTGATGAGATGAGAGGTCATGAGCTTGAAAATGAACTCATAAGTCTAAGTCCTAGAAACTTTGACACCCTATAGGACTTCTTCACTAAGTTTAAGGCCCTTAGATTTCAATTGAAAGAATGTGGGATAGAGAAGAAAGATGATCAACTCATACTTTCTATTCTCACAAAGTTAGGTCCAAGTTATTCAATCTTTGTCTCCACTTTCCATGGCACAAAAAGTGCCCTTGGCACTACATGGAAAATGCCTTCTTTGGATTCATTCATTGCCGACTTGACTAGGGAGAAAGATAAGCTAATTCAAATGGGCACAATAAAGTCTACTCAACCCCAAGCTTTGATAGCTAGAAATGGTAAGGATGAGACTTCAACAAAGGAGAAGAAGAAAAAGAACAAGGACTAGGAGAAGAAGAAAAAAAACACCAATCGTGCCAAAAACAACTCTGAGACTTTCTCTTCCAATGCTAAACCTAAGAAGAAGGTTAAGTGTGCCTATTATAAAAATATAGGGCATGATGAATACAAATGCATGAAGAAAGAAATAGATCACCTAACTCATCTTCTAGAGAAGAACAACATAGGTGTTCCTGAGTCCATCAAACAGAATTCATCTACCCAAGATTCTACTAAGGCGAAAGGCAAGGGTAAGGAGAAAGAAAAGGGTAAGGCCCTTATAGCTACAATAGCTTCCACATCTTCATGGGTCATCAACTCGGGTGCTTCTCACCACATAGGCTCTTCACTAGTTGAGCTTTCATCTTTAGAGCCTTGTAGCATGACTTCAATTAGTTTGGGTGATGACACATTAGTTTCTGTTGTAGGGAGAGGGTCAGTTGAAATGGAAGGAGGAACATTCAATAATGTTCTAAGTGTTCCTTCTCTTTCAACCAATCTCCTATCAGTGTACCAAATCACTCACATTGGTCGGGGCATGAGAGTTGAGTTTTCAATAGATTCAGTGGCTATTAGGGAGTTGCATAGTGATACTACAGTGGTAGTGGGTAGGGCAAATAACCAAGCAAGGTTATACACCTTCTCACATTTTACATTAGATTCTTCTCCAACAACATTGCTGACTCATTCAAATGGAGTTAGCAAATTGTGGCATGAGTGGTTTGGCCACCTTAACTACTGCTACCTTGACCAACTTTACAAACATGACATGGTCATTGGCTTGCCTCGTGTCCAATTTTCAAAAGGAATTTGTGAGGGGTGTTCCCTTGGGAAGCATCCCAAAGCAAAATTTGACAAAGGCAAAGCTTTGAGGGCTTCACAACCTTTGGAGTTAGTCCAAAGTGATGTATCGGGACCCTTTTCCAAACCATCTTTCACAAGGGCCAAATACATCCTCACTTTCATTGATGATTTCTCTAGGTACACTTGGATATATTTTCTCAAAAAAAAGTCTGAAGTGTTTGAAAATTTTCTAGACTTCAAGGCTCTTGTTGGGAAATAGAGTGAGAAATCCATCAAGGTTTTTCAAACTGATAATGGAGGGAAGTATGTCAGCATCAGGTTTGAGCAGCTTTGCACCACAGAGGGGATTGATTTGCAACACATAGTCACTTACAGTCCTTCATAGAATGGGGTTGAAGAATGCAAGAATAGGTTCTTGAAAGAGATGGGTAGCTGTATGATTCACTCCAAATCCTTAGCACCATAGTATTGGGCTAAAGCCATCAATTGTGCTTGCTACATTCAAAATAGGGTTCCTCACAAAGCTTTGAAAGGGATAACACCCTTTGAAGCTTGGCATAAAAGGAAACCTGATGTTGAGCACCTCAGGGTTTTTGGATCCCCAGCCATGGCTCGCATTTCAAAGATGAAACACAAAGATATGGAATGTCAGTCCAAGCCTTACATCATTTTAGAATATCTAGATGGTATTAAGGGATATCACCTTCTAGATCTAGTCACTAATGAGTTGTTCATTGAGAGAAGTGTCCATTTTTAGGAGAGTCCTAGAGACTCAACACTTGACACTTCTTCTCCCTCATTAGATCTACTTCTTCATGATGATTCCTCATCAGATTCAGATCAGCCACAATAGGTTCTTAAGCTAGAGACATCTTCTTCTTCTTCTTTTTCTTCTTCGAGTTTAGACAGGGAGGACAGTGATGTAGAGTCATCCAATTATAGTTAGTTAGAGGATGAGGAGTTAACACCTGACTCACCCACTTCTGGGCCACTTTGGGCTAGACAGACACTTGAGAGTGCTGGCACTTGGGCAGGAGATCTTGTAGATGACAGACATACTAGGGGGATTTTTTGAGAGATCCACATGCCTTCTTTGCTTCAGTTTCGAATCCATAAACTTTTTGAGAGGCATTGGGGGTACCTGAGTGGGATAATGCTATGGAGGAAGAATATTCTTAATAAAAAATCACACTTGGGATTCGACTTCACTTCCTAAGGGAAGAAAGATGGTTTGATGTAGGTGGATATATCAGACCAAGTTTGCAGTAGATGGGTCGGTTGATAAGTACAAGGCACAATTGGTCACCAAGGATTTCTCATAGGTGGTAGGCATTGACTACTTAGAGACCTTTGCACCCGTTGCAAAGATGAATTCTATCTAACTCACCTTAGATATTTCCACAGCACATGGTTAGGATGTGCATCAGATGGATATGAAGAGTGCATTTTTTCATAGAGACCTAGAGGAGGAGATCTACATGGAGTAGCTGCCAAGATTTGTTCAAGATTCTTCCTTAGTATGTAGACTTAAGAAATCTATCTATGGCCTCAAATAGGCCCCTCGGGCTTGGTATGCTAAGATGGATTCCTTCCTTCTCATAGCAGGTTTCACTAGGTGCCATTTTGATCCCAATGTCTACTTCTTGCGACAGGATGATTTGCTCTTGATTTTGGTTTTATATGTTGATGACCTTTTGATCACCAGGAGTTCTTCATCAGCTATTGTAGTGGTGAAGGCATCTCTTCAAGATAGATTTGACATGACAGACTTGGGTTTATTGCACTACTTCCTTGGCATTGAGATCTCACAATTAGATTTAGGCATTTCTCTTGCACAACCTAAGTATGCTCTTGACTTATTAGCTCAGTTTCACATGGCTGATTACAAGCCATCTCTAACTCCCTTTCTATCAGGAATCAAGCTTGAGGCTGATTGTTCTTCACCATTGGTTGATGCCACTCGGTATCAACAACTTATTGGTAGTCTCATCTACTTGACTCACACCAGGCCCGACATATTATATACAGTGGGACTTGTTTCCAGATTCATGCAAGAACCTCATGAGCTGCATTGGAAAGCAGCTAAGAGGATCTTGTATTCAATACAGGGTTCACATAGATATGAGATTTATTACAAATTTGGCATAGAGGTTGACTTGGTTGGATATACAAATTTAGATTGGGCTGGCGATTCATAGACTCACAAGTCCACTTCTGGTTATAGTTTCTCTCTAGGTTCTGGTCCTATCAGTTGGTCTAGCAAGAAGCAAAATGTTATTGCTATATCATCTATAGAGGTAGAGTACAAGGGAGCTGGTAATGTAGCTAGTGAGGCTATTTGGCTTCACAGGATACTTTCTGAGTTTGGCATTCCTATTAGATAGCCCACCATCATTTATTATGACAACTAGAGTACCATTCAAATTTATAGGAATCTAGTTCAGCACCAGCGGACCAAGCACATAGATTCACATGCATTTCATTCTAGAGCTTATTCATAGTTAGGTCATTGACTTGATATTTTTCCAGCCTTTAGAGCAGGTTGCAAACATCTTCACCAAACCTTTCACTAAAAGCAAGTTCATTCATCTATGAGCTCTTCTTGGGGTGTGGTTCACATCTGCAGTAGCATCATCTTCAGGGGGGGCCTTCTAGCCTCTTCTTTTATTTTATGTCTCTCTTTTGGGGGGGAGTTTTTTCCTATAGGTTTCTCCTTTTCTCTATCTTATGGGAGATTGCATTTGTACATGGGTACCTCATCAAGCCTAGTTGTTGGGACCCATCTTATATTTCCACACTGCCCACCTAAGCTGCACTTATGGGGGGTATTAGTGTAGGTTTTTATTTTTCCTTATTTATTAATTAGGGAAATTTTATTTCTTGTGCATACATAGAGTTTTCCTACATTTGTGGGATAGGCTAGCTTATGTGGAGGTGTGTGTCATAGATGTGTCATAGGTGTCATAAGAATGTCATAAGTAACTCCCTTGATGAGAGTTACTTCTCTATTCTTAGCACCTTGTCACCACCTTTCATGGAGGAGTTACTGTCTATTTTTGGGGTGCCTTATCCACCTTTTGTGGAGAAGTTATTTATGTACTCTCTTATATGTATTCCTCACTTTGGCCATCTCATGCTAATTATATTTTGGTTTTCTTCATTTTGTCTTGTGCAATTTCTCTTATTGCGTTATTTTCAAATTGCTTTAGCATCTATGTGGCGTGAACTTGCTTCAACTTGTGTGATCACGTCTCCATTACACTCGCATTATCTAGATTCTGGAAACAACTCTGATAAGATCAAAACAATTTTGGCTCCAGAATTGGTAGAAGAGCAACTGCCATCAAATTCTAAAATCTAGATGTCATCAAAATTTGATCCTTTCAAAAACTTCTCTTCATTATTCAGGGAAGATTCTTGGTTGTCTAAACTTCATTCCAAAAATTCTTCTGATTTGTCACTAAAAGGACCTTCATCTAATGGGATGAAAACATCTTTAGTAGTCAAGAAATAGTTACCCATTCTCGATGATTCAAATAAAATTTGAGCTTCAGGATCAGATGTCTGGGCAACTATATATTTTGACTCTTTCTTAGGAAGCAATTTTTTCATAACACCTATAACAGGTATCCTTATTTTAGATAGGTCCATATTCAATTATCCACCTACATACTTGTAAAAATTGTGCCCAAGAAGAATGTCATAAGAGGTTGGAACATCGGCTACTAAGACTGTCATTTTGATCCTCTTCTCTGGAAAAGTTGTAAACACAAATTGGGCATCTTTGATTTGGTCCAGGAGTGGGACTTACTTGTTTTCCATGGATAAGCATCTCCCAAAAGTCTTAGTCAAAGTAAGACCAAGAGAATCTGCTACCTTGGCAGACATAATGTTATTAGAAGCTCCAGAGTCTATTATGTAATTACTCAATTTATGACCGTTTATCAACAGAGAAACATAGAAAGGTTCTATTTTTATGAGGGAGACAAGAGGAGGTAGCAACAAGATTATTTTGGGTGGATTTGTTCTTGGAAGAATCATGAGTCACCTTTGGAAAATCTTGACCTATAGGGGTAGTTTTACTTTTTACATATTCGGCCAGCCTATCAAATTGTTCAAGATTGGCTCGCAAATACTCAATCTCAGTCATTTGAATCTTGGTATTTTTAGCATGATCAATTATGTCAAATAATTGAAATGAGCTAGAGATAGAGGGAGGGAGTCCATCATCCTGATCTTTATTAGGTATGGCACTGGTCTGAGAGATAAAAGTAAAAGGTACAGGATGGTTTGAGATACTTACTTTCTTATTAGTCATCAGGTCCTTTGATTGGAAAGGTAGTGAAGTCCCTCATTTAGTGATTGAAACTATTGGCTGAGGTTCTTCCCTTGCTTTTTCTTTATCAGCTTGTTGAGCTGATTGGTTCTAGGACCTAGTAAAAATAGCGTATGATCCATCAAACACTTCTCCCTTGCTTCTAGCTTCATCCTGATAATCCAAGAAACCAATATTGGAGTCAATATTGGAGTCATCATGTTCAGCTTCAAGGTAACCAACTACTGAGTTAGCCGGTGCTGCTTCAATGGCAAGTTCCCCTGTGGGTGAGGTAGATGATTAGGTTTCCCTTGATTTTTGGTAGCATTTCCTTGATATGACTAGTTCTAAAATGTCCTCCTTGGCATATCCCAATAAGGAGGAGTAGACATACCTTGAGCCATTTTTTTTTTAAGGCTAGCAGTTCATTTATCAACTTTTGCAACATAAGATCTATGGTGCTCATAGAAGAACTTTCAGTAGGTGAAGAAAATTTATTTTTATTAGAATCTTTCCTAATCTTACCTGCTAGGATAAGATCATCCTTAACCTCAGTAGACAAATTTTGAGCTACAGTGAGATCCATAGAACTGGTCTGCCTTAACAGAAAACTTACTTCAGGAAGTTGTGATTTGATGAAAAAACACTTGAGGTTCTCCAGTGTAGGCTAAACAATCATAGGAATTCAGTTCTTCAGCGTATTAAATTTAGCAATGAAGTCTCACATAGGTTCATGAGGTTTATTATTTATTTGTGTAATTTGAGCCAACAAAGCATGTGCATGTTTAGTGGGTTTGAACCTAGCCTTAAACTTAGCCTTGAGCATATTCTAGTTAGTTATAGTTTGATCTTGAGGATGATAAACTAGTCAATAATAGTGCCTTGCAAAGTTTATACAAACAGTCTCACTGCTATGTCTTCATATTCCATGCCTATCACACCACATGCTATGGAGAAGGTAGTAATATGCTCATCAATATGAACCTTCCCATCGCCATAGAATTTGGGAAAATTCTTTCTCAAACTATGAGGTAGTTTGTGTAAAGGTGGGGCTAGATTGAGAGGACCAAAGGAGTTACCCCAAGGACCTTGGACTTCCATAATATGTCAATTAAATGGTAGGATAACAAATCTTGGTGGGGTAAGTACAGACAAAAATCTACTAACACTAAGACTAGAAACTTCTTTCAGTATTAGAAATCTGACGTTAGAAGGAGGAAAGCTCTTAGCATGCTGAAGACGAGATGGCGGAGGGGAGATCTCAAAATTATTTCACTACACTAACTTGAATATGGGATCAAAAATACCTTGAGCTCTCTGGCTTCACGTGTATGGTGGATCTGCCAGAGTGAAAAAATAAACAAGGACTAGAAATGATTCAATTTGAAGCTTGAGGCTTCAAAGTGCACGTTCATGTCTCCATTGGAGTGTGGAGCTGTCAGAGTATGAATAAGGTTATATAATGGAAATGGATATAAAATGGAAATGGATAAGGATAGAAACTACTTCAATCTAAAGCTTGAGGCTTCAGACTGCATGTAATGTCCCTAGTGGAGTCACTAAAAGCTGTTGGGTGAATATTTTGTCATCAAGCAACCGATGGCAAAATGGATATATCAACCACAGTAAAAGGAGATTTATACGGCCAAAAGTGTCGATTTACCACATCACAGTGAGATAAATCTCTCCTCTCATCAAGGGGAGGTTCTCTATAAACTATATATATAAATATGAACTGAAAATAAAATCAAGGGTGAAATTACACCATCTATCTCTCTTTTTTTAGAGATGATGTTTACAAGGCAAAAGAGAAATCCTAGTTGATGACTGAAAGCAGTGCTCTTCTTTCAGAAATGATGTTCCGTAAATGATAGAAAATCTTCTCGGCTAGTGACTAGATCTATGAGAAACCCACAAAAGCACAAAGTCTTTCATTTTTGCCCTTATTGATTTGAAATGGATGTAATAGTAAAGTGAAGTGTAGATCAAAGTCTTCACCTAAAGTTACAATAGAGTGTAAGATCACAAAGGATAAAAGTAGTTCAAAGCCTTGCTGATATCCTTTCTACTAAAACATGGAAAACATGAACTAAAGGTAATTATAACAACTCAAAGTCTTCATAATTAACTTCAGAATGTCTCCAGATAATTTCCACACACACTTTGCTTATTTAATCAAATATATGAGAGATTATTAGTAATATGCTCATAAGAACGATCTCCTAGGTAACACAAATTATTCCAACACAAAGTCTGAAAGTAACCTATTTCTCATTTATTCAAGAAAATATGATTTTTAATCTGAGATCAAAGTCTCAAGGAGCATCTCAATTTTAGTAGAGTTTTTGCTCTTAATTATCAAAAAGATATATTTACAAAAGAGGCTCCCTCTATATATATAGGGAAAAGCCTCCAAAATTGAGAAAAGACTTAAATATTAAAACCTAGTCAAAGATGAGTCTCCATTGACTTTCGGACTTTTCCATATTTTTACATGTAATTACACATAAAAAAAGTACATGTGAAAATGTCCCAAGTCAAATGCAAAGTGCATGAGAAAAATGGAGAAGAAAGCATATAACAGTTCAACTTTTATCGCTAGCCTTCTTTAGATGAGCATCATGCATGGCAATAGCTACCTGTATCCTGATACTGTCTAGCGCAATAGTATTTTTGAAGACCACCTTAGCCCTGACTATGGTGTCTCTCACTACTATGATTGATTTTGCATGACTAGTTAACCTAGTTCTCAGATTCTCAGATTGTCCAGAGTCAACTGATTATCTAAGATATTGTCCATAGAAGCCATTGAGAATGCTTTATCCTCAAATTCCTTTCAGATCATACCTTTAAACTCCTAAATTATTTCCTCTACTGAAATGAATTAGTTGTCTTGAGAGGTAAGTCTACAAGGCAACTCCTCTAATTTGTGCAACAGACTGATATCACTTTGTTCATTGGCATCCTTGGAAGATTTGAGGTCGTTGATCAATTCTTTAAGTGCCTAGATCCTATATATCAATGATTCTTTAGCTTCAATATAAGAATCTCTATCAGCAATGATGCCGATTGATACTGGAGTACACATTTTCAGCCCCTTCATCTCTATCCATTTTCTAAGATATTTATCTGTGCTTTCAACCTCTTGAGAAATGACATTGATAAGATCATCTAATTCTATTCTCACTTTCCTCATTTTACCTGTCTTCTCAGATAAATCTGTGAATAAGGAGATCCCCTGTACATGCATCTTATCTAAGTAGTCTTCAAGTACTTTCCCCTTTAGATAAGTCTTTTCTACTTTCTAATTCACAGGATCATCTATAGAGAAAGCCTCTTGAGTTACTGCTTCTGGGGCAAAAGTGAATCTCCTTATCACTGCGATCAATTGCTCTACCATTGCCTTATAATGATCTTTCATTTCTCTTTTCTTGTCAAATTTTTGAACCATGACATCCATCACAAATTGAAAATCACTCTTAGCACCATCGTGAGTTATCTTCACTAACTCAGCTCAAGAAATAAAGTAGCTGCTCATATCAAAATTTTCCAAAGTCACATCCTATGGAGGTTTGGCTATTTCCAAAAATTTGTGCCCCTTATCTCTAATCATCTTCGAAAAGATCTTTGGCTTCTTGGGGGTCTTAGTTTTCACCAGCACCATTTTACCAAGGTCAAAGTCATCTAGAGAGATGGCTTGTTTTTTCCTTTTGGGTGTAAAAGTTAACAACCATGGTGGGAGAGCAGAAGCACTTACATTAGCAACAGTCCCTGTAGTTGGCATCACTGGGGTAGCACCTGCACTACTGGTGGAAACAATGGGTGTAGTATCAGTTAAAACCACACATGCTGCTGAATGGTTAAAGGTAGAACTATCTCTGATGTTAAAAGATGGAGATGACAAACTAGGGATGGATCTTGATGAATGAAAAACATCTCTAGAGGCACTTTGAGGGTCACCAAAAATATCTTTAAAAGGAGAGGTGGCTCCAGAAGAGGAAATAATAATTGGAGAAATAGGTGAAGGAGTTGCACCAAGTGAGTGGGATGGAGAAGAATAAATTTTTGTGACTGGCTACACACCTTCTTATGGAGATAGAGTTTTTGTTCCATGTTGACCTGTAGGCCTATCATCTATTTCCATCTACCTTGTTGTTGGCTCTTCAGCGCTTTGCTTCTCAACTTCCATATCTATTGTCTCTAGCTCTTTCTCTAAAACTTTTGATTTCTTTGATATAAAAATGATCCTAAGCTTATGGGGCCTAGAAGGAGAAAGAACATCACTTTTATTCTTCTTTCTATTTTCTGCTCTCCTCGTCTCTTCTTAAAATTTGGCCTCCAATCCCATGATGAACTCTTTTAAGGTGATTCCTTTATTTGATAACCAATCATTAGTGTTTTCCAATATTAGTTCAAATCTCATCCTCAAGGAGGTCAACTCTTTTTGAGACCATTGGATTAGGGGAATAAGAGCATTGGTAATTTATTCAGCATGATACTTGTTATTGATCAGGTATCTACCATCTGCTAGATTTGTAGGGATATCAGTGAGCCCTAGGTATTTTATTTGTTTAAGAGATAGTCTACTATAGTCCATCTTCTTTATATCTTCTGCTATCCTTAAATCAATCTAGATGTCTTCGATCATGGGTTCATAGAACTGGGTCTTCCTCTTGATCATGTATTTCACACCTCTATAGTCAAAATTGGGTTTCCTTTTGAAATGCTTCATGGTTACAAGTTGCATTTTAGTCTCCATTGCCCTAGCTTTTGTAATGGTCAATACTGAGTACCTACCAGTTTCAATTGGGAACCTGAAATTGGGTTTCTTAAGTTCCATCTGCTTATTGTGTATGACAATAATTTGCCTACATAGTTCCATTAGGACCAATTTATTTGAGGGAAATCTTGGGAGCATATAGTGATAACCTTGTAAAAAGCCAACCCATAGATAATAAAAAGAAGGGAACTGCAAGAACATATAGCTGAAGTCATTCAAAACGGTCCAAGCATCATTTGAGACTCTTTTCTATTTTAATTGAGGATAAAAAAGACAAAAATACCATGAATAAAGCATCATTTACCCTCCTAAAATGATGGATTAAACCCTTTAATGTCAACTGAGGGTAATATTGATATGCTGCGTCATTTTCCTATCTCCCTCTAATGTTAGACCTAGAAAGATTCTCATTGAAGCTGTAATGTATACTAGGTATGAAGTCATGTAAAACTTTGAATTAGCAGACACCTTTGTTGATTGCTCATGTATAGCATTGCTAATTTGTTCCTGTTAAAAGATGACTTGTTTGCCCTAGAGAATTATCTTGATGAAGGGATGCATCCATTCTTGAAACTTAGAAGAAGAGGGTAAACCTCATACTCTACTAGGAAGAGTAATCAAGTCACCAACCTCTTCTATAAAATCACTTCTTAGAAAGTTTTGTGGCCATCTAGACAAGTTTGCTCTAGGAGTTGAGCCATCTATTGTTGATCACTTTCTTTACCTTCTCAGGATCTTTATCATATTCCTTTTGTGCTTCAATGAAGTTAATCTTCAACACTTCAGTAGTAGGAGGGCACATGAACACTTTGTCAATGAACTCAGGGTCTAGTCGAATTACTATGTTGCTGCTAGCATCTACCACAGCCCTGGTATCTTTGTTGTAGAATTAGGCACACTGAAGAATGAAATTTGTGTGATGAGCCACCATAGGAAAAGAGGAGACCATATGAATATTTCTCAATTATCCTCTTCATTTTGGAGCTAGGATTATTTACTTTGGTTCTTTCTAAGAACTCAACCATATCTACGTGCTCGATCTCTGTATCCCTAATGTCATCGACATTAGAAGTAACCGAGGTGATTGGAAAAACACCTTGATATTGGTACTTCATCATCTTAAAATTCTTTGGAGAAACCTCAGTCATTGGGATGAGCCTTTAATGAAAGTATATTGATGAAGGATCTTGAAGAGAAACTATGATAAAAATCATGATCGCACAATTAGGGGAAATATTGGCAATCTAGGAAAATTGCACATTGAATGATCATGACTAGGGAAATGCACTTGAAAGGGCTAAGATGTGAGCAAGTTATAAAGTGAAAGGGAAGTAGGCTTAGAAGAGAAAATGAGAAAAATGAAAATTTTCTCAGAGTTAAGTTTTCAGAGGGAAAGCATGCATGGGCGGCAAAAATTGTTGCCCTTGCATGTTGAGAACTTTCATTTGTGCATAGGTGGCAAAAATCACTGCCAATGCACATTGGGGAAGGAAGGATGCATCAGTGGAAATTTTTGCCACCTATGCATTTAGAAAGACATTAGGTTGTGCATAGGTAGACAAAATCACTGCCAATGCACAACTGGGAAGTTAGAGGTGCATCGATAGTAATTTTTTTCATCAATGTAAAAGGTTGAATGTCAGATGTGAATCGGCGATGATTTTCACCATCAATACACATGGTTGGAAGTTTTCATGTAAGGGTGGAAAAAATTTCTTCCCTTACATGAATTGGCAAGAAGTCTGTAAGGGTGGTGAAATTCTCTGCCATTACATGGGTGAAATGGCCACACGTAGGAAGAAAGAGGAGGCTTTTCTACTACCTAGATGGCCTCCTCGGGGGAAAAGAAGAAGAAAAACACAAGAACACCTAGAAAAGAAAGGAGAAAAGGAAAAACAACTAGAAAAAGAGAAGAAAAAATAAAAATAAAACAAAAACCGAAACCCTACCTGGAAAAAATGTGAAATAAAGCTTGAATCCGATGAAAACATGCTTCCTCTAGCTCGCATGATCATCCAGACATAAGAAGGAGGAGAAAACAAAGAGGGATAGAAATAAATGAGGAAAAAATGAGGTTAAATGGGGTGAAAATTGACCCCAACCACTCAGTGCATGCAGCCATAAATTCTATGCTAGAAAACTAAGACCATGTAAGGGTGGCATGTGAGGTTAAAAAGGGATGCAGGGGTGGCAAATTTTACCGCTCTTGCATGAAACAAATAGAGAAATGAAAGGGAAGTGATTTTCTCCACTCATGCATGAAATATGCAAGGGTAGAAAAATCATTGTGTTTGCATGAAAAACTTAAAACCACATGCAGTGGCAACAAAAATTGCTACCCCTGTATGCAAACTTAAGAAAACACCTAACTTAAAAAAAGGGAAAAATTGTCATCTGACCACATCAAGATCATAATGATTTTCTTGTTTTTGGGAAAATGTAACAAGATAAGGTCATGAAATTTGAGTGATGCCAGTTGAGCAAACATGACAACAAGAAAAATTGCCTCAAAAGATGAACTTAGAGTGAAAAACATGAAACAAACAAGTTTTGCAGGGGTTGTTCCTAAAATGAGCATAGCTGATTTTGAAAACAACAAATTGTACACCTTATGATCAATAAAATTACTAATTGATTACATCTCTCATACATATTCATAGTGTGCTCTACTTGAATGTGGAATTTTCTTAGTGACGACTATGGATTCCTTAGCATAGTCCTCCATTCTCTCACTTATTTGTAGTCTCCTCTTACAGGGCATGTGAAGTGTTCAAGAGATGTTTATGGTTGAAGTGAGTAGTGTTTCCATTAGTGTCATTCAATACCTATTTTCTAGTCCTCCTAACCTTACGTATCACCTAGAACCCTACAATGTAACATTAATGCAAGAAGACATAGATTTGGGAGAGTGTATGTTTTCATTGGTTCTTTGGTCTCAAGTGTGAAATGAAAATGGTTAGAAGTCATAAAACTGATTTGGTGCATCAAATTTGGTATAATAGGTTTATTTTTATTTATCCTAACTCTTTTCATCCCCTTAAGTTGTTAGTAGTAGGAGCAAGAGCTTAAATGATGCATCAAGGGGAGCTAGCCCCTAATCTAGAGATCCAATCCATGATAGGGATACCCAAAACCTTGGAGTGGTTCCATTGTGCCACTTAAATAAGGAGATGTTAGTCCCATCTCCTCAATCGGGTGCATTTAAGTGACAAAAATACCATTATTACACACATTTTTTTTATGAGACATATCTAAGGTGCATATGCTATTGAATGTACACCTAATATTACAAAATCTAAACTAGTTTTAGATTATAAAACACTCTCAATGACTATCACCACCCATAAGGTTGGAATTTTATGAACTATATTGAGACAATCTACTACAATAATTGATTCACTTTTTGGTATGGTTGAGATGATTAAATCACTCACTTTTGCCAGGTTTTTAGGTTGGATTTAATTGCATCATCCAACATCACCAGTTTGATTATGTGAGTTGACTTGGCCCTAATTTAGAGATCCAATCCATGATAGGGATACCCAAAACCCTAGAGTGGTTCCATTGTGCCACTTAAATAAGGAGATGTTAGTCCCATCTCCTCAATTGGGTGCATTTAAGTGACAAAAATACCATTATTACACACATTTTTTGCATGAGACATATCTAAGGTGCATATGCTATTGAATGTACACCTAATATTACAAAATCTAAACTAGTTTTAGATTATAAAACACTCTCAATGACTATCACCACCCATAAGGTTGGAATTTTATGAACTATATTGAGACAATCTACTACAATAATTGATTCACTTTTTGGTATGGTTGAGATGATTAAATCACTCACTCTTGCCAGGTTTTTAGGTTGGATTTAATTGCATCATCCAACATCACCAGTTTGATTGTGTGAGTTGACTTGGTTCACTCACATTCACTAGGTTATAAGTATGACGGGGTTACATAGTTAAGCTAGTCTCAACTACCAAGTGACAATTCATCTTTGTTCTAAGTTTGGGGGCATGGGCCCTCATATCTTTCTCTATATCTATATTTCCTTAGATATATGCAATTATTATTTTTATAAATTAGTCAATATCAATTTTAGTGATTCATAATGATACATATTTTAAATCAAATTTCCAATAAGAAAGGCATTTGCATCAATACACAAGTTAGACACTATCAAAATGCTTAAGATAGACTCAAGCAAAGGCAAGGTGTGTTATACACACCTAGGTACACTTTCCCTTCAACTAGAAATTTCATTACTAGATTAAAGAGGGGGGAATGTACAAACTCTTTATAAATTATATATCACTTAAGTCTTGTACACTTGACAAACTCAGACCTTGGTAATTCCTCTCAATTCTAGACCTTTCCTACTTTTACAAGTCTTACATATGTTATCTCTTTTGCCCCTTGGCCTATCTCTTAGTCTAACCAATCTTATGTGATGACTTAGTCCTTTTATCTTACCCAAATTTCTTAAAACCTACTTGTCTTATGCCTTTATAAGTGTTAAACATGTACTTACTTTCTTGTTCCTTGGACACTTGTGTCCTAGTTAGACACCTATATTGATGTAGGTGTCTCACACTAATGCAAGTGTCCAGTGTCCTAAATTCATCTAATCTACAAATGAAATATATCCTAATGGTTATCCTAAATACTTTAATGCAAGTTATTCTCCAAAGGGGTTGAGATAAATACAAGATCAACCCTCATTCATTCTTACTTACACCTAACACAGGCCAAGGAAACTTATCAAAGCATTCAATCAAGCACTCAATAAAGCAAAGGTTCCCTATTTTATCATATTTCCAAATCAGTCATAAAAACAACACATACATATGTCTAAAGTATGAAGGAGTAACCTAAGAGCCTGATTTTTCAAGTTATAAGCTAGGTCACTATTGTACTTTCTTTCCACATATTTCATGATTCACACACAAGCCAAAATATAGAGGAAAAATACATAAGTCTAAGGCCCTCTTCAGAGTATTAGTTATCTAGGCATACTCATTGATAAAGGAGTCTTTGGGGTAGCTCAACACCATGTGCACATTAACCCATTTTTACCACATCCACTATGAGAAAGAATAATGAGGATTTTTTTATTTAACAAGGAGTGATAATCCATGACCTATATCTAAATTAACCCAAGAAAAGCTAATGAAAAACCCAGAAGTATCCAGGTAGTTTCATCTATTCTAGTAGGTATTCTATACATGACGCCTACATCCAACATAGACACTAGCATTAATGTAACTATCTAAGGATAACACAAGTGTTTGAGGCTATAGAGGAACTAAATATAGAATTTAGTGATTGGTCTAAAATACCCTTTTAGTTTACTTTCTACTTGTTCTAGATCCAAATCTATATTAGCATCAAAATAAGACAAATACCTTATTTTCATTATCATTTCAATATCTAACATAGATGTACTTTCCATTTTTAGCATATATCTTAACATAATAAATTTATCTTATGTTCTATCTGAGTTTTGTAATTAATTGACCTACTATATAAATAATATATCATCCTTTTGACTTAGGCTATCTCTATCCCATTTAACCCTAGATTCCCTAATCTAGATTTAAGGGTTAAATAGTAGTGATTAAAAGCAACATAACTAGTATTCACTATGTAAATATGGGGAACCACAAAATAATCATTGCTTAATTATTAACAAGCAAAATAAATTACTATTGTACTATGTCCAAGATGATTGCATCAATAAAAAATCTAGCTATTACATTTTTATAGTAGTTGTGCTAGTAGGTTAGGAGAAGACAGTAGTTAAACGAGGGATTGACAGGAGCTCACAATCCACTATGCCACCTGTAGACACCCATTTTAAATTTTTTGTATGCTTAAATACACACTCTAACAAAGACATTAGAATGTGTATAGAATAAGGCCCAAGGATACAAAGGCTAAAACAAATTATATTACAAGTTTATGTACATGAAACAAAATAAGTTCATTAGTATAATGTTTAAAATTAATAGATTTGACGGTACTAATAAGGGACCCTACTGTAACATGTATAAATCTATATATCAAGATTATTTATAGGTTTATGATAAGATTTGTATAGAATAGAATAGCCATGTGTTTTTAGTGGTTAAACTCAAAATAACAGAAAATTGATTACATTAGTACTATATAATATAAATATAAATAGATTAATAGTAATGTATTATAATTCTATATAGTATAGTATTATAATATTTATATCCAAAGGAGGAAAAAATATTAGTAGTTTCCTTCATTATTGATAATATAAAAAAAAAGAAACAACCACCTTAAGCTTAGGACCTTGTGAGCCAAAGGCAATGATGAAATAAAGCCAAATATGAAGATGAAAAACATGTAAAGTATACATTCCTTTGTGGATTATTCACCTTATCAAATTTAAGTGAATGTGGATCAAATTGTAGTATAAAAGGGTCTTTTACAATGTCATCTTTGAAGAGTGGACCATCTCCCTTTGAGAACTTGAGTAATAGTTGATAATAAATGGAGTTGATGCATAAGGTAGCTCTAAGAATTGGTAGGGCTTCACTATAAATCTTGAGCATGTAATATAAAGAGGGGCTCCCTTTTATTTATAGGTATATTAACTAAATGTGAACCTCCATATTTCCTTCAATATGGAAGGTGGATAATTCACCCTCAAAATATCTCCAAATGAGGCAATATGATCCCTCCTTCTTGCATATAATATGGAGGGTGGAGAATGCCCTTAAAAATATCTCAAAGAGATGAAATGTGAGCACTCCATCTTGTATGTAAGATTAAGGGTTTATAATGATCCTTAAAATATATTAAAATATGAAATATGATTCCTCCATCTTGCTTCCAAGATTCAGGGTGGAGAACAATTTACTTTCAATATTGAAGGTAGGGCCATGAAAGAATACGCTACAATATATTAAGATTCTTTTGGAAGGAGGTGATATTTGAATGAAGAGGAAAAGGGAAGAATGATTAATTAAAATTAAATTATAATTCCAAATCCATGGAATTATAATTAGAGAGAATATTAATTAAACTAATAAAAAATACTAATTTAATTAATACAATGTGATATGAATTTAGAAGTTTTAATTATGATAAGAGGGAATGATTAACTGGCCAAAGAGAGGGAAATGACCATTGATGATTAATGACAAGTTTGATGATTTAATGATCTAGTACAATAAATTACCCCAATTGAGGATACCCCAAGGTGAATTTAAATTTGTAGATTTGATGTATAGAATATTTTAAGATGAATAGATGATTTTGGACTAGTTTTTGTATAATTTATGATAAGTCATTCCATTTTGAAATTTTGACATGTAAGGTGATTAAAATGGAGTTTATACATTTTCCCCATATTTTCGAAGGTGTTATGAGACACAAAAATAAGTAACATCTTCTCAAATAATGAGAATCCAAAAAAATTAGATGATGAAATAATGGATGTTGTAATTTCATCATTCCTAATCGATAGGTCTAGGATATTGAATGGAAATATGTGATTTGAATGAAATTATTTAGGTATGATTACTACTTGAGATGGAATTTAGGGATGAATGATATGAATGTAATCTAGAAAGAGAGAGGAAGAATCCATGGACAAGAATATAATAATTGAGGTAACACTTGCATGCTTTGATTTATGATGATGATGAATTGATTTACCCTGAAATAGGTCATAATTGGGAAGGAAACATCCATATATAATCAACACATTTTAAATTTCCCAAATATGGTGAAATATATAAGATTAGTCATGATTTATCACAAATAGAAAGCTACATTCTTGATTTTCCCCAAATAGCATGAAAGTTGTGAGTTTGGAACAATGATGTACCCCAAATAGGGTGGATAATTGATGAGCCCCATATAAGGCAAATTTATAGATTAAATTTATTGATTATCGATCCTTTATCAAGGATATAACTTGTTGTATTAGTTAAACATGGTACAAATGACTGAATTTGATAAGTGGACACAAATGTGTGTGCTAATGGTATACCAAATTTTGAAAGAAACCACAAAAAATTGAGCACATAAGAATGCTCAAAGTGATGAGAGACTAAATAATGGAAAAATAAGATAATGATTGAATAATGAAATTATCAAATTGGAAGAATGTGGATGTTAATAAGAACAAAATAAGGGTGGCTAAGCTGACCTCAAAAACTAGCTGGTACTGAGCACTGCCTACATAGTATAAAAATACCTCATGCTGATGTAGTTATCCTAGAAATTAGGATGGAATATAATGAATAAGGGACTATATGATTAAAATAATTATAATGTTTGATCAATGTGTATCTAGAATTTTCAAGTGTTTTGATTGAATCATAGAAAATGGGATGATGTGATGCGGTCAAAGATGACCAATTTTTTTGGTTAATATATGATTACACAAGGGGAGATACTAAGATTTTCGCATTACCTATTTAAGACCTTTGGTAATTGATTTTTAATTTTACACATGATAGTATACATCATGATATAAAACACCATGATGACCTAGGCATAATATGCATAAGGAGTGACCCCTAATCTAATAGATAATTAACAATAATGAACCAATGATACAAACCATGATGATGATGTTGTATGGCAATGTATAGACTCAATTAAAATTACATGACAAGGGACACCATGAAAATGACCTTATTGGCCAATGGATTGAGTCAAGACAAAAAAAAATGTAAACACACAAATAGGAAAATAAAAAGCAAAAGAAAGTGTCTTGTCTTTGATCAAGTCAGAATCCACATGTGAAGGCTTAGGAATAGTAATAATTGAATGGTTCCCCCAAGTAAAGACACATGTAATGGGAAGAAGTGGGAATAAAACATCCTAGAATAATTTAAGTGCTTAACATGCCCCAAATAGGGTAAAAACTATGAACTTTGATTGGATAAATGATATAATTTTACCCAAATAGGGGAGACTTGGGAAGGACACATCCCACCAATATTTGATGTTTGAATTGATTAGATTAATGATTTTTAATAGATTTAGGACAAGAGAAATGTTTTTGGATTTGATAGCTTTATATCTTTTTTTTGGATATTTTGGCCTTTTCTAATTTATAAGATTATGTATTTATTTTATGATGTTTAGGATTTTTTGGAATGTTTGGAATGTTTTGGTTTCTTAAGCATCTCAACTCAATAGAAAATTATGAGATGTAGAATGATTTGAATCTCAAAATTATGAGAGCATATAATTAACTCATAAAATGGAGAGAGCATAATATAAAGGTGGTCAAGGTAGATTAAATTATAGATGTCATGCGAATAATGATGTGATGAAATTATCACATCCTTCCACCACCACTAGGGATAATCTTAGCCCAAAAGTTTTTACTTCTTTCAATTAGGTGGAAAATTTCCTATCTTCCAACCTAAGATGAAGGATATCATGGGGGGTTTGGGTTGTAGGCCTAGATAGTCATATTCATCAACATGTGTGGGGGAATCTTCGAATGATGTAGGAGAAGCTTGGGTGAGGTGAGACCCAAGGAAGGTGTTTGCAGGAGCTGGTGGACATTTTTTAGGATAGTCATATCTTCTTTATAAGGAAGATTTAAAAGAAGGTGGTTATTCATTTGGTCATTCAGATTCTTGGAATAGACAACCAAGGTCCTTAAGTGCTGTAAAAGCTTCACCCATTTTGAGAAGGAGCCCCTGAAGGAAGTGCTTGAAAGCAAAGATTGGTATGTAGAAAGGGGTTTAGTGTGCATGTTCAATAGGTTTTGGCCTACCCTTCTTGATCTACTTTAGTGGATTTATATTTCATAGCATCCAGTACTGGAAGGTAGTTTAGAATTATATCCTTATGTTAGAGGATTTTTTATTCTCTTAGGGATCGTAATAAGATTTTACAAACCAAGTCTTGGAGATTTGATCATCATCTTCTAATTTTTAAACATTGGTTTTTAGAATTTAATCTTTTAGCTGAAAAACTTTCCCATAGACCCATCTGGGTGTAGTTACCTTATCTTCCTTTATAATTTTGGTCAGAGTCTAGGCTAGTAACTATTGGAAAAACCATAGGGGAATTACTGGAAATTGATGATTTTTCTTTGAATTTTTCTCAAATAAATTTTTCCAAGCTTCTTGCTTATTTGAATATTTCCCAAGACTTACCTAAAATTATAGGGTTGAATTTTAAAGACAAATTTTTATCTCAAACCCTTAATTATGAGGGTCTTCCCTTTAAGTGTTGAAAATACTTCAAAATTGGTCATATTTATAATTCATGTCAAAGTTCCAAGTGAAAAGTGGCCTCTTCATGGTGGAAGGAGGAAAGAAAATATATTCTCATGGTAGATCAAGAAAATGATCATGTATTACCTTCAAATATGGTTTTAAAAGTTCTTGAGGAGGAAATGAAAGCAGGTTTGGATAATTTGGTATCAACATCTCAATTTTTGGAGGGTGTTGCATAAAATATGATTAATAATAAGGTTTTGAATTATAATAATAAGGCTTGTAGAAGTTCATTTGTGGAAAAATGTATTTATCTAAATTTATATTCAGGTACTTTGAGTAAATCAGAAGAATGGACAGTAGTAAAAAATAAGAAAAAATGTCATTTCTTACTCAGTTCTCCATCCAAGATACTTTGCTCACATATCAAAGAAAATAAAAGTGAAACATAGAAATTTTTATTTTTATGCCTTTGTAATATTTTGATATTTATGGTTAAATTTGAAGTATTTTTTAATAATTTTTGGTTGTTCATTTATATTGAAGTATGTTAGCCAAATGCCTTGATAGTTTTGCCATTAAGCCAGGCCTTTTTAGTTTTTTGAGTATATTTGATATCAAGAAGGGGTCACCTAAACCCTAAAATTGATCAAAAACAAATATAAGGGTGGTTAAAATGACCTCATAAAATTAATCACTACCTAAATAGTCTAAATGAATCTCGAGCCCTATAGTTTAACTTGAACGGGGAATAAAATGTGATAATCATGAACATGGAATGAAAGTGATTAAAATGATCATGATTGAGATCAGATTGAAGTTGATGGAGAATGTTTAACTCAAAAATGGTGAGATCATGAAATTTAACTCATGAAATGATGAGATCATGGAATGAGAATGTTTAGGAGTGTTTGGAACATTATACCTGCAAGGCATCACTAGTAAAGGGAAAAACTTGTTCTAGCACTAGAATGGGATTGAATATAAAATGATAGGATTGAAATGATCATGTGGAATGATAAGAGTATTAATAAATATCCAAGGACCATGTCATGGGGAGATAAATGGCCAATCATTAAAGTTTCACTAAGAGGATATGCCAAGAGATTTTCCAAAATAGGGCTCAGAATAACTTCCACTTTCTTAAGATCAAGATGGAAAGGAAAATTAGACCAGGGTAGGATAAAAATAAATATGGGTTGATAAAAGGTAAAATGGTCAATACTATGGAAATGGAATGAATTTTAATGCAAACAAGGATTCCCCTAAGTGTCAAGGTACTTGTAGACAACAAATTATTTACACATGATGTCAGAAACCTAGTTTTCATCATGGTACTTTCCCATAGTGCCATAAGCATGGTTTTCACTATTAGATGAATTATTTATCTTTTTATTTTTATTTTATTGTGATTTTTTATTTTTTTCATCTCAACTCAATAGAGGATTATGAGATGCATAATGTTGAATTTTTGATCTCTAGCTCATATTGATTTTGAATAGCTTCTCTATTAGAATTTTATTACTGATGTAGAGTATACTAATGTCAAAGTGATATTCATTGGTCATTGACTTAATTTCCTCAGAACCTATAAACAAGGTATCTTTTAAGCCTCTATGAAAGATAGTGCCACCAGGGAGGGTAAAGTATGATAAACATTGGATAAAAGATTTGATCTAATGGGGGAATATGGGGTTTGGCCTAAGGATATGATTGTTAAAAGATGGATAAATGTTGGAAGGCTAAAGAAAATTGGGACTTTCAGTCACACACAACATTATTGATTATAAATGCAACATGATTTTGGATGTTGTAGGGCCACTTGGTCCAATATTTACTTCAACAATGTCTTCATCAAGTGATGTAAAAATTATTTACTCATTTATTGGTGCCTCAAAGAGGTTTTCACCAACTGAGTCTTCTTGATTGTTCTAATTCATATTGTTTGATGACACCTCAAATAAGGTTTCACTAAGGGATGTTGATAATTCATTTTGATTTTAAATTGGCACCTTAATCAAGGTTTCACTAAAGGATGTTGATTTTAGACTCTGATTTATTGAGTTGTCCCATATTGCCTCAAACAAAGGTTCACTAGAGAGATTTATTTATAAATAATTTTTTACCACTAATATGTCGCTATGAAATAATTCCAAAAATATGTGAGTTTTTTGGTCCCAAGTGACATGTTAAGGAAATTATATGTTAGGGTAATAGATTGGATGGTTGACATGAAAAGGATGGGAATAATAATGGAAGGATAGTGGTTTTACCATCTTCATAGAGGCTACTAGTATAAATTATGCCGATGCTGAAGGAAGCTTCCTCAAAAAATATAAAAAGATCACTAATGGATTTAAATTGATCTTTAAGATGTGTGTAGATAAGATTACAATATCCTAATTTTAATATTTATTATAATGTTAAATCTAATGCTAATATTGGTGTTAATTATGATGCTAATGCTAATGGTAAATATCATGATTTTGATTTTAAATTTGATTTTAATTTTGTTGTGAGTTTTAAAATGAAACCTAATTCTGATTTGACCACATGGATGACGTACTAGATTGAGTTATCCACAAGTACCTTTTTCACTTCTTTTTGAGAAATAAAGGCTTGGGGATGAAAGGATTTCTGAGAATGGGGAACATTTGGTAGTGGATGGAAGATAGATCATTGGTTAATAATGTATTCTTTGAAGATGGGCTCATTGAAGAAGGGTTTATCAAAGATAGGTGAATAGTCATAGATAGATTTTTTAATGTAAGGCTCCTATAAGATAAGAGGATAGTCAAAGTGTGATTTTTATTTATCTTGATTTAGAAGTGGATGAGTCTGATTGTGATCAATAAAGTGATCTTGGCATATCCCTAGCGAGCGACTCTTAAACTTGGGTATACTTGGCTCCTCAATAGATGATGGCCCTTGGATGGGTAATAACAAGACATAATTGGATGATCTGATTGATTTTGACTCTAAGGTAAAATCAATAATAGACACAAAATAGGATATGTTTTGGCTAAGCTAAAATAATTGGTTTATAACATCTTAGCTTAAAAATATGCCTATACTTTTTGGTTGACATGATTTTTATGGCTCAAAAAGATAGATAATAATTATATAAAGGTGAAAAAATAGTTCCCATCTTTTAGTATATCATGATCAAGTGGGTAACTAATAGATTCAATGTTTGATAGATGTCACTGTGAAATAATGTGACTACTCTGAATTGGGAAAGAATCTAGGTTTGATGGATTGAAATCCATAGATAGTCAAGCACATGTTTATAAGAGTTATAAAATGTCAAACATATATCATTCAAAGGTTGTCTTGATCTAGTGTGAATGCTATGAACTAAATGGAAAGGTAATTAAAAAATTAATCGAAGGATGCCCTTAAGCAAATATACATGCAAGGGGAATGATTAGAATGAAATTGGCCCCAAGTAAGGTGGAATTGACTTGATTAAATAGAAATGTCCCTAAGCAGGGTGGAATTGACTTGATTGAAATGAAATTAGTCCCAAGTAGATCAATATTTATTAGACGTGATTTGATTTACATTGGCCCCAAGAAGGGTGAACTTGATTAGATTTGTGAATGCGATTAGAATTGGCCCCAAATAAGGCAAACTTGAGTAGATTGATTATGAATATCCATAAGGAGGCTAATTTATTTTGATTATTTTAATCTTAGATTAGACTTTGATGTTATATTGGATTCTAATGAGAGAAAGGATTGGATTATTTTGAGATTTTGTATTGAGACTATAATTTAACCCTGGTCTTGAAGTGGTTTTGAAATGAGAAATTTGGAATTTTATTGGAGTTGGTCCAAATTAAAATGGGAAGCATATGATATGATTTTAGAAAAGAGGGGTATGTGTTTAGACAATGTTTGGCATGAAATCTGGAAGGGAATATTTTTTTGACTCACAAATTATGTAGAGTAATATCTCTTTGTGAAGGTGTATCTAGACTATGTTTGAATATATCAAACATTCAATCTCACAACCCTACTTTAGTGACTAACATGGGAGTAATTCACATTCATGAATTCCTTATATATACTCACCTTAATAGAATATTATAAAGTTTAAGATTTTTTAGATAATTAATGTATTTATTAATGGTATTATAATCCCACCCTTCTCTCAAAAGTTATATACATGAAAGACATCTTTAGGTGTTATTACCTTTGCAACCTTACATTGATGAATGTTGTATGGCTGAAACACATATTCTAAAGTTATCATGGGTTTAATAGATGGTATCAATATAAATTATAGTACGTGGGCACAAAAAATATGTCAATTAGACATCAAGACTTAATAGGCTATTTGAAGGAGGGTCTTGTCCCTTCATGACCACTTCATTAATAAGATTTTAAAGAATGCTACCAAAAAAATAAAGATCTAAATAATATTTTAGATAAAGATCAACTGATGTATCCATAATTTATATACCTCACCAAATAAATGGGATTGGTACAAATAATGGATAATGCCATCCTAGTCACCATGCCTTAAAGACTTATGGGAAGGTGATGAACTACACCCCACATAACCAAAAAGGAAAGGAAAGGTATTACAGTTATAATTTGAAATAATCCCACTAAGTTAAATCAAAGAACATAATAGGCAAACCTTTCATAATAAAATAAGTGATCACTTCCACATTTTTTGGGTCTCCCTCTCAAGGGGAGAGCATACATGTGAAGGTATCACATAAACACACAAGTAAGTACTTAAGAAAAAAATGATGAATATAAATGAAATTTTTTTATTTCACCAAATAAAAAGTTGAATTATTTTTAAAACACTAAATTAAATGAGAATGAATAATATTTGTTTTTAATGCATCACCACACCCTTTCAGAATCTGTAAGAAAAATAATCTAAGTAGTTTTGCTTGGTGGGTCTTTGTTAAGTGAGGGAGGTCAATTTTTTTTGCATTTTTAAATTCTCTCAATATAAATACATAGAGATGAATTTACCATTTCTTAGGTCTAATTCACTATTTTTAAGACGCTGCACAACATATAGAATAAAACCAAAAAAAATAAAACAAAGGCATTTTCACCATTTAGTAGGCATGTTTTCATTGATAATATAGTAATTTCATCAAAATTATAGTCAAATACACTAATTAATATAATAAATACATGATACATGAGAGTGAATTTATGTGAAATTTCAATTATTTTGAGGATGATTTTACCAATTTGGGGGTCAATTTCATAAAAAATCTGAGCCTACAAAAACAAAATAAAACCAAAAAACATAAAATAAAGGCATTTATCCTATTTAGTAGGGGCATTTTCACCATTTATAAATTAAATTCATTGATATTATATAAATTTCATCAAAATGATAGTCAAATATGCCTATTAGCATAAAAGTTCATGATACATGGGAGTGAATTCACTAATATGATGGTCAATTTCATCAATTTCATTTATTCTGTATCAATTTCACTAAATGTTAGAAAGTATATAAAACATAAGAAAAAAATGAAAAAGCATATAGAGGGTGTTTTCACCATTTATCAGGATCATTTTCACTAATTCATAGAGAGAATTTGTTTATTTCCATAAATCATAGATAAACAGGGTCAAATTTGTAGTTTTCATAAAGCAAATTTGTTGATTTATAGGAACAAAAAACAATGAGGAAATTATAATAATTTATCTTCAAAAATCATATTTTCAGTAGATAAAAAAAGAATTAAAATCTCAGAAGTGAGTGTGGCTTTTAGTGTCCCAACAGGTGTGCCATATGTATCCATAGGAGTACAAAAGGTTAGTAATTTCCTTTGTTAGTGACAATATCAAAAACCAAAACAATGAAACAACAAACTTAATCTTAGGACCTTATGAACCAAAGGTAAGGATGAAGAATAACTACATATGAAGACAAAAAGCATGTAAAGTATAACTTCCTTTGTGGGTTATTGACCTTGTCTAATGTAAGTAAAGTGTGGCTCAGATTTTAGTATCAAAAGGTATTTTACAATGTTATCTTTGAAGAGTGAATAATTTCCCTTTGATAAAATGAGGAATAGTTGATAAGAAGTGGAGTTGATGCACAAGGTAGATACTAAAATTAGTAGGGCTCATTTATAAATCTTTATCATGTAATATGAAGAGGGGTGCCCCTTTATTTATAGGAAAAGTTACTAAATGTGAACCCTCCATATTGCCTTCAAAATGGAGGGTGGATAATTCACCCTCAAAATATCTCCAAATAAGGTAATATGATCCCTCCATGTTGCATGTAGGATGGAGGGTAGATAGTTCCCTTCAAAATATCTCAAGGAGAGGAATTATGAGCCTTCCATCTTGCATGCAAGATGGAAGGTTTAGAATGATCCTAAAAATATCTTAAAATATGAAACATGAGCCCTCTATCTTGATTACAAGATGAAGGGTGGAGAATAATCCCTCACAATTTAATTTCAATATTGAAGGTGGGGACATGAAAGAATATGCCACAACATCTTGAGATTTTTTTGGAAGGAGATAATATTTGAATGAGGCAGAAAAGGGAATAATAAGTAATTTAAATGAAATTATAATTCAAAATCCATGGAATTATAATTAGAGATAAGATTAATTAAACTAATCAAAAAGACTAATTTAATTAATATAATGTGATATGAATTTAGAAGATTTAATTATGATAAGAGGGAATGATTAATTGACCAAAGAGAGGGAACTAACTAGTGATGATTATAAATATGATCAGTGTGACAATTTGATGATCAAGTATGATGAATTTCCCTAATTGAGGATACCCCAAGGCTAATTCAAATTTATAGATTGGATGTACAAAATATTTTAGGATGAACAGATGATTCTAGACTAGTTTGTGTATAATTTGTGAGAAGTCATTCTATTTTAAAATTTTGAGACATAAGGTGATTAAAATGAAGTGTCTACAATATATATATATATATATATATATATATATATATATATAATCTAATATGTAATAATTTTTTATATCTAATATATTATATTAATAAAGTATATTACAATATATAAATATATTATCATATTATCATATATTTAGATGCTAATTAGATGTATAAAGTACACTTTCAAATTCATATTGTCATAATTGAAACTATTTTAAAGCAAACTAGTTAATTATTGCCAACATGGAGAAAACATTGCATTAGGTAAGGTTATAAAAAACACTGCATTAGGTAAGGTTATTGAATGGTGGCATCTTGATGTAGTTTAAGCATGGGTTCATTGTGCAAACCACCTAATGAGGTTAATCTCTTAACTATCATAACACATTTAGAGTAATATCTATTTGAATCTATTGGTGAATTTGAATTGGAGCATAAATTGTTTGAATCACACCTTACACTACATTTTAATTCCTTTTGAATCCGAAGTCTACTTGTTTAGGTAATGGGTGCCACTAGATGCATTTGGATTTGAATACCATCAAAACCCATTTTATATCTCAATATTATCAATAAATATCAAATCCATTTTTTCTTTGTAACCTTTGGTCCTAAACTATCAAAGCATTAGACATTAGACATAATATAACTACCAAGTAGTAAAAACATGTTTCATAGTTCATATAAAATAGAAACCCAAAAACTATTGCAAGACAAATAATATCACTGATTTAATTACTATTTTTTGCCTCCATCCTTCCTAAAGAGAGAAGATGATATCATTTCCCAAAATGTTTCCTATTTTCAAAACCTAAAGCTACATGATTTTTTTTGTCTATGTCAAAATTTAAAGCAATGAAGAGTATGGACTGCTATAAAAATCCTATGGTAGAGAGATGCACAACAAAAAATTTCACGTATAAAATAACCCACTTTTTCCTCACTCAAAAAATCAAGTGGTGTAAGATACATATATAACCCACCAAGTTGAAAACAAATAATATATTTTCCTCTTAAATGAGTAATGGGTGTGGCTGCCACTAGATGCATGCAACTAGTATTAGACCTGTGACACCCAATGCTTCACACAAATATATGATTAAATAATAAATTTAAATAACACTACTCATAAAAAATATGTTACAACATGTCATCAAAGTGTTCACCCTGGTGCTACGTGTGACCTAAATTTTAAACATGCGTAGCCTCCCTTAATTGCTGCATCATTTCATTTATAAGAAGTTTTATACACTGATACTAAATATAATATAATAAAATATTATAAATTATTATTATATTATAATATTAATATAATATATCAATAATATTAATGTATTATATTATATTATTTTTTTAATATGAATATATATATAATAAATATTAATATATTATAATAATATCCATTAATATTAGAATATTATATTATATAATTTTTGTTATGCATATGATATTATTATTATATATCTTTAAATTTTATATAGTATTATATGAGTTATATATCTTTTAGGGTGGTGGCATCTTTGGTTTTCCATTTTCTATTATCAACGATAGACAAGGACCACATGAGAGCTTATTTAAATGCAACACAATTGCACATCCGATGTGTAGCATGAATCAACACTGCATAGTCATTAATATGGGGATAAGACATTAAGGTCTATGAGTCTATATTTTAGATTCCATTAATCCATTATTATAATATATTAAAACCTATCAAAATTACATCCAATTTAAAAACATATAGAAATGCCATACTTAGACCCCTATAAGAAAGGACAAGGCTATACAAAACATGAAAATAGTTAATAATTCAAGGTTAGTTGTATGGTGATGTTGAGGGTCATTAACAAGGTATTCTAGGTTATATCATATAATAGGGAGTACATATAACAATATAATATTATATATAATATAATAGTACAATATACTATTAACAATCTAAAAATATGTATTAATTGTCACACTACAACCAAGTTTATCTCTAATATTATTGCAAGATAAATTGTTATGAGAGATGAAAACCAATTAGATCAGTTTAAACAAATAAAATATTCTTTCTAAGATTATTTGTGATGATAAGTGAGGTGATCTATACACATGGTATTACACTCGAACAAGGTCTACCTTTTCATAATTGTAGTGATAAGTATGGTATACAATATGTATCACTGCCTTATATACTACTAGGGTATTTATTAAGATTTAAAACCCTATCATATGATACCAAGTAAGTGCCATGGCATTGAATGGTTTTTATTAAACCTATAAAATAAAAGTTGGAAGAAGTGGAGAATGGTAAAAATTAAAAACAAAGGAACACTTGAAGGTTATAGAAAGATGTTTGACCTATAAGATGCCTGGATAAGATGGGGAGAACATATTTAGATATTATTTACTCCAATATTTGTCATTTTATATGGCCATAATACATGATAATTAAACCTACCAACCCTAACTACCACTTGGGACCAATCACCAATCGACCACCTTTTATCTCAAATAGCGACTCTTCCACCATGACATTTGCATTGTATCACTGATGATTCCACCTTATGCACCCTTGAGGAAAAATAATCTATACTCACTTCAACCATAATGAAATAAAAAAGATATATTCCATAATAAGATAGAAAAATAAAACTATATTTATAGTGGAGGTAATGATATAAAATGAAGTTGTGTTTTCCTTTTACGATGTGCTAATGTGACGTGCAATGAGGTGAGTTGGGTGGCGATGGTGAGGATAAATAATATCCTAAACTAGACCTAAATTTATCATAGTTATGTTATTTACATGAATTGCACTCATTTTATGCAAATGGGTATGTAGCTTGCAGGGTGAAAAGTTATTTGATTGGATGTTTACTATTATCAAGGGTTGACAAGGATAACATGAGGCTGAATTGATTATGAGAAGGCTTAACATTTGATGTGTGAATCAAATTAGTGTTGAAATTGCACTCATATGTAGCCAATAAATTGAGGTTACACATTTTATCTTGGATCTTATGTTCATCTATGCTACCAATATATCGGGCAATATTATACACCAGAGGGACCATATCATACACATGCCCGAAATTTAGGGAAATTTTTAGATTTACATACCCTGCACCCATTACAAAGGGTTTTATAGCTTATATGGTGATGGTATATTTTATTGACTATTTTCTATTTAATTACAAGATGAATCCATAACCTTAATGTATTTCCCCCACATTAGTGGCATTACATTGTTGATTCATCATCAGTTGAGATAAAAGGTGGCTGATTGGCAATCTATCCCATTTATTAGTTAGGGTTGGTAGATTTAATTATCATGAATTAGGGGGTGCCAAAATCATATGGTTAAAATAGAATATACCTCAGAAATGAAAATAAAATACTTACCAAAAAAATACTAATATAATCCTTCTAGCTTAACTTTCACCTTCGAAGCAACTCCAAGTTCTTTTCTTAAGTCCCATGCTTGAGAGGAACATGTTAGAAAAAAGATGAAAAACTAGTAAAGATTCTGATTTGGTTTACAAGGGAATAACATCAAGATAGGATGGTGAGTAGCTTAGAAGCTAGTGGTGGTCAAATTGGTGGTTGTGGACAAGGCAGTGGTGGCCTTAAAATTAGTTTCTTTAATGTTGATAGTGGATTTTAAATTAGTGTCCCAAATGTGGCTAATTTTGAGTTAGTTACCATATAAACTATGGTGCTCATGCAAGGAGTGGTGTAAGGTTTGGTGTAGGGCAAGAAGAAAGGGCATAAAATTGATGAGTTAGAGACATTTTTGGGTTTAACCTTGGTTTCTGTGTTGTTGGATTTCATTTGGTTCTTTAAGTTATTTATTTTTATGAATAGGTTTAGAATTTACTTATGTTTAAGGGTTAAAGTCTTAACATTTTTATTTTCAAAGCATATATCCACATTTTTTGATCTCAAATTGTTATTGATTATCTAGGCTCTTATTTGTGGGTATATCCAATAACTTTATATTTTTTGTACTAGTTCTATTTTATAATATAAGAGTGAGGGACCCCATAACCCTTGATTATCTATAAACAATAAATGCACATTTCTATTTGGAAAATAATCTGAAGGGAAGCTTTACATATTTAACAAATTGTATTTTTCTTGCAAAAATAATATAAGATACATATATTGATTGTATATATGCACTAATTATAAAAATAAATAATGTATATGTGCCACCAATATATATACATTCTTATTTTAGAAACAACCAAAATGAATGTAATATATATTTTTGTTTATTAGTGAAAATGAATATTAATCTTCTTGATTGTTGATTTTGATTTGATCTTTAAAGTATCTAGAAGAATTTGACCAACACCAAATTAGGTATGTGTTGTAACCAAGGTGACATTTTACTAATACTTTCTTTTATATTTTTGAGGGATTCCTAATTTAGGTGAAGTGCATCAAGTTTTAATATTACCTCTTCTAAATACAAGTATTAATTTATGCAATTGGTCATGAACTTGTGTTGTTAACATAACCACAAATTCTTTTTTTTAACACAAAGTTATTGTGTGAATGATTCTACATATCTTTCACTACATTCATTGCATATAAAAGGAGAAAGGGATTATTATTATTATTATTATTATTATTATTATTATTATTATTATTGTTATTATTATTGTTATTATTATTATTATTATCATCATCATCATCATCATCATCATCATCATCATCATCATCATCATTATTATTATTATTATTATTATTATTATTATTATTATTATTATTATTATTATTATTATTATTATTATTATTATTATTATTATTATTACACAAAGGTTTTAGGGTATAGTTTTTGGGAAAAAAATTAGTGAATAAAAATATCATGTGGTCAAAATTTTCATTTCATGTTCTTTACAATAAGCTTTTTCTTTCCATTTAAATCACCTCTAGGATTTGTCAAGATTTTTGTCAATGAAAATAGGTTGGCCATTGGTAATGTAGTTCATTATTTGAAAAGTTAATAGTTTATTAATTATAAAAAAATTATTCGTGATGTTTATCTGAATACTAATTACAATGATCTTGTAGTAATAGATTCCAAAATTTACAATAAAAGGGTTCTCATTGTTCATTTCAATTTTTTTCTTAAAATATATTTTTACTTATACTTTATTTTATGATTTTAAGGGCTTACAAAGTAAGGCCAAGTGTATCCAATTGAAGCATTTCCTATTGTAAACATATGTATTTCTCTATACACTTGGTCATGTGCTTGTATTTGTTAACCTAGGATAGTGGGCTTGTGTGGGTAGTAGTTTAGGGCTAGAATATGACTTGTCCAAAAACAAATCTTAATATTTGTTGATTTCAAATCATTTATTAAAGTATCTAGAAGAATTTATTGATATAAGCATTGTGTATTCTAAACATAGTTATTAATCTATAAACTCGGTCATGTAGTTGCATTATTAATTTAGGATAATATGCTTGTGTGGGAAGAGGTTTAGTGTTAGAGTGAAAAATTATTGAAAATGTTATTATTATATTTATTTTTGATTATGATTTGATTATTAAAGTATTTGGAAGAATTTGGCCACCATAAAATTAGGTATGGGTTGTGACCAAGGTGACATTTATTAATACTTTATTTTCTATTATTGATGGATTATTAATTGAGGCCAGTGCAACATGTCAAAGCATTGTCTTTTCTAAAACTAGTATTAATCTATGCATTCGATCATGCACTTTCATTCTTAACCTAAGATAATGTGGGTATGCAGGAAGAATTTTAGTATTATATTCAAAACCTGTCAAAAAAATGTTATTTTTATTAATTCTTTATTTTACTTCATTTTTTAAAGTATCTCAAATATTTTTCTGGTTGAAACATTGGATATTAAGAACATAGGTTTTAATTTATACACTTGGCCATGCATTTGTGTTGTTAATCTAGGACCTCAAGGTCCTAGTACTCCCATAAAAAATGCAAATCCTAGACAATTGAATGTGAGATTTAGTTCTCACATTTGATCCACCATCAATATTAAAATCCCGCCAAGTATTTACATTTAGATTTTCTCCTAAAATTTATCATAGGATTACAATACGTACTTCTCCATAACATCCTCATACAAAGACCAAAAAAATGAAAAATAGGGAAAATTAATGTGAGATAAAAAATTAAGGATTGTTTCTACATTTGAAAAAACCCACCTCAAAACTATGCTCAGAATTCATTGGGATGACTTTTAGATCTCCAACCTTGACATAGCTATCACATACATTATAGAAGTGAAACATAGTTTAGGCATTTTGAATTGTTTCCAAATGTTTTCATTTATAGGAAAATAAAGTGAAGATATGATGATTGTAGATAGTTTAACCTGAACTAAAGATAAAAAATAATTATCCTTGACTTTAACATCATGATCTATCAAATCTGCTCTGCTCCCAAATGATAGCTTGAATTTCCTCTCATGCCATGTTACTATCATTGATAATTCTACACACTCAAATTTAATGGAAAATTGATGAAAAAAAAAACATCCAACTAATGTTTTTGGTCATGCAAGATAGTTTATTGGACCAAGGATTCCCCTATATCATATATTTATATTATGAAGGTTAGTGTTTACAAAGTGATGATCCAAAGAGAAATTTTATTTTTTATGTAGTTTATTAGTAATACAAATAAATTTGGTTAAAAGGATGTTAAAATTCATCATATTTATTGAAAGGGGTTTTTATAAACCTAAATTTGGCATAAGATCCTTATTCCTAGTGTCTTATTGCCATTTTATCACATTTAGAAAACTTGTACATATTGGTTTGTTTCTTGGTCCACTCTATTCTCACTAATGTCCCTATTTATCCCTTGAGCCTAAAAAAATTTGTCTAACACTTAATATAGATTTTAGACACATAAATATGGTATTAGACACTTGAGAATGTTAGTTTTGATCTACTACATGACTTGTGTATACACATTTGACTCTTGTTGACATTCTCTCCTAACCATCCATTTATCTATTGACCTTTCCTTCCTAATTTATTGTTGTTCAAATACAAGACCTCCCTAGTCTTTCCATAATTATTATATTATCCTAAGTATATTATTTACGTATTCTAAATCATTATTTTTTCCATCTTAGATAGTGCCAAAAATAGTCAAACATTGCCAATTACGTGCAGTGTCTGCCTTTGCTCATAGTATCGTAAGTTCTCTAAATGTATTTTTTTCAAATCCAAACCCCTCCCTTGGGTTTTCCCATAAGTTTTACATGTAAATTAAATAAAGAAATTACATAAAGCTATATATATATATATATGACAAGACTAAGGTTATTCTTATCTAGCTCTTACTTGAAATTGCTTAAAAAACTACTCGTACATTCAGAGATACATTTTTACATCCTTGATAAAATATCCTAAATCATTTAAATATGAAAATACCTCAAATGAATAGTCCTTCAACCAAGTCTAAACACCTAAATCAAGGTCAAAGTTATATATTGTCAAGTGTCAAAAGCTAAAAAGGTTACATACATTCTAGTGGATTGGTATTGAGTAGACATGCACATAAGTGGGAGAAATATGTGTGGTTTGAGCCATCTTTAGAGTATTAGAGTGTATGAAATGGTCAATTACTTAGTGGGATGTGGTTGTGATATCCAACCTATCTTTCTAACCCCTTTTTATGAGCCAGGTAAAGTTTCAAAAGTGGAACTAAGTTTCAAAGTGAACGAAGATGAATATGAATATTCACATAGGAATTAACATATTGACCTATGCTAGAAACATCTGAATAAGTAGGGAAAATGATATGTAGTAGAATAGACTGTATAAAGAACAAAATAAATTTTGGCAAACATTAGACATGTCTAATCATCTTAGGTGTTTCAACATTACTGGTAGTGTCCTGGTAGATTCTAACAATTAGTTTCCTAAATCAAATGACCACATATTGATTTTAGGTCATTTTATAGGTCTCTATTTAAGAAGTGATTTTAAAATAACAATGAACAAGATAAAAACCCTATCCTATTGTAAGTTATATAAATATTAATTCAATATCAATCTACCTTTTACATTCAAGTTTGCATAATTTATGTTAAATATTATACAATCTAAAATTTACAAGTTTTAGCTTATTTATGTCACTACATCTAAAATAAATCAAAAAAAATTGGCAAACACTATCATTCTTTTGAGCATTGTAAACCCTAGGTTTACCTTAGGGTTTTATCCTATCTTCATAGGGTTTCAAATTTTTGAGTTAGGGTTTTAGATATAATTTTCAATTTTCCCTTATTCAAATAATTAAATCACAACCATAATGGATGTACATAATTTATAATTTATAATTCAATATATGATTATCATCATTCCATGTTGATTCTATGAAATATGTAATATTTTTCATAACCATGTGATGAAATGGGTCAAGTTCTTATGCAATAAAACATAGGATGAAATTAAATATGAAGAATCCTTGCTTTCTTTAGTAACTCATATTGTCTAAAATATAATTTAAGATGCTTTAAATTAGTAATAAATGTCAAAGGGCATGTATGAATCCTTCCATTATTCCTCCCCCTAGACCTCAAGGTGGTGATAGATATCATCCTACCCCCATTATTATCCTTAGGCTTATATTTGATCCTATGCTCCATGCTATCACAACATGAAGAATTAGGGTTGGATTGATCCTTTGATCTCTAAACCCAAGGGTGTGCAAGAAGAAAAGGTTGTACTTACCAGTACACTTGGATGGTTGGAAGAAGCATTCTCATCTAATACTGAGTCATTTAATGAGGATAAATGCACATCTAGAATTAGATCCACATTACCTAAAGGAAATACATTTAAATTTGAAGAAATTGATCAACATATCCAATGATCACAAGGAAGACAAATTGATGATCTAACCTAACTTAAAAAACTCCCATATTCCTTGAACATAGATGGATGGTGTAGAGTTGGAGATAATTTTATATATAACATACTGAGTCTAACTAAAAGGTTACATGGATGGGTATAAAAATAAATTATTTTTTGGAAAAAATTCAAAGGATGGTATGGAACTGATAGTTACAAACCTTGATAGAAGAATAAAAGTTTTGTGGGAGTCTCTTACTCCTAAGCATCATGTTATCTTAAGCATATCATTTAGTTATTTCATAGATGTTATGAGATGTGAATATGTTGGAGACATAAAAAAATTTGATGCTATTGAATATAATAGGCTTTATATAATGAAGCTTATCTCACAAAACTAACCAAAGTCAAAAAATTGAGACAAATCATTTTTTTATTAACTCCATCCCATGTGTTATTACTGATGGATTCATTCCCCATATAACAACCAAAATTGATCTCATAACAAGAGAAATAAACTCCATTGTTAATATGACTCTTAGATAGATTATTCAATTTTTTGAATAATGCTTCTATATATAATTAAAAAAATAAATTTGTTGCTTCATTGCTAAAATAAAATAAAATCCATAAGTGAAATTATTTACAAGAATAGTGGATTTGATCCTCCAGAATACTATGGTGCAGACCTTACTAGATATTCTTATCATAAAAAAGATAAGAAATATAAAAAATGGAAAGTATAAGATAATTTTTTCTACTCATAAAATGTATGTCAAGCCTAAAATAAAAATCATAGAAAAAAGAAGAATCAAATGCTATTATTGTGGCTAAGATGGACATATTTTGCCTAAATGTATAAACAAAGTAAATTATCCTAGAAAGAAAAAAATATTATAGCCACATTACCACAATAAGAACTTAATATCATTTTTGAATTTAGCTTAGAATCTGAAGTCTATTCCATACCTATTGAAGATGATATATCTTTAGATGTATCTAATCATCATATCAACTAGATTGAACAATTAACATATCAAATCATTCTTCATCTAATTACCTCATTTAATATTGAACTTCATGAACTCCATAAGTATGGTGATCCTAAGGGAAATAAAAAGTTAGTCAAATCTCACACTAACCCTATGTAATTTGAAAAACTAAGCCTAAAATCCTAGAATTTAAAAGCATGATAAAATGCATAACTATAGAACCTATTTATGATTATATAGCAAATCAATCTTGTACACTTGGAAAACTTAGAATTTGGTTGTTCCTCCTAGTTTTGGACCATTTTCTCACATTTTAAAGTCTTGCATCTGCTCTATCTTGTGCCCCTTGGCTTATGTCTCTTAGTATGACTAGTCTTATGTTGATGACATAGACCTTATCTCATACCTAGAATGCTTAAAATACCTGGACACTAAAATTCAATATCGATACTTGCATCATCATTATTATCCTAACCTGATGCAAGTGTCTAATGCCCTAAAGTCATCTAGTTTACAAATGAAACATATCTTAATGTTTAGCCTAAGTTCTTTAAGTTGAGTTATTACTCTAAAGGGATTGATATACATAAAATATCTACCCTCATTCATTCCTCACCTATAAAACCTAGAAAAAGACCAAAGAGACCAAGGCAACTTATCAAAAGCATTATATCAAGCATTAAATTGAACAAAGATTCCTATTTCCACACCAATCATAGGTAAAACATATCTATAGGTCTAAATTACTATAAGAGCAACCTAAGATCTTGAATTTTCAAGATACAATCTAGGTCACTATTATAGTTTATTTCCACATATTACATGATTCACACACAAGCCAACATGTAGGGGAGAACTGCATGAGTATAAAGCCCTCTTATAGAGTATTAAATATGTAGAAATCACCCACTAATAGTGGGGTATTTAGGGCTAGCTCAACACTATGTGTCCTCTAACCCATTTCCCCCTAAAGTCACTTTGAAGATGGAGAACTAGGGATTTGTCATTTCACAAGGAATGATAGTCTATGACCTAGATATAAATGCACCAAAGTGAAGGTGAAGACAAAACCAAATATTATCCAGGTGGTCATATCCATTTTTAATAGGTATTTCATACATGACACATATATTAAACCTAAAAATTAACTTTGACGTAGCTGTCCCAAGATGACATTAGTGTCCAAAGCTCTATAAACATTAGATCTAGAATTTGATGATTATTCCAAAATATCCTTCCAGCCTAGTTCTTGCCATTTATAGATCCAACACTATGTTATCATTATAACCACATATCCATATTACTTCTTTGTCATTTATATGTGTAGCTTAGTTGTACTTTCCATATTTAGACTATCTTAGTTTTATGAATTTAACATATGCCTATATTTGAGTTTAACATCTAATTAGCTTGATATATATCTAATTATAACCCTTGTGCCATTTAATTTCTATATACCCATTTAATAAAATCTAAGGCTAACAATAAAATCACATAGATCATTTTAGAGTTAAACATTTGGTTAACCTGATTTGTTTGAATGCAAATTTTTCTAATTCCTAGGGTTTCAAACCAATCAAGGTTTTAGATTGCTCTACTTTTTAATTTACTAGTACTATTTTACATGCAACCTAGGTGTATCCCTAGATTATGAGGTGTGCCTATTAGACATATATAGCTTCCCCTTCCACCATTTAGTATGTCTCAAACCAATGGGGGATCTCATACTTTGGATCATAATGACACCTATGTTGATAATAAAAACATACTGATAGGGTTATCATAAAAGAATGTTTTGATAATAAAACCCATGAAAAAAATTAAAATGAGAAAATATACCATGATCAAGTGTAATAAATTGCATTATTTCATGATCATATTTGAAAAAACCCTGAAGATCTTGATGAGATCCTAAAAACTATTCTCAAAGCAAAAAGTTCTAAAACTATAGTGGAAACATACTTCCCCTTGAACACATTACAACCTAATATATCTAGTGGGGGCATAGGTTATGTATTTAAACCTTTTTTTAATGAAATTACTATTGTTACATCTATCATGGAATTACCCATTGTTTCAATAAAACTATCAGTTTTAATGCCTATTACTAGTCAAAACATGTTTTTATCCCCTTTGGTTACTACTCAAATTATTAATCTAAATCCCACTAGGTCTAAAGTTCAATAACTCCTTCAAGTTATAAATAACTTGGAGGAAAAGGTTAAAAACATTGAACAAAATTATTTAAATTCCCCTCATGCTATAGATTCACAAGATGTGTTACATAACCCCATTGCACTTGAGATCTATTTTCACCATTTGCCAATTTAATTTGTTTCAACTAAGTTAACATTTTATGATGATAAGGGTGATATTAAATAACATATTCAAACCTTTTATGTGTCATGCCTTGAATATGCCTCCAATGATAAACTTTTGACCAAATTATTTCTAAGAAGGCTCAAGGACTATGCTTTGAGGTGGTTTATGATTTATATCTCCAAATTGTGAAAGCATTCAAACCTATTAGAGACCAATTTTTATCACACTTTTCCATTAATATCTCTAAAAAGGTTTCCTATGCTCAAATTTCCAAAATAAAATAAGGAACCAATGAACCTATCAATGAATATGTCTTGAGATATAAGACAATGTTATCCAAAATGACCAATCTTATGGTAGATAAAGAGTTGCAAGATATATTCAATCAATTTTTTCTTGCATCTTACATGAATACACTATTTTTAAGAAGTTAAAATATTTTTATGACTTCTATCATGTTATATGAGACCATGAAATGAAACTTATCTCATTGAATAAGCTCAAGTATGTAGAAAACACACTAGATGCATCTACAACTAGTAACAAATTTACCATCAAACTAAGTTTTAAGGTAAATCCTCTTGAACCTATAAAGGAAACAACCATGATGGTTAACATAGTTTCACAATAGCCTAATTGAATTCTCTTATGTAATGCACCAAGGAGATAATTTATATGTTTACCTGAGTCCACAAATTTTTTACTTTTGTGGTTACTAGAGGGTCAGCTTATATCTCTCCATCATCTTATAGAGGTTGATAAGAGTTGACCTCTACCAAAAGGATATGGTGTAAATTCTTATTATGACAATCATCAAGGACCAGAGCATTCTAAAGTTAGATGCTTTACATTGGAGCAAAAGATTCAAGATCTTATCAATGGATAAAATTTTACATTTGAGGACCCCCCAAAGGAATCATGATCACAACATGGTGATCACTACAAATAAAAAATATTTCCAAATCCTTTTCAAGACCATTATAAAAAGGAATGAAAAGTGAAAATGGAATATAACACAATCCTCCTCTACCACATTATGAACACTCACTAGATGATATTATTGGTACTTACACATAACATATATATCCTATGGTTCAAAGACCCTTTAGTAATTTTGATGTTAGTGAGATTAAGAATGATGACTCTGATATTTATTTTTTATTAATTTGAGAATACCTTGTAAACATCATATATGAAGTATTGTGATTGATAATGGTGTAATTAAGAATGTTTATAACATGACATTACTTACAAAATTAGGTTATAATCATCATAACTTACACCCCTTTACTAGATTAGTTAGAGTATTCAATGGGACCTCCAAAAGGTTCTGATCAAGATTTACCTACCTTTATAAGTTGGACCCACACATGTGGTTAATACCCTTTTAGTTATCCCTTCCATAGGCATATTTGATATGTTATTGGTAAGATATTGGATACGCACTCTTTGATTAGTGTCATCTACAATACATGGGTGTGTTAAAGACATTCATTCCAATTAGGTAATTATAATTTTTGGATATCTATATAAGCATCCTTTTAAACAATATAAACTTATACCCAAACTACTAGCTATCAAGCCTACTAAGGTTAATTCACCATAAAAGGGCACATAATAGGTAATCCCCTTTACTAGGTGGCTAATACTTGAGAGACCATTACATTAAAGACATACAAATTATTTCATAGAATACCCATATTCTACTACACACCATGTTCAAATATCTATAGCATATCCAAATCTACATATTACTACTATGCCAAAAAAAAGACTCAATAATGGGTTCTAAGAACCCCTACTCATATTAATCCTAATATTGATTCACAACCACAAGGTCTTATTTTACATATGTAGAGCACCATTGATACCACAATGATATATATTGCACCTATACATGCTCCTTGACAACATAAACAAATTATTACACTAGGTTCATAATGGGGAGACATATATGACCATCCATTGGATGGAATAATAGGATGATCTTTCTTCTTCAAAAATTCTAAAAATACCAAAAAAATAAAAAAACATATAGAAATCCAAAAATACTTTATGCACCTACATGTACTAATATATCCTTGGCATTTATATATTAGTTCCATGTTTATGGATGGAATATTTAGTTACTTTTACATACACACATATATGCCACACTTATACTTGAGTGTGATACAAGCATACACAAATACATGATCTATTCCTATTTTTGAATGTTGGGCCTTCCATCTACTTATTTACTATATACATTGGGAGAATTCACTTATATATGATTTAATAATCACTCTACATTATCATGTTTGAGATTACATATATACTTACAAAGACATTTATTAATGATTATATATTACACAAGGTACTTGATATATTATAAACTTGACATTTTTTAATAACACATTTGATCCATAGGATACTAATACATTTTTATGTTGGTTGCTTATGATTTGCTTTATTCACTTATTTGAGTGTCTTGAATTACTATTGTATTTCTTGTTTGAGAATTTGAATATGCTCCTTTGCTTGTGACCCTTATGCCTATGTATGATTTATTTGACATTTTAATATGTCATTATTTTTTTTATGGAAATTTGAATGTCATTATTACTTTTATGAACATTTGAATAAGTCTTTTCCCTTTGAATATATGACATTAGAATATGTCCCTTGTTTGTGGTCTCCTTGGACCATTACTTTTTGACTTGATTTTTAGTACTCTTGTGTGTGTGTGTGTGCTTATTTACTTTTTGATCTTATATTATTAATATCTAGATGCTACCATGATATTTATCATGTATCTTAGGATTTCAAGTAATCGCATTGGTTCTATGCGCTTCAATTCTATATCTATCAAGACATGTTCCTTTTATATGCTATATGGTTACATTCATAGATTATACATTTGTCTTATCCTTTTGAGGTGAGTTAACTACCACTTCCTATCTTTCCCTCACCTCAAAGGGGGTAATATTAGTGTGGGCATGTTATATATACATGTTCTCCAAACTTGGCATAGTTTACAGATTTAGTGGGGACATGTCATATGGGCATGGCTTCGACATATTCATAGTTTCTAGATTTAGTAGGGGCATGATTTGGAAGCATGTTCTCTACACTCATTAAATATATGGTAATTATATAAATTTACAAATTTAGTGAGGCCATGCCATATGGGCATGGCTTCCACACATTCATAATTCTTAGATTCAGTGGGGGCATGCTTTGGAAACATGTTCTTCACACCTATTCAATATTCAACATCTTCAGATTATAGTGGGGGCATGTTTTGGAAACATGTTCTCCACACTGGTAATTATATAAATTATTAGATTTATCCATATATAATAAGGGAATGATTTAGAAGTATGGTCTCTACACTTACATAGTTTTCCAAATTGGCCAAAGTACATAGTTATATGATTCAAATTCATAGTTGTGGTAAATGTTTTTAAATTGGTACTATTGTTATACACAATTTCAGCATGAGACATATATAAGGTGCATATGCTATGTACTTTGTACCTAATATTACAAAATTTGCATGATTTTTAAATTATAAAACTCTTTTAATTATTATTACCACATCATAGACTTTTTAATACTAATACCCCATAAACTTTTACAAATTTTATTGAGCCAATCTACTACAGTATTTGGTATGGTTGAGATGATTAAATAACTCAATCTTGCTAAGTTTTTAGGTTGGAATTGATTGTATCATCCAACCTCCCCAAGTTATAAGTATCATTTGGTTGCACGTTTGAGCTAATCTCAATTGTTAGGTGGAAACTCACTTTTGCTAAAAAGTTGGGGCCATGTGCCTTCCAATATCTCTCTCTCTCCCCTTGAAAATATGAAATTTAAAGATTTATCTATATTTTTACTAATCTCAATTTTAGAGCCTTAAAATGATACATATTTTTCAAATAAACTTGCCAATAGGAAAGGTGGTTACATTGACACATATGGGTACTCCCTTGCTATTTCAATTTTATTTTATTTCAAGTAATTTTAAATTCTAGATTATATACACTGATTATACACTATAAGATGCTCTTGGTTATAGGTTAGTCACTAGTAAATCACTCAACTTGGGCACATGTAAAGATAAGATGTGCATACACACCCATCTATGCATTCTTTTCCTTTAAACTAAAAATTTTGTTACTAGAATAATGGGGGGAAATGTGACACTATTTTATGATTATGTAGTACCTCAATATTGTACACTTGGAAAACTTAGACCTTGGTTTTTCTCCTAGCTTTAGACCTTTTCCTACTTTTGCAAGACTTGTATCTACTCTATCTTATGCCCCTTGGCCTATATTTCTTAGTGTAACTAGTCTTATGTTGATGACATGAGCCTTCTCTCTTACCTATAATGCTTAAAATTTACTTATCTTCCATCACTACAAGTTGTGAACCTATACCTACTTTCATGCTCTTTAGACACTAGTGTCTAGGATAAACAATAACATCAACATTAGTGTCATGACCGGATGCAAGTGTTTAATGCCCTAAAAACATCCAATTTTTAAATGAAATGTATCTTAATGGTTGACCTAAATAATTTAATGTGATTTATTACTTTAAATGTATTGATATAAATAAAAGATCAACCCTCATTCATTCCTCACCTATATAACCTATAAAAAAACCAAAGAGACCAAGGCAACTTATCAAAATCAATCTATCAAGCATTCAATTGAATAAAGCTTTTATATTTCCAAACTAGTCATAGGTATAACACATCTATAGGTCTAAAGTACTAAAAGAGCAACCCAAAAGACCAATTTTCCAAGTTATAAGCTAAGTTACATTTTACTTTATTTCCACATATTACATGATTCACACACAAACCAACATGTAGGGGAGAACTACTTGAGTATGAGACTCTCTTCTAGAATATTTGTTATGTAAGCAACACTCACTAACAATGGGGTCTTTAGGGTTAGATCAACACTATGTGCCCCCTAACTCGTTTTTCCTCAAGATCACTTTAAATATGGATAACTAGGGTTTTTCCATTTCATAAAGAGTGACATAACATGACCCAGATCTTAATACACTAGAGTGAAGGCAAAGACAAACATAGAGGAACCTAGGTGGTCGTATCCATTTTCAACAAGTATTTCATACAAGACACTTAACATTGAACCCAAATAGTATCATCAGTGTAACCATCTTAGGATGATGTTAGTATTCCAAGCTCTAGAAGCATCAGATCTAGAATCTAAAAAATATTCTAGAATCTCTTTCTAGCCTACTTCATGCCTATTATAGATCCAATATTATGTTATTATATGAATTAGGTAAGCATATTACTTATTTATCATTTCTATATATATCTTAGTTTTACTTTTCATATTTAGACTATCTCAGTTTTATGAATTTTGCATATGCCTATTTATAAATTGAGCATATAATTGGCCTACTATAGATATAATTATCACCTTTATTCCATTTCATTTTTGTATACCCATTTAATCAAATGTATGGATAATAGTAAGATCATCTATATCATTTTATGGTTAAACAATAAAATTTTAAGAGCCTTCAAATCTAAAATAGATTCAATAACACAAGATATAAATGAATTAATAACTTGGTCTAAAAATCAACCTTGGGAAGAAACAAAATTAAGATGCTTTTATGCAAGAGAGTCTAGAGAAATAATCATCTCTTTTAATATTATTGATCCCAATTATAATCTAATTTTTAGAGATTATCTGATAGACATAAGAGCCAATATGAGCATCACTAAATTCAAATTCATACCAAAGTATATGTGGGAAGCTTTTTCCATTGATTTCATTATTGTAAATAGATTAAGGACAACTATCAACAAAGTTGATCCTAGAGTTATGATGGAAATTAATAGCTTAAAACTTTTATTAAGCTATGGATGTTTAGTGTTATCAATGCAAATATTGTTCTAGGGATGAATTTATTAAATTATTTCATGATAAATATTATATTCAAGGACCATCTATCCTTGACATTATATGACAATACCCATAAAATACCTAGGAAAATCTAGCCTACCATTTGAGTCATTGGAAAGAAATAAGAAATCCTTGACAATAATGTTGAAGCTAAGATATACAGAATAGTCCAAGATTTTAAAAAAAGTAAAGACATATTAAAACTTATAATAGATAAAATCAGAAAACTTTGTGATGAAGATCCTAGAAGGTTTTAGAATATCTACAAACATGTTTTCTAACTATATCCCAAGCTAGGAATAGATCATAATAAGGGTATGAAATCAAATACTATTCCATTCTCTCGATAAAATGTTAAAATTTAAGAAGAAGAAATCTGATATTTTCTTGCTAAAGCATTAATCTTGAAAAGCCATAGTGAATGGGCCTCTCCAAATTTTTATATCAAAAAACATTTTAAACAAAAGAGAGGAAAAATGAGACTAGTCATAAACTAAAAAAAACTAAATGATTGGCTAGTTTCTGTTAAGGATCCTATTCCAAAAGAACAAGTTCTCATCAATAAACTAAAAGAGTGTTGTGTGTTTTCTGAGATTGATCTCAAAAATGATTTTTGGAAAATCATTGTTGAACCTAAAGATACCTATAAAATAGCCTTTGTCCTCCCTATTTTGGATATGAAATATAAATGGAGAGTCATGATGTAAGAGCTTAAAAAATGGTCCATATAAATTTAAAAAATTATTGGATAAGATATGTGGACATGCCAAGTATTTTGTTATGTATATTGATGGCATTCTTATTATGTCTTTTGATTTGAATATCCACCTTGTGAATTTGAAGAATTTTTTAGAACTATGTGAGTAGAATGGCTTGGTCCTCTCTGATATAAAAATGGAAATAGGTAAAATAGAAATAGAATTCCTAGGATTAAATATTTGTGGTAAAATTTTTTATTTATAGGCATATATCATACAATCTTTGGAAAAAATTTCTAAATGAGATAAAAGACAAAACTTAATTGCATATATTCTTAAGATACCTAAACTATTGTTCTTTGTTTTATCAAAATAATCTCAAGATAAAAAAATCCTCCAGAGTAGACTAAAAAATAAGCTATCCCATGGACTACACAAGTGACTAAGTCAGTCATTAGAACTAAGCAAAAGGTAAGAACATTTCCAAATCTCAAGCTCCTTGGGGATGGACTTATCATTCTATAAGTAAATGCTTCAGATGAAGCATATGGAGGCATTCTACTAGAAAGAGTCAAAAACCAAAAAGAATAAGTGTGTTACTACTATAACAAAACATGGAATGCTACCCAAAGAGCTTATCATTCTACCAAAAATGGATTATTATTAATAAAAATTAGTATGTTTAAACTAAGAATCTTTCTACCTAAAAATAAGTTCCTTATGTGTACTGACTTGTTGTAATTTGAATAAACAATAAAAAACCCCACATTAAATAATTTAGAAATGTTAGGATCAACATGAGGATTGCATGGATCAACATGAGGATTGCATGGATCAAGTACTAGTAGCTAAATCCTATCTCTAATACCTCTTTTTAGGAACCAAAACATAATACCAAACATGTTCAATAAATATTATGGAAACAAAAATAAGCTACAACAATAACATAACATAGGAGAGAACACATTACACAAGATATACTTGGAAACCCTATTAAACTAGCTAGGGAAAAACCATAGGGAAAGGGCAACATCTAGAATTCATATTCATCAACAACTCTCTCTTTAAAAACACCAATGAGTAACTCCTTTCTAGTGCTTACAAGCACTCAGGTGAACCAAGCTTACAACCAAACCTTACAAGATCTAACCTCCAATCTGCAACATACAAATCCATACAATGCTAACACCATAACATCTAAGGTGAGCTTCAAATCATAAACATGCATCTATGAGCTGAGATAATAAGCCTCCAAGATCTATTTTTTCATCTATGTGAGAAAATATAACATAACCTTTTAGGCTCTAACCTCTAACCACAATGATCTCCATGCTTTAACAAACTAGGTGAGCCATGCTCTCATATGAGCCTTATAGTATCTAAACACCTAAGAATGAATGATGCTTACAAACCAAACATATAGGTGAACTATTTATACAAGCATTAAAATCTCTAAAATCCTATAACATGTAATCCCAAAGCTTACATGTATCCTCAAAAGGAATCCATAAGGATTACAAAACAAAGGAGAAAGCATGTTATAAATAACATTTACAGTGTGAGAGAGGGGAGAGATAAATCAAGTGTCCATCCAAAAATTCACCACATTTGAGTCAGTGAATAATGATCCTTAGTAGGGTCTATCCCCATGTTCTAAAATTCATAAAAAATGACCCTCTACTAGACAATATTCAAGTCCACCTTCATGTGGTTCTAAAACCTATGCCCGACTTCCACAAGTGAGTCCAAATAACAATAGTAACATTCTTTTCTTCATCTCCCAAGTGCAAAAAAAGTAGATGATCAATTTTAGACAATATCAAAGCCACCCCATGTAAATCTAAATATGGTTTCCCACTCACACATGGGAGGCTTATCTCCACCAATGATCTTCTTGTCTTCTTCATCCATGTGTACACATAAGTCCAAAAGGTGTTGCAATCACCTTTCAACTTTTCTACACATGTGAATCATGGGTCCCTTTATAAATTCAACCCATACATGACCACTTGTATTTTTCACAACATGACAAACTCATGTGGCTCACTAAGGATAAAACCCATGTCCTTTAGTGGAGTGTTATGGTCCACATCTATCACATCATCCTGATCACACTTGGGACCCTCCATGGGCCTATGCGACATCACCTTACTAACACATCACTTTAATACCACATCATCAAGATTACACATCACCATGCATAACACATGCCATATCACTCGCATGCTATGTCACCATGAATAGTGTCTATGTATAATGTTTGTGAATATTGGCTTCACACCCAATATGAAATCAAATAATGACAAGATGGGAGATATGATTCTCAAATTTTAATTCTTATGTATAATATAATAAATGATCCTATAAGTATCTAGCTAATCTTATGTCTAGATAAGGATCAAAATGGTACCAAATTAATTTTTTCTCTAAGCATATTTTAATTTTTTAGGGTGATTCTAGATCCAGGTATCAATATTTATCTACTCTAGATAACCTCCTTCTATAAAAATTTATAAAACTCAAACCCTAGATGAAGATTCCTACATAAATTAGAATCATCACATAATTACCTAGCAAAACCATATAATAGATCTATTCAAAGTATTTATTTCACAATACTTATATGTTTTATCTCTGTTTATGAAAAAATATTTAGACAAGGAACCTAGATGTCTCTGATGATTCAATTAGCCTACTTAGTGGAAAACTATATCTTTAAGAATTTAGAATAATCAAAGCCAGATCTATCTTTTACGGAAAGGTCATCATAATCATCATGAAAAATAAGCTCATCAAATAATTTACAACAAGACCTATTGGAATGCCTAGAAAAGATTGGGAAAATATAACCTAGGAAAGTTGGATAGAAAATTATGCCTCAAACACCATTATCCCATGGTTTCATATTTTATTTGTACATGAAACTCTTGGGAATTATTCCTACAAGGTCCTATTTGATTTTGCATGTAAATATATGTATGAAGATCTTGATTTTGAATATTTCTTTGGAGGTTAAAATTATAACCATGACATCAAGAGGCCAAATTATAAATTTGGAAGACAATTTTGTGAATTCCCTAAGACATCCACAACCCAATTAATTGATGCCTTTCTTGAAGGTATTACCTTCCATCATGATAAAGTTAAAACATTAATTCAACCTAGAACCAGGTTGTAGACCAAGATCCTAAAACTCAAAAACACTAAAAATATGAGTTATATATGATATGATATATTACATATTCATTTTATACACACATGTTTTTCATAGTATAAATGAGCAGGATGAAAAACATACATATAATATATGATATGGACATTCATATGTATAAAGGCTACCTCTCTACATTATAAGAATGCCTACATTGAGAGAATCTTAGTTTATTTTCCATGTTACATATTTATATGATGATTCCATTGATCATATAGAGATAATTAGACTGATTAAACATGCCTTGCTCTTGCATATACTATCTAGAGTGCTGTGTTTTATGGATATTATAAATTTTTATGTGTAATGATGAAATATATCGATTGTGTATACTACCTTTAATTTTTATATAGATGTTTGATGTTGTTTTCTGTTACATAATGTGATCCTTGATATTGTGCTCCATAAGTGATTATTACATTGTGTGACCATTGTTTATTATATTGTGTGCTTCATGAGTGACTATTAATGATTGTTACATTTTGTGACCATTGTGTGTTACATTGTATGCTCCATGAGTGACCATAGAAGCTTATTACATTGTTTGATCATTGTGTTTTACATTGCATGCTCCATGAGTGACTATTGATGATTGTTACATTGTGTGACCATTGTGTGGTATATTTCATGTTCCATGAGTAGTTATTGATGACTATTACATTCCATGGCCATTAATGTGTATGACATTAAGTGCTATCTTTTATTTTTATATGAGTACATTGATTATGTGTTGTTATGTCATGTTTTAGTTATGCCAATGATCTTCTAGTTTGTCTCATGGCCATGTTATATATGTTGATTTAGATTCAAGTCATTTCTTGAGTGTTTATGTGGTTTATGGTCATGGAATTGTGTGCATACATGTGTGTGTATCTACATGATTGTTGAACTTATGTTATCATGTTTCTTGTCACAAATTTTTATTTTTGTGTATAATTCCATATTCCATATCATGCATTGCTTACTAATGGATGATTAAATGTGTGATGAATATTACTTCATGCCTAATTATTATATCTACTTGACATGACACTTGTATGCCTTAGAAAATGTTAGTCCTCACATTGATTTGTAATGTGAATAATTACAAGAATAATAATACAGTAATAGGTATATTGGGTTAGCAATTAGAATATACTATTTGAGAGTTATGTTATTGTGAGAAAAAATAATATTACATCCATAAGTTTTTTGTTAATATTGAGTTATTTGGAGAGATTCATTGGTGAAATAAATATCCACTTTATAGGAAAGACATTCCTATAAATATGTAAGCTTCATATTGTTATTGTAATGAGTGAAATATAATATTATAATGTGTGTTTATAATATATCTATAATCTATCTTAGGATCTATTGAATGAGTTAAACCATTGAATAATCTCATTATATACTTATTATTGGCATCATATCAGTTTATCCTTGGTCACATCCATAATGAGAGTCTTATTTTAGATTCCATTTCCATGATTGATGTGTCCATGCTTGATGCATTGAATACCTATCAATATTGTCTTATTAAGATGGTCTATTAATCAAATTTGTGACTATGAGATGTAATATTTATTTGTCACTTTATTTTCATATTCATTGTACATGAATGTGGACTCTAAAATTGACCTATCTATACAATGTGCCAATGAAATGAGATAAACAACTATGCTACTTGAGAGACTTATAGACCATTGGATAATTAGTTAGAATCCTCATATTACCTATTCATTTTTTTTTGTAAATAAATTCCACTCCTCTCAACTTTAACTACCATTATTAATATGCATCCTTAACAACATGCTTATGTGTATTAACAGTTAATAGGGATCCATTAATTCATATAAACCTATTGTGTAGCTTTACACCCTTCATTTTGGCAAGTCTATGTTCAAATATTCTAGTTCTTTACCTATTATATGCATTTTTTATGTCCTGACATTGAGAGTGACGTGTTTTATAAAGTGTAATTAAGTTTACCAAAAAGAGTCAATAAATTATATTATTTTAAGCATTAAAATTCAAGAAATTAGTGAATCAATGCTCCACCTGAATTATGCCATCCATTCATACATTGTATGGGATTATATACCCCATCAACAATTCTACCCTCATATAGTTGTGAATTAGGTATGACCATTTTTTTATGTATCTATCTATCTTTTAGGCTTTTAGTTTTATCTATATTCATTATTTTTAATTGTTTTATAAATGACATTAGGTTTAGTTAAATTTTATAGCATTTGGTCTTTTAAGTATTTTCAAATAATTCAAATCCAATTGTTTGTTTTAATAAAAAAGAGTAATAGATCATGTTATTTAGTGTCTATAGTTATTTTTAAATTTTTTAATGCCCTTATGTGTGTCTGTCAAAGCCCAAAAATGTTGAAATAATTATTGTGTCATTGTCTCATCAAAATTTTATTTTGAGTCTAGTATGTCAATGAAAGTAAAAAATAGTAATTTTTAGTTTTTTTAGTATTTTATCTATATACACTTAATTGGACACATTTTCACTTTTACATGATGCCCAAATTATGGGAGAGTCATAATGGATAATTTGAGCCACATTGAAAATTTTAAAGGAAAATATTTTCACACATGGAAGGTAAGAACCTAGTTATTCCTAATAAACAAAGATATTTGGGATATTTTGATGGAAAAGTGAAGAAACCAAAAGATGCAAAGGAACTAATAAAATGGGAGAGAAAAGATTGAAAAGTAACATCAATTATTGGCCTAGGATTATTTGATACTTACTTGCATCATATTGACCTATCAAAAAGTTAAAATGTCATTTGGACTACATTGAACAAGCTATTTGGATCTCAAATAGGAAGCATAATAGTAACTCTCAAAAAAAAAATTGTTTAGACTCAAGATGGAGGAAGGTGAAACATGGTGTAACTCATAAGTAAGTTTTGATCCATTCTAAATCAACTAGCAAGAATAAAGGTAGACGTGCATGATGATGATGATGATGATGATGATGATGATGATGATGATGATGATGATGATGATGATGATGATGATGATGATGATGATGATGACGACGATGATGATGATGATGATGATGATGATGCAAAAGTTATTTTACTAAATCATAGGCCATCTAGTTATTCCAACATGGTTTTCACACTAAATAAAATAAATCCTAGCTTAGAAGATATAATTTCATCATTGATACATGAATAAAATAAGAAAATTGATTTAGATGAAAGTGTATTATATGGTAAAAATAAAGAATCTAAGTCATATGTTAAAAGAAAATCTAAATCTTATTTCAAACAGGGATCAACTTCTAAGGATTCAAATAAATGATATATTTTCTCTATTGTAAACAACCTAGCCATTTGGTTATATACTAAAAAAATAGATCTTAAGACTTGTTTGATGGGAAACTACAAGAAAATGCTATGACTAATGATGATGAAGAGGACAAGAATGAAAAACAAAAAAATATTGTTGACACATAAAGTGATGAAGATTATATTTTTTAGATTATTTTTAGGAGTTCAAAGGCACTAGAGGATGGAGGCTTTCTACACCTCTCATTAACCACTAATGAATGGGTGCTTCTGCTATAGTGTCACATTTATTTTATTTTCAATAATTATTTATATGTGTGATAAATAAGAGTTTTATTTCTTATTTTACCATATAATGTACTACATAAAAAAGGTGTTTAGGAGATGCAAGAGTGAAATTTGAACAAATGGTTCCTTCTTTTTGTTCTCATCCTATATAGGTTGATGAGGTTCCATCAGTGAATGGTTGATGGTAGATGGTTCCTATTCAAAGTTCCCACACTGATTCAAATTAAGTGTTCTTGACAGTGAATGTTTGATGAGAGGTTGATGTGTTCCTTCTCTATTTTCATTAAGTTCTATGAAAACACAAATTATCATGTAAGGCCTAAGGAGGAAATGTTATTCCTCACATTGATTTGTAATGTGAATAATTACAAGAATAATAATTCACTAATAGGTATATTGGGTTAACAGTTAGAATATACTATTTTATAGTTATATTATTGTGAGTAACAACAATATTGCATCCATAGGTTATTTGTTAATATTGAATTATTTGTGGAGATTCATTGGTTAAATAAATCTCCATATTTATAGGAAAGACATTCCTATAAATATGTAAGCTTCATATTGTTATTTTAATGAATGAAATATAATATTATAATGTGTCTTTATAATATATCTGTAATCTGTGTTCAACTCTATTGAATGAGTTAAACCATTTAATAATCCCATTTGATACTTATTATAATAATTTTAACACATCCCTTTTATGCTTACATATTTTTAAAAATGACATAATGCACACGACTCTTTTATTTTGAGATGAGTGATTTTTAGGCTACATACCTCACCTTAAAAGGGGGAATACTATTGGACTTTTCATAGAGATTTTGGGATTGATAGATAATTGATTCAAAATTTGGGTTACATTATGTGGTTCAAATGAGAAAAATTGGGATATATTACATTATTCAAATGAGATAAATTGAGACAAAATATGATATTCTATTGGGATAGATTCTTATTTTTATTGGGATAGATTATGATTTAGATTAGGATAAATTATGATTTAGACTGCATAGATTGATAGATTGAAACATATGTGAGGGCATATGTGGGGAATTTTATAGGATCATGACAAATAGGTGATAAATTTTATGACATAATGAGACATTACTATTATCTATCCAGATAGTACCCAATAGAGGTTAGATTACTCAATTATAACCCATACCTAGACTAACATGGGAATGATCTAAGGTTATGGGATACCTATATCTAGACCAAACATCTAGGGTTTTTTATGAGGCTAGTTCCTTAGATATGATATTTTGTACCTCTCTTTCTAAGACCTAACCAAGTAGGGGTGAAAAGAGTCAAGAGATTGCATAAAATTAAAACTATTCTAACATGTGGTGATACACCGAATGTTCAAATGTCCACTCTCAAGATTGAACTCATTAGCACACTAATAGACTATGAATAGAACTAATGCAGTTTCTATAATGGTTTTCAAGAAATAATGCATCACCTAAAGGTCAATTTGATGGACTTAGGCTAGAGGTCAATGAGGCTAAGGCTTGATTGGAAGCAATTATAGTCAATTATCCACTCTATATCCAAGACATCAACCTTAAGACATGTTAGATGACCTACAAGAAAAGTTTATTAGCACTTAGGCTGAAATTGGACCTACAAAGGGAAGATGATAACCACTTTTGAATATCAAACAAACATAAAACACTAACCATAAATTAGTAAACAAATATAAAATGCTCTATTCATTACTCCAAAAGGTACATAATACAATTTTTGGTAGAGTCTAGTTGTACTAACCTAAGGGATCATTTTTAGGCTTTAAAGCCTCTATATATAGCATAAAAGGAGAAAGAGAGAGATGGGAACATCTCTTAGAGAGTGGACAAATGGTCTTAATTATCAAGAAGTATGGTGGCACTCCATTTATTCCTTTATATATGCATGCGTTCTCCAATCAAGATTAATCAACAAATTAGCCTTTAATTGCTCCAATAGCTTTCAAGCTCCTTTCATTGGCTAAGATATCCCACTAGAAGACAAGGGTTTATTATGCATGGTGAAAATTATATTTGAGTAGAATCAATACCCCAACTATTACTCTAACTAATAGTTCACCACCTTGGGACCCCAATCCCACTTGACTTGCTCATGAGGATCAAATCCTCAGATCTTGAAAATAGCAGTGCCATGTTATGAATGGTAGTTAGGACCTAATTCATCAAGGATGGATCCATGTCGATAGATGAGACCCTTTACATTAATCACATATCTACTTTATCTCCATATCTGGATCATAGGTCCATTCTATAGATTGAAAACTAGTCTCATATTGGTTTTCTTATAGTCAATATATTAATGACACTCTGCTCAATGCCTAGTTTTTATTTTCATGACAAAATATCAACCATTGATCCATTAGGTTTGAGGGTTCTATTTTGCCTTTATGGAGCTCTATTATCAATGCTTGGTCTAATTTTGGTTTAATCTAGGTTTGTGTTCGAGCTCTATCCTTGTATATTTTCTTGCTTAGGTCAAATTTTGATTCATCAACCTTCATCAAATTTTTTGGGTTTAAACCTTTATTTATTGGTTATCGATATCTAACTCAGCCTATTGATAGTTTGACCCATCCACATACCATTAATCTTGATCACTATGATTGAGTGAGAGCCATCAATCTTGCCCTTAACTTGTTAACTCTATCCAAGATAATACCATTTGGTAGTCTTATGTTTGTACTTAAGATCCATTATTAGTTTTCATACTTTATGCACTTCTGCTACATGGTGGATTCTTTATCTCTTTGACCTTTTGACTCATATCACACCATCAATCTCCCTTAGTATGAATAAACTCCAACCATTGGATCTATTTATATTTGAAAATAAATGGTTATTCATCATGGTCTAAATTTAATGTCTTTGGGACCATCATTAACATCTGCACAATCATGAAATTTAAGATGCTAATGGTTTTTTCCATAGCTTAAAGTTAACATCTACATGAATGCCTCACATTCTTTAACCAACTTTGAAGGTTTGGATCTGGAAGCAAAAAGGTCATAGAGGCACCAAATTTTTAGGAGATGTCCAAAAATATTGTGCCCACTTGATCTGCTAGTTTTGGGAGCTTTCTACGTGTGTTTACAAAATGTTCAATTGATATCACCTATGTATTTTTAATGAAATCCACATGCCTATCATTGATCATTTGAATCTAAATGGCTATTTTTGAGGCTTGAATTTGATGTTTGTATCAATGTATTACTCTACATGGCCAACTTTGAGGATTTAGATATAGAGATAGAAGACTCATTGAGAAATGAAACCTGTAGAGCATGTTTTAGGCACTAAGGACATTGATCATGCATGGTTTGGTGGTCATGCAAGGCTTTTTAAGAATTTTTATAAATTGCATAAACAAGCTATCCAATGTAGTTATTCATGATGTCCTAATGAGGGGTTGGCTTCATAAAGCTTGTTCCTAATCTTTTATAGCTCTAAATGATTTTTTGAGACCTATGTGAACTTTTCCCTAATATTGAATTGCATTAATCACCATGAAGACCTATTTGGATCCTTCTAGTTACCTTGCAAATTAATCATAATTCACTTTAAGTAAGCTTAAAGTGTTTCAAAATCTTTATTATCAATGTGAGGCCCTTGGACCACTCATTCCATCCAAAAATTTGTCCAAGCCATTTGATAAATCAAGAGCTCTACTTCTTTCTCTACATTAAGACTTCTTAGAGACTACACTACATCCAAGTAGTTCTGTATGTGGGCTAAAATTGGCCAACATTTCTAGTGACTCATAGGGAAGCATGCTTGCTATGTTTAGAACCTAGGTTATTTGCTTTGTGTAGTCCATTGGGCATGGGGTCTCTACTAGGGTCCAACATATTGACTTGGATCTGGAACTAGATGCCAATATTTCTCTAACCTCTCTTGAAACAAATTAGGACCAAAAGAAAGAGAAAAAAATTGAGTGCCCAAGGAACTTATTTAAAGGAAACATAAAATAGAAGGAGAACCTATCCTAAACAAATCAAGCTATGTAAACAAATCACCCACTTAGAATGAAAAACAAACAAACAAATGTGCTAACATAGCACTTTGAGGATTTTTAACAAAACTATCCTAATATGTACAACATAAAACTATCTGTACCTTTCCTCTTGGATCAAAAAGAAAGTTTGAGAATCCTCCTAAAGCATGGGATAGGGAATTTAATGAAGCATGTAGCTTTTTGACCCTTGGATTTGATGCCTCCTTCTCTGTTGTATTTGACAACTTCATTGGCATGATATTCATTGAAAATTAGGTAGCTCCAATTAGGTCAACTATAGAAATGAACTTTTCTTGGATCCAAATAGCCTCAAATTTCTCATATGCTTCCTGAACTATAACATCTAATGGTGGTTTGTCAAGACATACCTTCTTAATTTCCATAGTGTCTTCAAAAAGTTTGTGCTTCTTTTTGGCTACAAGCTCATCTATGAGTTCTACATATTCTACCTAATTTTGGTCATTGCTTTCCATGATAAACCTCTTCTCTACCTTCTCAGGTACTTAATCCTTGATTTGGAAACTTGAAGATATGCTAGCCTTTTTAGCTTTGGATATAAATATTGATTTTCCTTAAGGAAATTCAACCTCTAACTTGTCCTCATCCTCTATGTTCACAAATTTTTGGGCAAAAAGTACATCAAGCTCCTTCATGAATACAAGCTCATGACCAACAGAAAGATATTCACCTTCATGTTCTAATTTGTCAAATTATTTGCATATGGAATCAAACCTTTGACATAATCCATATTACTCATGAATGTCACCTTCAAGAGCTATATATTCATAGATAGAAGGTAAGATGTCTTCATCAAGTATATCCTCTTCCATATCAAACTCTACACTAGTAGATGTGGTAGGATCTTCAATGTGATTTTCCTCATCCAAGAAGGTAGAGTTACACTTGTGCTCACCAAAGGAAGTTATTATACTGATTTATTCTTCATAGTCACTCATGACATCCTCTTAATTAGCTATAGCTTGAGTTATTTCGTCCTCACTTTCTTCCATCAAGATAAACCCCTTCTCAAGAAGGGATGGGTTGGGAGGTTGATGGATAGGTTCATGGGTTTGAGATGAAGGGTAAGATGTGATATGGGTCTAATAAGTTACATATGGAGCATAAGGTTTGATGCATGGTTTATGGATGGATATAGGAATGGAGGGAACCTTATTGTAACTTGGAACCTTGGGAGTGGTTGACTCTTGAAGAAACTTTTGTAGGGAAAGCAAGTTGAGCTGGGTTATGGAAAGAGTATCTTTTTTTACCAAATCTTCATTTTTATGATAACTTCCTTGAGACTCTTTAGTAGTAGTAGACTGATCTTTATCATTCATAATTGAAGTCACCTTCTTGTTTTGATAACATATTTGGATGGATTTCCAAGATGTAAATGCTAGAGGTTCCTCATTAACCTTCTAATTTTGGTCTTCCTCCTTTTTTTCCTTCAAATATAATTCTTTGATTTGACTAAATAATGCTATTGGAATAGCTCCTCTTTAATAAGGTTAGTATCTCCATGAAGATAGGGAACATAAGAGGATTATTAAGGAAGGATGAGAGATATTTGCATAAGTTTAGCTTCTCCTTTAACTTGGGC